>CM049381.1:6798500-7213392 GCA_026937815.1 Etheostoma perlongum
TCATTTATACACATTAATGGATACACATGTACAGTCTTGTTTGTTAGCCCCCTTTCTGACAAAGTGCTGTCCCCTTTCTCCAGGACCACTGTGGGGGGGTCTTGGACCTGAGTGAGGATTTGGATAAAGATGATTGCAAACAGGAACCTGAGGCCATATATGAAACCAACTGCCACTGGGAGGGCTGCAGCAAGGAGTATGACACCCAGGACCAACTTGTTCATGTGAGTGATAGGCGTGCTATCCTAATGCTACTATTGAAACTTATTGAAAGACAGCAAGTGTTTCTCTATTACAGCCCCGAGACTACACTGGAAATTCCACTGGGAAATAGAGCTGCAAAGATTATAGCAAGGACTCCTTAACTGAGATACAGAGCAGGGACCCCCTATTACATACATATATTGTATTAAAAGGAAGTTGCATATTAAACTGGGCCTAGAAAAACTTGGTACATTATTAAAATAATTGTTATTTTAATGTTAGATATACATGTGTCACAGTGAATCCTCAGGATTACCTTAGTGACGACCTTACCTATAGGACAGTTAGCCTATTATAAGTTGGGTTTTATTTTTCCACAAATAGGCTGAATTATATTTGCTAATATGTTACACGTTAAACTTTCAAAAAAGTAACAAAAATTAGGGGTCCCGGACCCCCTGTTGAAGATCTCTGGATTAATCGATTAGTTGTTAACTATTATATTAATCGACAACTATTTTGATAATCAGTTTGACTCATCATATATAAAAAAGAGTAAAAACCCAGCTTGTTAAATGTGAATACGTTCAAGTTTCTTCTCTCCTCTGTGACAGTAAATTGAATATCTTTGAGTTGTGGACAGAACAAGAATTTGAGGACATCATCTTGGGCTTTGGGGAACACTGATCCACATTTTTCACCATTTTCTGATGTTTTAGAAATCAAACAACTGATCCATTCATCGTGAAAATACTCGACAGATTAGAGCAAAGAAAAAAAATAAGCGTTAATTTCAGCGTACATGTGTTTCCTTGGCTGTGGTGAAAGTAAATTCCAAACCATGCCATCAGAAACGCTGCATTTTGTTGTGTAAAAAAGGGAAAAGTTCAAACAACTCTTCTGCTGCTCATTAAATGCATGCTGATGGAGCCCGGTCACAAGGCTGTCCGGTAACTGATCCTTTCCTGTTGGGTTGACACGCGCAACCCTAATGAGACTGCCGGCCCTTGCCAAACTCAGGCCCAAGTCCTGCAGCTGTGCCCCTTGTCCCACCCCTAAACCCCTCAGCCCCATGACCCCTAACCCCTAACCCCCCGAAGCCCAGAGCCATAAATCCATCGTCATGCCAGAAGCTCTGGAGTTACGGAACCTCATGCTCCCCCTATTTCCAGGCCAACTTCTCTTTTTGCCTTCTACTTTCTGGCTGTCAGTCATCTCGGAGCAGTGGTAGGAGGGGCATGTGTCAGGTCCACGGAACCACAGACCAGGGGGACTTGGTGGGAAATGGGCTGCTACGAGTCAGGGCCAGAGTTACCTTTTAAAGCTGTTGCCCCAACTCTAGATCCCTAGGCACAAACTCTGTGAGAGCTCGCCAGGATTAGTGAGGAGGCTAACACTTTGCCACTGTTCATCACATCTCCCCCCCGGTCTGACAGACGCCGCCTAGCAAGAGCCTGGGTCTGACCGAGGTTTCTTCCTAAAAGAAGTTTTTCCTCACCACTGTCGCACTAAATGCTTGCTCTTGGGGGAATTACTAGAATTGTTGGGACTGTATAAATTACAGAGTGTGGTCTAGACCTACTCTATCTGTAAAGCGTCTCAAGATAACTGTTGTTATGATTTGAGACTATAAATCAAATTGAATTGAATAGCAGAGGATCAGTGGGACTAGTGTTGGGTGTGGATAGACAATGTGAGGGCCAACACACTTCTTAAATCCTTACTGGACAATGGTTGTTTTTTTAAAGGCCTCTGCTTTCTGTTGAGTTTATAAAAAAAAAAAACAAGAAACCAATGGTTGGTGGTAATAGTCCCCTTTTTTCTGCAAAAAATACTGACAGCATGTTCCTCAGCACAGACCCGCTTTCACCAAGGTTAAAATTAGCAGAAAAAAACACACACCTGTGAGTTTTTCTGGCTTCTGCTTGACCAACGTAATCCTGTTTCAAGAGCCCCAAAAAGGATGCATTCACACATGTATGTAATCCATTCCTCCTCCTTGACCCAAAATAGATCTCAGCAGAATGGTCAACCACTGAGCTTTTTCGCGGGCGGAGAAGTGGCCACATAATTGTAGCGTTGTTGGTCTGGATGTCCTCCGGAAATGAAGTGGTTCCTCTGGGTGTGTGGATTTGCGTGTGGTGCACAGGATAAGAGTTTATAAATGTGTCTGTCCAGAAACACTGTGTGTGTGTGTGTGTGTGTGTGTGTGTGTGTGTGTGTGTGTGTGTGTGTGTGTGTGTGTGTGTGTGTGTGTGTGTGTGTGTGTGTGTGTGTGTGTGTGCGTATGTGCGTGCAGTAAGTGTGTGTTTGTCTGCAACGTAAATTATTTGCGTTTTATAAAACCTGATGTGTCTGAGTTACTCACACAAAGCACTAGGGCTATGACGATATGCTTCTGTCCCGAGTCGATTCTTTCACAATAGAATAGGGTGTCGGGCACCCGGAGAGCTCAGTTGGTAGAGCGGGCGCCCATATATAGAGGTTTACTCCTCGACACAGCAGGCCCAGGTTTGACTCCAACCTGCAGTCCTTTGCTGCATGTCATCCCCCCCTTTCTCCCCTTTCATGTCTTCAGCTGTCCTGTCAATAAAGGCCCAAAATGTCCCAAAAAAAATCTTTAAATAACATAAATACATGGGTGTCGATTTGATTTGTATCACGAGGTCCATTTAGTGTGATTCTTAGAAGTATTGTGATTATCTTTGTCTTTTAATAAAAAGCAAAAGTTGAATAATACACATCTAAGGACATCATGAGACATTTCCAAAAATCTAGTTGCTTTCTAAAAGGAATGCACATCACATTTATTTAATTTGTTTAGAAGTAAAATAATATTCTATTTACAGCTTTCCGTCTGTGTTGCTGAAAGTGGACATGATGGCAGTACTGTGTAAACTATACCACTACTTATAATATTTAGGTATATCATTGATACATTTTTTCATCGGTTCTAGGGAAAAGAATTGATTTTAAAAATGGGCGGAAAAAATCCCAATACATACATGAATCGATCTCCCCCCACCCAGTGTAGTAGGAGTAACTGACTGCCTCCTTCTACGGCAGTTAGAAATCTTTAAACATGGTGAATTCCTACAAAGTGAAATTCATGGAATTACGCTACTTTTCATTGTAGACGGAACATTTCAAAAAAACAATTAGGTCTGACACTACTACACTAGCTAATACATCTTGTAAGTTTAAGCTTTGAACAGGAAACTTAGTCTCGTCCCTCACTGACTTCCTGATCCATCAAACGTCAGGAGAATGGGAGATAAATACGAGGCGGTCACAAAATCCTCTTCCTGCTCACTTTTACTGGGAGCTGAGGAAGTTCCTCTTCCTTGGGAAACACACAGAGAGCCGGAGAAAAGACAAAACAAGCTTTTTTAGTTTTGGTTTCCTGTTGACAGATGCATAATAACTGTCAGCCATAATGGATGGCACCGTCACTCACAATGTGTGTGTGTGTGTGTGTGTGTGTGCGCACGCGCACGTACGCATGGTCCCTTCTGTCTGTCTTCTGGTGGGAAAAAGACAAGAATTTGCTGACTGGTTTTTACTAATACGGACACACACAGATGCTCTCACACAAACACACACACACTTGGTGTCTAGTTTTGACATTTATCTCAGCATACAGTCCCCACCAAAAGTATTGGAACTGCAAGGCAAATTCCATTTTTGTTGAAAAAAAAAAAAAAACACAAATTAATATGAGACAATAGTTCAGAATTTCAGCCTTTTATTACCTGGTATTTACATCTAGATGGGTTAAACAAGTCAACAGGTCACCCTTTGTATTAGACCACAGCAGTTTTAGGTGAGCAAAAGTAATGAAAAAATAATCTTAAAGCAAATAACATTTAATATTTGGTGGCACAACCCTTGCTTGCAATAACTGCCTCAAACCTGCAACCCATCGACATCACCAAACTGTACAGTCTTATTTGTGATGCTACTCCAGGCTTTTACTGCAGCTTCTTTCAGTTCTTGCTTGTTTCGGTGGGGGGGGGGTTCTCCCTTCAGTCTCCTCTTCAGGGGATGAAATGCATGCTCTATTGGGTTAAGGTCAGGTAACTGACTTGGCCTTTTCCCCCCTGATCAAGTCCTTTGTTTGATTGTACTGCTGCATGATAAACTTCCTCCCGAATATTTTTTATGCAATACTCTGTTAAATGTGCGACAAAATGTTACTGTTCACTTCTGAATTCATTATGCTGCTACCATCATCAGTGACATCAATAAATAGCTCCTTTGCAAATTCCAATCTGGCCTAGCAATTCTTACTGCTGATGATTGGTTTTCCTCTTGTAGTATGGCGTCGATATTTCTGCTGTTGGAGTCGTCTTCCAACAGTGGATTGTGATCCCTTCACCCCTGCACTGTGGAGGTCGCACTTACTGATGTTTTGGGGGTTTCTTCACAGCTGTCACACTATTTCTGTCAGCTACTGTTGTGTTCCTTGGCCGACCTGCTCGACGTATGTTGCTCTGTACACCAGTAGTTTCTTTCTTGTTCAGGACATTCCAAATTGTTGCTTGCTATGGTCAATGTTTGTCCAATAGCTCTGGTTGATTTTCCTTCTTTTCTCAGTTTGGAAATGGCTTGCTTTTCTCCCATAGACAACTCTCTGGTCTTCATGTTGGTTTCTGCTCTTTAACAAGAAATGCAGTCTTTATAGGTTTAAACCAAGGATAGAAACCTAGACTAGTCATGCAGAGCTATTTAATGTTTGAACAATCAACCTAAAAGGCAACACCTGGGCAACAAGAAACATCTGTCAGTCACATGTTCCAATAGCTTTTCTCACTTGAAAAATGGGTGGGTTCAAACAAAGGGTGACATGTTCTGAGTTGTTTAAGCCATTTAGATGTAAATACCAGGAAATAAAAGCTGACATTCTGAACTATTGTCTCATATTCATCTTTTGATCTTAAACCCAAATGTCTTTAGTGAACAACAAAAACAAAGGAATTTGCTATGCAGTTCCAATACTTTTGGAGGGGACTGTGTGTTATGCTACATTGGGATGATTTACCTAAATGAAACTGTCTCCTCAGCACATCAACAACGACCACATCCACGGTGAAAAGAAGGAGTTTGTGTGTCGCTGGGAGGAGTGTTCACGGGAGCAGAAGCCCTTCAAGGCCCAGTACATGCTGGTGGTCCACATGAGGCGTCACACAGGGGAGAAGCCGCATAAATGCACGGTAAGAAGCCTGAACCCCTGTAAAACACTGGGGTGAACTCGGGGAACTTAGCGGGCTATTTGGGCCAGTGGGTAAAAGCTAGTTAACTGAGTGACTGAGCACAGGATCATCTGACTAATTGACTGACTCGCTCACTGATGGCTACTGCCTTTAAAGGCGTGCTCCAGAAATTTAGTATTGCCTTTCCTTGAAATTTGGAGGACTTGTGAGATGTTTAAGAAGAATCTTAAAAATCAAAGCAGCAGAGGCTAAAATATCCTGACTTTTAGTCAAAAGTACTGGATCTTAAGTTTCCCATAATGCAAGCATTTTTAGTTATAACCTGGCTACCAAACGGTCCTTGTCTTTTAAACCCTACGCAAGATTGTTTGAGTCTTGCCCTGATACATAGAGAGCTCATTGTCTACTAGCCACTAATTGACATACTCAAGCTCTAGGCCAAGAGTGTTTTCAATGTCTTTTACATTACATCCTGTATCTATCTCCATCTCTCTGCAGTTTGAGGGCTGCGCCAAAGCTTATTCTCGCCTGGAGAACCTCAAGACCCACCTCAGGTCCCACACCGGGGGAGAAGCCGTATGTGTGTGAACACGAAGGCTGCAACAAGGCCTTCTCCAACGCCTCCGACCGAGCCAAGCACCAGAACCGCACACACTCTAATGAGGTATGCTTACACACATCCATCGACTGACTCACTAAGTGGGATTTCATGCATTTGAGCAAGGGCATAGGTTGGGGGGGAGCCCCCTGAACAGTTATTGTTACCTCTTTTTGGGGAGTGGGTTGTCTTTCATCCACCCACCCCACCCTCAAAATCTGTGCCTATGCATTTGAGCCACCATAAGCTTAGTGTTTAATGTCTTTTGAGTTGTGAACATTACAACCCATTTGAGGACGTCATCTTGGGCTTTGGGACTTTGATCCACATTTTTCACCGTTTTCTGACATTTTATAGACCAAACAACTAATCGATTAATCAAGAAAATAATCAACAGATTAATTGACTATAAAAATAATCGTTAGTTGCAGCCCTAGTGCAAATTAGGTATAACTAGGTGGCACAAAACCAAAAAATGGCTGTCAGGAAACACAGGAAAAGTAATATACAGAACACATATATAGTTTATATGCTGTAGCAGACCACAAAAAATGCAATTTCATTTCAGTTGGAAATTTAACTAAATCTTTCTTGGCAGAAACCATATGTGTGTAAGATCCCAGGCTGCACCAAGCGCTACACGGACCCCAGCTCTCTCAGGAAGCATGTTAAAACGGTCCATGGACCCGAAGCCCACGTCACCAAGAAACAACGAAGCGATGCCCCACCAAGAATGCAGCCACCCAAAACCAACGGGGAGAATGAGGCCAATTTCAAGCTAGGAGCGAGAGGCATGGATGGCAAGATTGAGGCCAACAGCACCTCTAGAGGAGTGGAGGACTGCCTACAAGTCAAATCTATCAAGATTGAGAACTCGATGGTGGGTCCTCATATTCAAAAAACATCATCCCATTAAAACCTCCTTTATTAGCTTACATTGGATAGATTTTATTGATCCCAAATTAGGAAATTTCAGCAGCCACACAGCAATACAATGAATAATAAATAGGATAGAATACAACATACAATAAATATTTTTAAAAAAGTGGTGAATAAACATGTACAATCACTTAAGTAGTATTCATAAAGATGTAAGTAAAGCCATGTCTGTGCAAGTTGCACTTAATGTATTATTGTGATGTACAGTATATAAGTCTTATCTAACAATCAGTGATGAAGTGTTATAAAGTTTCATTGCCTGTGGTAGGAATGATGTCTTGTAGCGGTCAGTGCAACAACAAAATGTACAACTTTCAGCACTCCACAAGATCAATATCACCTGTTAATATAACATGATATGTAACATAATTGCATGCATTTGTATGTTTAGGAAACAAGAAAAACAAGGACACACTTTTTCCCGCTTTACTAACATTGCTCTGACGTTAACTGTTTACTGCTGCTAACTCCTGCATCCTTCCTAACTCACTCTCTGGTTGTTGCTTGAACTTGCTCCTCTCAAGTTAACCTTTCTAACGGACAGACTTCACTGAGGTGAGCACTCAAACTATCTCTCCATCTGGTCGCAACTTGGCATGGGGAAATGTGTGAATGTGTCTTTGTGCTTTATGCTTGTTGCATTTTTCATGATGTACAATGTTCTTTTTTTGCATGATAATCCATTTTCACACATTAAAACATGCTCCTTTGTATATGGGATGCAGTATATGCATGTATGGAGACACACTAACTACCATTCAACTGGACCTTTCTGCCCACAAGATCACTGGCAGTAGCCTCTGCTGTCGGGCCGATGATAAAAGTAATTGTCACATTAATATTCAAAGGCTGGGACTGTTTTAGCATGACAAACAAATAGTGCCAGCATCAAGCTGTGATCAACACTTTAGTTCATTTTCCACCAGTTTGAATGTTTCCGCTGGACAGTTGCTCACAGAACTCATTTATTATCCACTTGTTGTAAATAAATCAAACTCATCTATAATTCATGAGATCATGGAAGTATAGGCCTACATTAGTTATTACAAAACAGAATTACAATCAGAATTTCTTAAACGTGGTGATTATTTAATATTGAAGAATATATAATGGAGTTCTCTGAACGTAGAATTCTATTTTTAATTTCTACTTGTCTCATCATTTTTCATAAAAAGCTAATTGCTTTCAGTGTTACCAAAGTTTTGCAGAATGCGACTTATTTACTACTGGGAAGTTGAACCACTATCATTTCTAATAAAGCTTTTATACTTTGGTTCCACCAGACATACCAGTCCAGTCCTGGCGGCCACTCGTCATGCAGCAGCGAGCCGTCGCCTCTCAGCAGTGCCAACAACAACGACAGTGGGGTAGAGATGGCCATGCACAGCGGGGGCAGCTTTGGGGACCTCAGCGCACAGGATGATTGCCCCATGGTTGACTCCACTTTTCCTGCTGGGGGACAGCAGGCTGGGGTGGGGCTTCAGTTGAGGAAAGCTTTGGGTCATGGTGGAGCGCTCACCATCAAGCTGGAGGATATTAAGAAGGAAAGGCTGAAGACAGTGAGGGACTCCTGCCCCTGGGTCAACTCTGCACCACAGCCGCCGCAGGGCCAACGCAACAGCATGAAGCTGCCTCCCATACCTGCAGTTGGTAAGTGTGGACGGTTGTTTGCTGTCATTTTTAAAGTTCTGTACTGTGTGATGAGGGTGCAAGATGGATGAAATGCTAGCAGAAACAAGCCTCCTTGAGCAGACGTGGATAAAGAAAAGATTTGTTTAAATGGCAAGTTTAGTTACAAAGCCCCTCTTGATGGGCTTGAGTTTGTGATTTTATGCTTTCCTATTTTGAGCATTCAGTGCCTTTGCTGTTATTCTGGAGAATATTCTAGTCTGTATTTGTCATTGTTGCAATAATAATAAACATGTACATAAAGTAAGCATATATGTCCGCTCCCATGTTGGTAAAAAAACTTTAAAAAAATATCCTTTACATTTGGAACAGATATAAAATGTGTGATTAATTTGCAATTAAGCGCATGTTAACTATGGACAATTGTGCCATTAATTGTCATTACATATTTTAATCAACTGACAATCCTAAATAATATCCTTTTGTGTCTGCTAGGTTCCCTGCTGGAGAGTTCCAACATGATAAGTAACTTAAGCGGTTCGTATCCTGGCCAACACATGGGTGACCTTTCTTCGTGTGACGTGACACTGTTGAACCAGCTGAATGAGCGCCGTGACAGCACCACTAGCACCATGAGCTCAGCTTACACCATGAGTCGGCGCTCCTCTGGAATTTCACCCTGCTATTCCAGCCGCCGCTCCAGCGAGGCGTCCCAGTTTGGTACCAATCGTCACAACAACATCAGTTCGGCTGACTCCTATGACCCAATCTCCACCGATCTGTCTCGCCGCTCCAGCGAGGCCAGCCATTGTGGAGGTGGTGGTGTCAGTGGAGGAGGCGGAGGGGGTCTCCCAAGCCTTCTTAGTCTGACACCAGCTCAGCATTATCGACTAAAGGCAAAGTATGCTGCTGCCATTGGTGGAGGTCCACCTACTCCTCTCCCCAATATGGATCGAATGAGCCTAAGGACTCGCATGGCACTCTATAGTGACTCCCAGGAAGGCTCGTCTTACCCATTCCATCAGCCATCCTCTGGAACTGTGCCTCGGCGTTGCAGTGATACTGGATATGGCACACGGAGCATGATGCCACATGAGGTACCCCCCAACCTTCCACGTCGTGCCAGCGATCCAGTCCGTCGTCCCACACTGGACCCTCTTTCCTTCCCAAGGGTTCAGCGCTATAACAGCATGAACAGCATGAACCCCATGAATGGGCCATCTGCTGACCGCCACCAAACACTGGCTATGCAAGGCTACACTCGCTCTGATGGCAGTCTGCAACGCTACCCCTTTGCCCCTAGACCACCTAGCATTTCTGAGAATGTAGCCATGGAGAACATGGCAGTAGATGGGATGATGATTGGGGGGGAGCAGAGTGGGGAAGACGACATGGTGCTTCCAGATGATGTGGTGCAGTACCTTACGTCGCAGAACTCTGGCCCCTCAGGTCACAACTCGGGGCAACTGGACTGCCATTCCAACAATCAGACTCAGGGCTACCAGATAGGCATGGCCCCACCGGCATCATTTTATGCGCAGAGGAGAATGGCTATGGCGGACGCCACCATGACTCAGTCTGGTCAGGACATGCAATCCTACCAGATGGGTCCCAGTGGCTCCCAGCAGTCGTTCTCAACACCTTTGGACAATATGAATAAAAATAACATGCCAGTGCAGTGGAACGAGGTGAGCTCAGGAACTGTGGACACCACATCCAAGCTCAGCAAGCAACAACAGCATCCTCTCAGGGGGAACCTAGCTGTGGTTCAGCAGAGGCAAAATTTTGGTTCCTTTCAGGGACAAGGTCAGGGGCTGGGCAGCAACCAGCAAGTTGTGCCTATGAGTCAGAATATGTCTATGCAGGGTTTTGCAAACCACAGCAACCAGCGGCTGATGAACATCTCCCACCAGCAGCATCAGCAACAGAGGCAATGCAACAGTGTAAACTTTAGTGAGCAAATGAGTCCTCAGCAAGGGTTTGGACAAGAGGCAATCCCAAACTCTAACTCTGGAAGCACAAGCATGAGACCTACCCGGAACAATATGGCAGAGCCCGAACTGCAAAGTTGCAGAGCAAGGACACAGGCTGATGGGTATTCTCATGTGAACCAAGTGGATCCGCAGCATAATTACAGCGTTCTCTCCCAGCAACAGCAGCACAATATCCATAATGGAGGCAGAGGAATGCTACAACCCAGGCCTCCCATAGAGCCCAAGTCGAATGCCAGGCAACACACAGGGTCTAGCATGATGCCACCGAGCCGAATACCCAAGTCATCTGATCTGAGTCTTAGTCGTGGTACTGACACCTCAGAGGCGAGCCCAAAGAGGCCAAATGGCAACATCAACTCTAAAAATCTAAACTCTGCTGTGTTCTACACAGGTCAGATTCATATGTTTGAGCCAACTTCTGTCAGCTTTGATGCTCCCATGTCCCCCAGTGCCAGCCAGGCTCCTGCCAGCAACACCACTGCTGCAGCCAACATGGCCTCACCAGGAGTCAACCACGTTTCCAGCAGTACGGTGGATTCTTCCACTGGTGGATCTGGTGGCACGGAGCATGCCCAGATCGACTTTGACACCATGCTAGATGACGGGGATCACTCCAGCCTAATGTCGGGCACCCTGAGTCCTGGCCTTCTCCAGAGCCTTTCCCAGAATTCTTCACGTCTCACCACCCCCCGCAACTCTGTCACCCTCGCCTCCGTACCAGCGGGGATTGGCAACATGGCCATCGGTGACATGAACTCTATGCTCACAGCCTTGGCTGAAGAAAGCAAATTCCTCAACATGATAAGCTGAGAGCAATCAAACATGTCATCATCCATCCAGTCTTAACCCAGGAATATATGGACTACACAAAGCACTGATTGAACAAAGTAAAACTGGCTATTTCATGCATTAGTTTATTTGTTGTCAATAGTAAAATGCCTATCTTGTAATATTATACTTCCGATTCTAATATGTTACATTAAAAGAAAAATAGTAAGTAAAGCTAGGGTTAAGGATCATTTCTATCATTATTTGTTAAAAAGCCATACATTTTACCTACGAGTAGCCCAAGGTATATAAATGCATCTATAAACAATTGCCAGTATTTGCCGGTGTAATAGCCCTTTACAAAGTGGTGTACTGAAAGTGGTTCACATACATGTATTATCTTGCTGGGGACATCAACGTTGTGAAAACAGTTAGCAGGTAATGGACATGATATGTAGATAACAGATAATATTTTCTCATGAAGACCTTTATGTGTATAGGTTAAACTGTATGGTACTTGCTTTAAATTATGCTATAGACTTAAACTAGGGCTGTCAAATGTAAAGTAAAATTTTTCACAAAAGAAAAGTGACAGATTTTTAAAGCAATTTTTTTTGTTTGCTTTGTTCTAATCACATGGATTGGAAAAATAAAATTCTCGCTACCTTTTATGTGTACAATACAATATGCTTCATAAGTTAAGAGACAAACCTTGTACACACTGTACACATGTAATGCAAATTAATTAGAAAGGTGTACTTTTTACTTGACAAGGTTCAAAACACTATGCCATAGCTCAGAAGGTCATACTGTACATAGAAATGTATCTAATTGTTATGCAGCCAAATCTTTACAGAACTAGTTTATTTAGCTTTTCACTTTTACGCCAAACATGCAGGTGCTTAAAGCACTGCGGTTAATGAACAGTCAAAGCCTATAAACAAACCATGCAGAAGTAGAAATTGATACATTCCTGTTGAACATGAACAGCTACTGCAATGTATGTATTCAAGATTCAGCAGGATTTCTTGTCCTTGCAGGATAAGAAATAAGCAAAGAAGTGCCATTATAGGAACCGGTCATGTGAACATTTGTATTGCTGAGTTTCAACTACACAAAGATTTTGGAATAAAGGTTATTTGTGATTCTGAGCTAATGTTGCATATGTTAAACATTTTTCATTTTATGAAATTCAATATTAAACCAGAAACCTGTAACTCATTGCAATTCACATATGAAAGCATTTGGCAGCCTTGGTTTAAATATGTGGTTGTACATTATGAGCCACAGATAGTTAGTGCTTTTTGATCATGGTCTGAGCTCTTGGGGATGGCACTGTAAAATCAGATTTCCTTCTTTGCCCTCTGGATCAGAGGCATTAACTCACCGAGGTCTTATTTCACAAGGGTAAATGATTGAAAAGGACAAGGATATGCCTCTGTGTTAGTCTATCAGGGCACATGAACCCGTGTCTGATGAGGAGCATTCTCTAAAAGAATATACAAGTACCTCTGTGTGTTTTCAGTCGAGATCTGAACCTAATTAACACATTCATACCAACCCCCCCTTCGCCGCTCCCCATCCTTCCCCTGGGCTCTGGATGAACTGCAGAGAGTCCTGGAAGGGGCACAGACTTTGATAATGAAATCCTGTTTCAGACAGGAATGGCCAACTAGCCCTGCAAATTCCTCAATTTTATAATGTTTGCTGAATTTCTAAGTAGCCTTTAAAATGTCTGTGTGTATGCTATCATTTACATCTACTATGCTCAGTGTGTGTGGGTTTGTGTGAATGTGTGTATATAGCTTTTGTACATTTCAAATAAACTATCTCTTCTTTTTTCTGTTTAAATCCCAGTGTTGTGTCTTCTTTGATATATCAGAGTCTGTGGTCCCTGGAGGTGACATGAAAGTAGAGCTATATGCTACAAGTGAAATCACATTTGGCATGTTTGCACACTGCTCTTATGTTCGCAGTACAGCTCTAAGGCTAAACCCCAGTATACTCACACATATGCTTCTGAAAACAACCTTGATATTAAACGATGGTACCCACGCTGATCATCCATAGTGCGTACACAAAAGGCAGACCTAACATTATGTTTTACAAAAATCAACAGGCCAAGAAAAATGTCTGTTGACATTCTAACCTCTGGTAGATTTCTGAGGACTAGGGTTACCTGGTCCTGGACCAGATCTCTGCAGGATGAATCCAGACAACTAGCTAGACAATCTGTCCAATCTGAGGACTATGGTTACCTGGTCCTCAGATCTCTGCAGGATAAATCCAGACAGCTAGCTAGACTATCTGTCCAATCGGAGTTTTCTGTTGACAACTAAAACTACTTCTGAATGTACTCATGTTCAACCAAAACAAGATCCTGGCTGAGATTATTAGCAGCAGCACTGTGGTGCATAGCACAGCCCAAGACGATTGTGATTGGTTTAAAAAAAATACCAATCAACCAGAGCACGTTTTCCTCCCATCCCTGAATGCTATGTAGCTTGTAGGAGGGTCTGGAGGAGACTATCCAGCACAGTCCAGTTCAATCCAGTCACACCACATCTTGTCAGTTATTTCTGTTTTATTGTAGAATTTAACAGTCTGACAGTTGTTAGTGTAGTAGTCAAGACCACCTGAACCAAGACCAAGTCATCACCAAGACCAGAGTATATTGAGACCAAGTCAAGACCAAGGACCTGGCAGGGCGAGACCAATGTCCACAGTCCCATATAAAAACACCCACAGAAAACAAATTAAGATTCTCCTTCATTCACCTCTTTCATTGACATAAGTGTATCATGAGAAAGACCCATTTTCCTTCTGATCTCTTGAGGTGAGAGGAAGGGCCACTTTTTAAAATAGCCATGCTATTTCTTCTCTCATCTATGTTCACTATCTACAAATCTCAGCTTGCTACCACTTCTAGGACAAAAGTTGGCCAAACCATGCAGTTTTTATCCCGCTTGGCAGACAGATTGGCAAGAGGCTACACATGCATAATTACTATACCAAACCATGTGCAGCGGTTGCCTTTCATCACAAACAAATCCTGTTGATATTTGAAGAAAATATTGCCATTAAGGTTAAATTGGTCTATAACATAATTTAGAGCAGAGATATTCATCAGGGGATCTGGGACTGCTTTGGGGGTCCTCAGAATTGCTGCAGTGGGGGCTGACAAATTATTGTTTAAAAAAAAAAAATAATAACATGAACCCAACATAATATTTGTCTGAAGGCTCTAGGCCGCCTTATTCTAGTCCCAGTTTAATATGCAACTCCATTTTATACATTATATAGTAAAGGGTCCCCCTTATTTACCGTACGATGGCAAGGGCCTTTAAGGGATTACGCAAGAGCTCTCTTTACTCATCATCTTTTATCTAAACATAGAAACAATTTTATAAAAGTTTTACAGTAATCTTTATTTCATCTAAGTGCGGTGTTACAAACTCTAATTAATTACATCACCAGTGATGCTGTGTCACTCGTCCGTTTTCCTTTTTGTTTAAAATGCCACAAGACATGCGATGTCACGAGAACATGCACTAATCTCAGGATCTGGCTATTGAAATGTAGGTATCCAAAATCAAGCATTTTATTTTCTTTATTCATAAATGTGCTCGTTTCAGGTTTTGTTGGCAGGTTTTGAATGTGCAGAGTTCTGCGGATGCAGGTTGAGTCATTTTGTTAGAGGATAGATGAAAGCGAGATTTAAAAATAATCCCTCTAACTGTCCGTTCTAAATAGTCTTCTTTGCAGAGCTGTGTTAAAGCTGCTTTAATATAGATAGAACATCATAATTGATGTGGTTGTGAATTAAACCAATTTCTTTGCACACTCCTCTCTCTTTTGACCAGGGTGGGTCTCTATAGATTGCTCTATGGAAACTGCAGTGCACATGCTTCAATAGTAGAAGAGCAACATTTGCTTTGCTTTGAAGCCCTGTCTTTCCTTTGCATACATCTCTATCGTTCTTGATGCTCTGCTTATTAAAAGATGATGTATTACTCTTAGTAGTTGGACTTTTTAGCCCTGATTCTTCATTCTGCATACTAGAACAAAAGAAGCAACAACAATGACCTCCAGTTTGAAAACCCAAGTGAAAGAGGATAGCCTACTCCATACGCACAAAACGCACACAGAGCACTTTCTAAAGTTAGATGGCATGTTGTCTGAAATTAACAGCGGCAGGCTCGCCCTGAAGAAAATGGGTCTGGGAGCAACATGAAACAGGATAGAAGGGAGAGGAGAGGAGCTGGTGTAAGAAAAATCAGGAGCGAAAGAGAGAGCTACTGTTGAACAGAGCAGGAGACTGGGGATAAGGGAAGGGGATGTGGGTATAAGAAAAGATGCAGATTGCTAAAAGAAAAGAGAACAAATCACTTTTAATTTGACAGCAAATGCAGCTGGGGACTGGTTAGAAGTGGAGCCCACTGATTGCTTTTGCCACTGGAATTCCTTATTCTCTTAGAGAGAGGATGGTAGAAAAATAGCCCCGGGGTAAGGAGTCTCACCAGAGGAGAACAAGAGGTTAGTGAGGCAGAAATGGATGATTAGACAAAGCACACAGATGAGAAAAGATAGTGTGCTCTGAAACTGTACAAAAGACACAGATCGAGAGTTTCCTCGGATCAGGGAGGCTCCAAAATCATGGTTGCAGCTGTCGCCACGGTCCCGCTACACATTCTGCGATGCCATGTTACATCCTGCCACGATCTGCGGTGCCCAGCTACGTCCTGCTGTGCCTTGTAATGCTGCACAGTGCCCTGCTATGCCACAAACTACTACAAAGAACTAATACAAACTACTATTTTTTGGGACTGTTTTTCCTCGCCACTGTCACACTGTTGCTTGCTCTGGAGGAAACTACTTGAACTGTTGGGTCCTTGTAAATTCTGGAGTGTGGTCTAGACCTACTCTATCTGTAATGTGTCTTGAGATAACTCTTGTTATAAATTGATACTATAAATAATATTTAATTGAATTGAATCTAAGGATCACCCTGTTTCCTTGACAATGCTCAGAGCAACACTGAGTCTTTAAGTCACAGTTAGATTTTAACCATGTTTGAGTTGTCTACATTATCTATTATCACCCATGCATCATGGCTGCCACCAGACAAAACAAAACGCGTAAGAGAGGCAGAGGGACAAGTGGATGAGAGATCGCTATCCTTAGCTGACCCACAAAAAACAAATGCAAGCTGCAAAGCAGCGGCAGAGCCTGAGGTTGTTAACATTTGGGGCTCGGCCCAAATCTAGGGGTGGGTTGGGGGGTCAAAAGGCATGCTCCCCTGGGGAGACTTTTTTCCCCCCATTTAGAGCATATATAGGCTTTATTTTTCAACACATTTCAGATAAAGCATGAAAATCTGTAATCATTTGAAGAAAACCTGATAGTTGCCAAGGAAAAGAATCCTCCTGTGTACTGTAGAGCCTGTTTGGTATCTTTAGTATCTTATTGTTTACAAACTGTCTTCATCATTGTGAAACCAGAACACCCCAAATGTTGAGGATGACTCATTTTTACTCCTGACACCTATTAAAGAGGCACCAGTCTGATAACTATTACTATTACTATTTTTAAGTTAGGCAAGGTAAGGTAGGAGTTTGATGTGAACAACATTACTAATGTTGAAAACAATGTTGTGTCATACTCTGCTGTGGTACAGTTCACAGAATCAACGGTGATAATTCCCCAGTATAACAAAATGTTTGCACCATTGATATCCTTGTCCAGTCGGGGGGGTAATGACACAAAGTGACAAAGTTATTTTGGGTTAGGAACAACTGTCGACATGTGACGGATCTCTGCGGTGATTATCTAGCTTATTCATATCTCTTTAGCTAAGCTAGCTGGCTCTAGGGATGACAATTACTGTGACCTATTTAGTTTGGTTATTCATGGCTATTTCCTTTAGCGCCACCATAAGGTTTCAACTTTTGTTTTCAGTGAAATGTCTCGACAACTGTTGGACGGATTGCCATGACATTTAGGACATATTTTCAAGGTCCTGTAAGGAGGAGTCTTCATTCCTTTGGTGATCCTCTGTCTTCATAAGTAGCGCCATGATCATGTCAAAGTTTTCCTGATATCCAGTGAAATATCTTAACATCAACTGGATGGATTGGCACATAATTCTGCACAGGTAGCAATAAATCATAATGACTGCGTAAGTGCCCAGCCCAGCAGGTTGACAGACACTCATGTTTGCTAAAGGATGGTTGTAATAACTAAATGACTCAATGACTAAATTGGGGATAATAAAAATGATGTGAACTTTGTCTGTAGCAGCAGGACGCTGTATGTCATTACTCAAAACGTCATTGGTGCCAAGCCTGTGGCATTCTAAATATATATTTAATTGTATTAGAGCATATTTGTTATCAATAACTACCCAACATAACTAACCATCAAACTGTTATTCAGGAGACTTATACCTACCAGGTCTCTCCATAATGTTTGTTATTAGTGTCTGGAGGTGGCAGTAATCGCCAGATTGTACATATATATATATATATATATATATATATATATATATATATATATATATATATATATATATATATCTATGAATCTGGACATCACTTATAAAGGTAAAGGGACTTTATTGTAACATACACATACATGTAGCGAGATTCATTCTCTACATTTAACCCATCCCTCAAGGGAGGCAGCAATTACAGCGCCCGGAGATCAACTCCAAATTAAACTCACACAAACACGGGGAGCACATACAAACTCCACACAGAAAGATCCAGAAGGACCTGGATTCACCCAGAACCTTGACACTGTGAGGCCACGTTGCTAGGCCACCATGTTGATTATGTCACTTGGTTGGTCAATGAACATTACGTAATGTATGTAACGTATATGTTATGTGTTTTATTTTTATTTTGTGGAAGCATTTTTCACTCAAAGATGAAGCAACACAGATAGGATGGGTGATTGTGGGACAAGCCATGCCGGTCCCATTAACGCTAATAGAACTAAACGCCTAAATGGGAGTTTGAGTTGAGTTGAATTGAATTGAACTGGCACGAGTGTAAAATTCTAATGACGTATGACTTCCTTCTTTTATAGGTTGCTTGGTGTATGTGGGATGAGTCAAAATAAACTCTGTGTGTGTGTGTGTGTGTGTGTGTGTGTGTGTGTGTGTGTGTGTGTGTGTGTGTGTGTGTGTGTGTGTGTGTGTGTGTGTGTGTGTGTGTGTGTGTTCATGATAACACATAATGAATGTGCAACAGTGTGAATTGTCAATCTGTCTTTTCTTTTAATTTTTCATTTATTTGCAACAGAGCTACAGTTAGACAGGTTGTACAGCATAACTGTTTTTCTACTTCAAAAAACACTTAATGACATTCACAGCAAGCTATGTTCAGAGATAATTACCACAACTTCCAGCACTTTTTTCCTTTCCCTTTTCATGGATCTTCAATTTATTATTTTTTTATCACACATATCCATCAAATCCCCTAAGTATTCTTTCCCACTTGAGGGAGAATTTAGTATCTTACCATCTCACCAGGTCCACGTAGTGTGTGAACAGCAGTGTGAAAATGAACCAAAGAACCCAGAATCTTTGCCCTGTCTCTCGTGCTCTCTCTCTCGCTCTACATATGTACATGCATGTAGACACAGTAAGTACATTTACTCCAGTACTGTCCAGTCTCCAGTCTTTTCTTCTAATGCCACTTTCTACTTCTACTCATTCAGAGAGAAATATTGTACTTCTTACAGCTGAAGTTAATTTACGAATTCTGATTTTTTTTTTAAATAAATTCTGATTTATTATCTTATTATATTATTATTATAGATTATATATTATTATATTATTATTCTGTTTTATTATAAAGTAACCTAGCAACAATATAACGGCAATATAAAGTCCAGCTGAGATTATGAGACCATTAAACACAACTCTTTGGATCCTTTACTCTTTCTACAGTGGTAGGAGAGTTCTGCATTGAGTGCTTTTACTTTTAATACTTTAAGAACATTTCCCTGATGATACTTACATACTTTTACTTAATTAACATTTTCAATGCAGGACTTTCACTTGTAACAGAGTATTTTTACAGTGTGGTATTAATACTTTTACTGAAGTAAAAGATCTGAATACTTCTTCCACCGCTGGTATCCACCAATTAGACTGGTTGATACTTTGATGTTGCTGTTATGAAAGAATCTATATTGTTTTTAAAATTCAGTTTGAAATGTATGCCGGATGTATTTGAAGACGTAGCCGAGTGTGTCACATTTTGCTCTTGGACCTTTGAGGTCAGGTCATCATAATAAAACAATTCACTGGCTGATGGGGCTGCTGTGCCTTTCTCCCCAGGCTTGGCTCAGTTTCTCATCAAAGGCTTACGGCGTCAAACTTTGCCTTATAGGGGACGTGACCCATGTGTGACTCATGGTTACCTACTGCTCCGACGGAGCTTTGGCCCATCCTGCTGCTGCTGCTGGCCCAGGGGCAGAGCGTGCCCCGCTAAACTCTGGGAGTGCAAGAATTATCAAGCCACACAGAGCCTAGGGGCAGTCTGTGATGAAGGCCAGCATTGTAGCCTTCCTCCTGGATGTAAGAGGCCAGGGTCAGTCCGGTCAGTCCCTAACCCAGATCATGACCTCTCCTAGGTTAGCTTCCATTGGCAGCCAGACTGCAGGTCAGACGCTCTGAGTGCTTCGCCATGAGTAGGCCGCTGAGGAATGCAACCAACTGATTGAAGTCAGGGGGCTCTTCTGAGGTTGAGGATGTGAGAGAGAGAGTGAGTGGATGACCTCATCTTTGCTCTTGGTCAGCAACTCTTAGAGCTACTATTTTATGCTTTTTAGACTTTTGCTTTTCCTGTTGCAACCGGGACAAAGAATGTCCGCCCACTCATCTCCCTCACCCGCTGCACCATCCCTTTGATATGAATGGTTGAACAGTACTGAGTATAATTTACCTTTTGTCTGCTTATATCCTTGTGAATAAAACATTTAAAATTCTTTACATGGTATACACAGTATTTTTTCAACCTGGTCCCTACAGTATTTCCCAATGCATTAGTGTCTAAGATACTAATGTTAGCAGAAATCTAAAATTACCCCAGTATTGAGCAAGAATGCTGAAACCGGCAGCAGTGAACCAGGTGGCAATATAATCATACAGGATCAATGTCCATCATCAATTTTTGTCAATCAATTTTCCCAGAGTCTGGTGGCCTGGCGTCAGCAATTTTGGTGTTGTTTCACGTTAAACCAAAAGGATTTTACTCTTTAACAAAAAGGTCTATATAGACCTTTTATTAAAGAGTAAGACCCTTTCCATAATGTTGTCAGACACATAATAATAATCTCAGTCTGTCAACGGCAAATACAGAACTTTAAGTGGACGGAAATTGAAGGTGAGTAATTGCCCACTAACGTTACATTACAGCTTGTCTTGCTTTCCATCCAGGGGGTCAGTGTGGACATGGTGGAGGACTACAAATACCTGGGAGTGCACTTGGACAATAAACTGGACTGGGCCAAGAACACTCAAGCCCTCTACAGGAAGGGCCAAAGCTGTCTCTATTTTCTGAGGAGGCTGAGGTACTTCAACATCTGCAGGACGATGCTGAGGATGTTTTATGAGTCTGTGGTGGCCAGTGCTATCCTGTTTGCAGTTGCATGCTGGGGCAGCAGGCTGAGAGTAGCAGACTCCAACAGACTCAACAAACTGATCCGCAAGGCCAGTGACGTTGTGGGGGTGGAGCTGGACTCTCTTCTGGTGGTGTCAGAGAGGAGGACGCTGTCCAAACTACATGCCATCTTGGACAATGTCTCGCACCCACTCCATGACTTTCTGCTCAATCTCAGGGGCACTTTCAGTGAAAGACTTATTCCCCCACAATGCACCACAGAGCGCCACAGGAAGTCATTCCTGCCTGTGGCCATCAACCTTTATAACGCCTCCCTCTAAGTGTCTGACATACTTAGAGAGGTTGAAACTGGACAATATTATCTGTTTTGTGCTATAACACTGGCTTCAAATGTGTGCAATACTCTGCTGCTCCCATTATTATTATTATTATTAATACTGTTCACCAGTACAACTCCTTAATTATGTAAATACCGTATCATAACATTCCTTTAACAATGTAAATACCGTACATATTCACACTCCTTATATTTATTTATTTATTTATATTTCTACTTGATATTTATACAATTTGGGCAACTGCAACACAGAATTTCCCTTCAGGGATTAATAAAGTATTTCTGATTCTGATAATACTGGACCAATTTTAAAGATTGCTGTTCTCATCAGTCACTTAGACACAAAAACATGGGAACATAGAGTCCAGGTTGAAAGAAAATGAAGTAACCCTTTAATATTCCTGTTTATGCTTTAAAAAATAATATTGAACTGGTATTGTAGCAAAGAGAACTTCATTGGGTAAGGCCCACAGAGAGTATGGGCTGTTCCATTTTTCCTAATGTTACTTTGAATTGGCTCAATCGCATAGTCTCCAGGCCACAATGACCCAACACTGTCTCTCATCTCTCATCGTAACACTTTTGCTTCTTCTGGAGCAAACAAACTGATAGACGAAAGGAGGTTTCCCTCCCTAAACCTGAACCTGTTGTGGTTTGGGGTTTTGTTTGGGTTTATGTTTCTCTTCCTTCGGCCTCCTTGTGTTTTTTGTCTGTTTTCTCCGTGGTCTTGTGTTGCTGGTCCTGTCATGTGTTCCCCCGGTAAGTGTCTATGTCCTGTTTTATTGTGATAGTATGGTTTCCTGTCTTGTCTAGTCTTGTCTAGCTTTATGTTGGTCTGTCTGATTGTCCTGCCCCACCCTAATGTGATTCACCTGATGTCTCACCTGTTCCCTGTTACCTCTTGTATTTAACCCCTGTGTTCCCTTTGTCTCTTGTTAGATCATTCTAGTTCGTGCGTCCTGTCGTTGTGTCCAGCCTGCCTGTCGCTGTGAGCGTTCCTGTGCCAGTACCCCTTGTGAGTCTTCCCCCGTGCCCTTTACCTGTTTTTGTATTCTTCTTCTTCCCCAGGCCTGTTTTGGACTCTCTTTCCTTTGGACTTTTGGACTTCTTGTGTTTTTTGGATTTGGCCTTTCCCAGTGCCCCTTGTGACTTTTCGTTGGTTTGTTTTTGCCTTTGTGGACTGCTCCTTATTATGTCAATAAATTAGCCTGTGTTTGCCCTCCAACCTGCATCTTGGTCCTCCTTCCCCTGCCGTCCCATAACAGAACCCTTGACTTTATTTAGGAGCCGGGACATCCACACAACTGTAATTATGAAGTGGAATTGCCAACAATTACAATAGCTGAGCACATATGAATGACGGTTGAATGACTTACAATCTTGTTAACAGATATTTTAGCATGTATGTTTTTCTTTATCATATAGGTCTGAAATCCCTTAAAAGAGTTCAGCACTAAGATCATCTTCATACCACCATAAATCAATGAAACAAAGTGCCATAAGGCATTTTAGAGAAACTAACCACAACGCGTTCTGCTCTGGGGTCAGTTACCTTAGACTACTGCAAGAGTCCCAGCTGGGGACTTGAGTTTGACATGAGGCCTTATCATCTCACAAGTATCATATATGCACCCTTCTTTTCCTCAGGACTGGAGGCGGGAAAGGGGGTCTAATGCAGCAAAAAGCATCAGCCCAGACAGAACACAGATTGTTTCCTTCTATACAAAGCACAATGGTCCACTTGCCAAATAAAGTTCCTCTTTTGAGTGCACACAGCAGGTCTGTGTAGAATGTAACCCACTGTGGTGCTGTTAGAAGGAAGGAACAAGTGTTGCATATATCCTGGACATGATGCCAGCACGTGGGATTCTGGCTATTCTCAGGAACTACTTCTTTCCTCTTTTATTCTCTGTTGTCTTTTTGCATTATTTTAAACCACTGGAATTGGGTCAGATGGTGAGGGTGATCTAATTTTGCTTAGAAAATATAGTTAAACACACTAAAGGATGGAAAACATGCCTGTCAACTGTGTATTTCATGTCAGCAGAATAAGAATAGTACATCATCAGTGTGCAATGATACAAATTTCTTAACTTTACCTAAGATATTTTTGATTATTATTATGGCATTTTTTAGCCTTTGTTTGACAGGGCAAGGGAGAGAGGGGAGGGGAATGACATGCAGCAAAGGGTCGGACTTATAGCGCATGTTTTTAGCTCCATAACAGCCGCTGCTGGTGGTTAGTTGTGGTTGATGAGAGCGAGGACGAGCATAAAGATGCTAAAACATTTAGGAGAGCTGAGTCAGGTGATAACTATACGCTCGTCAGTTTACACATAGTGCATTGCTAATAAATAATATAAATTTGTGTAGCTCAACTTTTACATCTTCAGTAGAAACCAATAGACTTGGGACTGATTGCTATGGACAAGAAGTCAGAAAATGACGGACTGACACGTTATTCATTTTGGTCTTTTCTTTGGGTTTGTTGACTAGAACATTTAAAAAAAATGTACATGTTGAAAGAAAATATGAAACTACTGAAGACCTTATGTGCAGCAGCTGTAGCGCGTTAGATGTCCCTTGCTTCTGCTCCCACACTTGACAGCACATTTTACAGTAATCCAATTTTGTTAACATAATGGCATTAATAAAGTAGTTAGTCCATATGTAACAGATTGACAGCTCAATCCATGTGTCTCCTGTTGCAGTGGAGCACTCACACTTTTCAAAGGCTTCTCTTTCTGTTATGGTCTACACTGCAAATGAAAATATTCTTTTGGATGAATATATGACTTTCTGTCAAAGACAAAGCTGAACGTCAGTGCCACTGGGATTTCCTTTTACAGCATTTCAAATCACAAGACAGCATGCTTAGCAAGTGTTCTTAGCTTATGTTCATGCTGTTTTACAAATCTGTATCCATCCAAGAAATTTGAAGATTAATGTATGGTGCAACTCACAACATTGAACGTCAACAATCTGGTGCTGTAATTGTGTTACAAATGTGTCTTTAAATAATAATAATTAGACGCCTTTTCTGATGCTATTTTCATTTTCATGGCCATGGAGTTAAGATACAGCATGGCAACATTATTTTGGCCACCATCTGTACATCCACGGCTATCATCTGTAATTAATACTGTATGTGTGCATACTGTTTCTCAATCTGATTGTCCTTTGGCATCTTGGTGCCATAAACTAACTCAACACTCATTAAATCAAATAAGGAAACCTAATGTTGGATGTAACCCTCCAAAGTGGACTACCATACGTGTGTTTTGTTCTTAGTTGCATCCTTACCAAACGACTAAGGGGAAAACCACTCAGTACTTGGCTTTTAGTGTAACTCAGGTACAGTGTTAATGTCCTCACTGATATTTCTGCTTTTAGCACTCCAAAGTGTCAAAATGTCCCATTTTAGGTGGCAATGCATTATCACACATTTAATCTCTGGCTCCATGGGTGGGGGGGACTAAGAGCATCATTTTACTACAGCAGGATACTCCTGCTAAATGCTGAAATATATCCCAACATACAGCTGCATGGCTTTTCATCGCTAGTCTATATCAACAATGTTCCACTTCTAGGATTGTTCCGGTGCAGCTGGATGTCCCTCATTTTGGCCGGATGTCCGTCCCCTTCCTCTTTCTTCATGTTGGCTTTTTAACCTGAATTTCTGAGGACTATGGTTACCTGGTCCTCAGATCTCTGCAGGGTAAATCCAGACAGTTAGCTAGACTATCTGTCCAATCTGAGGACTGTGGTTACCTGGTCCTCAGATCTCTGCAGGTTAAATCCAGACAGCTAGCTAGACTATCTGTCCAATCTGAGTTTTTTGTTGACGACTAAAACTACTTCTGAACGTACACATGTTCCACCAACACGACTTCCTTCCTGAGACTATTTTGCAGAGGCACTGTGGCTCCATCCGGGAGCTTAGCACCGCCCAAGATGATTGGTTTAAAGAAATGCCAATAAACCAAAGCACGCTTTTCTCCAATCAAGGAATGCTGAGTGGACTAGCCAGACCTTCCTCCGCAGCGCTGTGGAGGAAGGTCTGGATATGTGAGACTAATTCATCACTACCAGACCACCAACCAGACTATTAGTGATCTCATTTAGTTGTCTACTCATGATCAACCCATCATGATCATTCTGCACTCATGAATAATCATTATATATTCATGAAACCAGCCATTATATTTTGTGACAAGTTTGGTCCGAGTGGGCAATTTTGGTCCTGAAGTTCTCCTCCTTACTTTCTAGACTCCAGGTCACTGTAGGCTAATCCGTTGGAACCATTTCCCCACACTTCTCTGATGTATAAACACTAAATTGTGTAAGCTGTAGGCCTACTGTATGTTCATTGCCACAATGACCACTTTTGTACTTTCTCAACACAGACCTCAGTCAGACCTCTGATGGTCTATTTAATCCAATGGCTATGGGGAAAAATATGAGTGAAAGATTAATTTTCAATATACATTTTACATTTTGACAAATACTGTACATGTTCCCAACCTGGCCTCTCTACCTTCATTTTGCCTTTTAGGTCCACACATATGTGGTGTTTCACATCTTGCCAACAAAAATAGCTTTTACTTTTGTTAGAAACAAAGAGTCAGACTTTGATTAATTTCTATTTTTAAGATGATTTGTGTTTTTTCTAATATATAACCTTTTTATCATGAGGTCAAAAACTGTCCAATGTTTTGGTTCATAAATAGATAGATAGATAGATAGATAGATACAGACAGGTAGGCAGGCAGACAGACAGACATATACAGTACAGACAGACAGACAGGCAGACAGGCAGATAGACATTTATACAGACAGATAGACAGGCAGACAGACAGTCAGGCAGGCAAGCAGGCAGACAGATAGACAGACAGACAGACAGACAGACCAACAGACAGACAGGCAGATAGACAGGCAGACAGACAGATAGGCAGACAGACAGACAGGTAGGCAGGCAGGCAGGCAGACAGACAGACATACACAGACAGACAAACAGACAGGCGGGCAGATAGACAGGCCATGCAGACAGGCAAGAAATATACAGGCAGACAGACAGGCAGGCAGGCAGGCAGGCAGACAGACAGACAGACATATAAAGACAGACACTATAGCATACCTGGTATATGATAGCATGCTATTATTAGCATTTAACTCAGTGGGCCCCCAACATGGCTGTAGTCTTTTGAAACACTGAATTTGACCTAATAATGTTCTAAAGCCGCAGAATAGCCTCATGAGTGGAAGACGGGCGGATCTCGGTCTGACCTTTTCCTCTAAGTCAACTGTTTGAACAAAGTCCCATAGGAGCTGAGCCAGCCATGCAGGGGGAAATGGACAGGGGCTTAATATGGATGATAATGCTTTAAGTGCATAAGAATGGAATAAGTGTTACACACACACAACACACAATATCTTTGTAAGGACATGATTTTCGAGAAAATCTCACATCATTTCATGAGTAATCCGGCTGATTATGTATGGTGCACCAGACACCTTCATCCCCTGCAGTGACTAATTTTAAAAAAGAGTTGTAGCTCGCATTTTTACTGTATGAGGAACATTGCTAAATTAAGATCTGTGGTGTCTAAAGTTGAAAGGAGATGAATGTTTACACGTTTATTCTGTCTCATTTAGATTATTGTAATGTTTGAATCATACTTTGCTGAACCGTCTTCAAATTGTCCAAAACGCAGCCGCTCAGCTTTTAACTAGAACTAACAAGTATCATCGGGTTTGATATAACCGACCAGATGAAACATAGACGCATAGTGGGTGATAGCTGGAAAATAAAAAAAATAAAAATAATATGTATGTATATATATGTGTATATCAACATGCATGTTTATATAGATATCCATGTGTATAAGTGCCTGTAAGAAGATATATGTGCATGTATATATACATGTATAAATGAGTGAATAACTAATTGTTTGTACACAACAATTTACTTTTATTACGGGGTTAGGGCCCCTTCTTTTTGAGCATGGAAATCCTTATTTGAATCATTTACAATAATCTTAAAAGACAAGTTTGCTGAGTATTTTGTTTTTGTTTGTTGTTTTTCAAAATGAACTTAATCAAACAAACAAGAGATCCCATATCACACCAATTCTATGGCCTCTCTTTTACCGGCTTCCTTTTAAATTTCATATTTATTCCAGTACTGGTGCTAACTTTTAGAGCCCTAAAAATGTTACTCCCCAGTATATAACTAACCTCCTCCAACCTTTCATGCCAAATCAAGCTCTTAGATCATCAGAGCTAAATTTGCTGGATGTCCCTTAAACCCACTTTAAAACTCGAGGTGGCCAAGCTTTTCAACCTGTGGCCCCCGATCTTTGGAACGATCTCCACTCATCATTGTTATCCCTCGACTCCTGTGATGCTTTTATGAAATTATGACATTTTTATTCACACAGGCTTTTGATAAGCCTATTGGAATAGCTAACAACTTTTATTTGTTGCTGACCTCATTTATCTGCTGCTGCTGTGATTTGAATCTCGTCATCCCTGTGTGTATTTGACTTTACCAAAGAATAAGATACATGAAAAGAATTAGGGTTTATTTTATAGCAGCTTTCAGAGAGTGCACAACATTACAAAAAAACAGTTAACAGATAACAACAATGCACAGCACCAATGATCATAATAATGAGTGCTTCTTCTCTATCAGATTAGCCTAGTTTAAAGTGAGGTATGAAAGCCCCTGACGGACAGTCGTGATGGAGACGTCATGTGAGCTGGCAGCAGTGCAGGGCCCCTGAGTGGAGAAGCTGTCCCCTGTGTTCAGAGTGAAAAACCTGCTTTGTGCTTAATGAAAATGCTCTCCCTGCTTTTCCTATTTTCCTCTGGCTACATAGTTCTGTGACAGCGGTTCCAGAAGCCAGACCGTCCCTATTACCACACCTCCCAACTCCAAAAAACCCTCCCCCCACCCTCTCAATTTTATCCATTAGCAATCCAGAGGGGGGGAGAGTTTATTGCTGAAAACAAACAACAACCAACAAAAGACCAAAGTGGGGCGAGGAGAGCGGAAGGGGTGTGGGTGGGGGGGGGGTGCAGAGCGAGAACTTCTGTGTGAAATAATTGCGAGGAACAATTCTAAACAGATGTCTGTTTGGACTTGGCCCTGGGCTCGTGTCCCCGTTAAATATAGTGATTTGATTGGAAAACAAGCAGTGTGAGATGGGCTGGCGGCCAGCCGGACCATTTAGGGGTTCTCTAACGACCCCCGGGGGTCGGGGGGTCGTCGGAGTAAAAGCAGATCAGAGAGGATGTGGGGCCAGCGGCCAGGACAGGGCCCATAAATCTAGCCCATTCTCAGAGGAAGCTATCTTTTTTCACTTTGCCATCAGAATTAAAATACAATCACAATCGTCACATTGTGCTCCCGCCAGTGAGCAAATGTTATAATTCAGAGCCAGCAGACAGAGTGGGGACGTTGGGTTTATTGGTAGTGGACCATAGGGAAGAAGGTCAAGAAGGTGATGTATTCCGGGCTCGATGAGAACCACCGCTCAGGGAGTTGTGGGAAACTTTCCTACACATCCATATATTAAACCAGTGCCTGAAATGGTCTGAAAAAGTGCCAGTATACTGTCAGCAGTTGCATGACATGATCATTGCATAGGTCTTAAATATACTGTATTTATATTCATTCATATATCTTGTAGGGGACTATTCGACGGTTCAGAAACCTGATGCAATTGCCAATCTCATTGTCGCAGTGTCTGAAAGTCATAGAAATGTTTAAAAAAGTCATAACAGTGTTTCTTTCAATATCTTGTCCAAAGGCCTTTCATCACTTTTTGTAATCAACCTTGAGTGCCTATATTTTTTAATGACTGAATTAGTCATTACTCTTCCTCCTTTCTGTGTACTTTGATCCCTTCATGAGCCCCGCTGGTTAAAAGGATACCAAAAGCACTCCTCAAAATCCAGCTTACGATCACAGCACACTGTACTATGAATAGGATGCATTATTACAGTGGGAACATTTGTAAAGGAAAAATATCCGGTGGCATAGCTGATCCAACGTTTTTCTTCCAATTTTCAGCCAGCTCAGCTTTTCACAGATGTGTTAATGTAGGGTGGACAGCTGCACCCTATGGCAGAATGGAGCAAGATGATCAGGATCATTTTCATTCCCAACTGAGCATTACAGGAACACACATGCAGTTCTTAAAATGTAAAAAACTTCGTCAAGCTGCCAAAGAGAAGGAGAGAGAAAAGGAAGATCATTTCTGTTTCTTAGTCAGACTTGAGTGTGAGCTGAGGTCAGCGTTTCACAGCTCTGATACGCTCTCTACAGAACATCAAGTGGTGTATTAAAATCCCTCTAGCACTCCCAGACCATTTTGTGTACTGTACAGCGTACTGGACTAAGGACTAAGGACTTAATTGATATCAAGTGCTAAGTGAGTGTGTGTGTGAGGCCACATGGGCTCAGATAGGTATAAATGGAATTTGGACAGCACTTCACCAGACCATATGTTACCATGGTAACGTTTAATAACAAAGTTGTTTGGGTATTTTAATTTTAAGTTTGTTGCTTTCCACACGGCCAAGGCCCAGGAGACGGCTGCCTGATTCCACATTTTTTCAAATTCTTGTTCTACAAGCTGGACAACAGGTGCGCTCCGTGGTCATGTGGCGTGCTGGTGTTTACCATTGTAATTTCTGGATTACCCTATGGTCTCCGCGGTAAACGTCACAACGCTTTGAACTGTGGGTAATTCCCTTTGGTGAAGTCTGTATCGATGCAGACTCATAGAAAGGGCTCGGTGAGTGTGTGTCCCTTTGGAATACAACACTGGGACAACCCTAAGACCTTATGAATTTCACGAGAACGCGCACCAAAGTCCGTGAGTCTGTGAGTCCAGACTTTGGGATTGGGCCATTGAATCCATACTCTCTTAAAATATGTCAGCCTGATACAATGCTGTCACCTTCAAACACAAAACAAAACGTGCCTGGATAAGAAATTTGGCCAGCAAGATAATTGGTTTCCTCCAAACCACCCTAACAGAACTCTAGACCTGGTCAGTACTCAGGAAAGCCACTACAATTTTACAGGATCTGTTAAAAAAGTACATATGAATAATAACTATCAGATAGTATTGTCTGTTTTTTTGGTTATTCAAAAGAGGGCCAAAAGTGCCACAAAAAAATTCAATATTACTTAAGTATCATGCATGATGATGAATACCTTACATGACAATCAGTCAGTAAAAGTACTGGCTTTTTTTTTTTTGTGTGTATGTGTTAGTGCGTCTCTCAATACTTCTCACTTCTCACCATGTTTCTGGCACTCAGCTCAGTAGCTCCTTAAGTTTCTTAGCAACCGCCACACAAATATGAGGAAACATTGGGCTTTGGTAACACTTTCATTGATATGATATAGTTATGTGTCAACCGGACGCACCTCCTCCTCTTTATTTCCAGTCTCTAGATCCTCCCGCCAAGGTTGCCCCTTGAGTCCTGCGCTATTTGTCCTCTCTTTAGAGCCTCAGGCTCAAGCCATTTGCCAATCGATTATGGTGTCACCAATATGAATTCGTAATACACAACATAATTTCTCATTATTTGCGGACAATGTTTTGGTTTTTTCAGATAACCCCTCTCGGTCTCTTCCTCATCTTCTATCATTATGCGAGGAGTAAGGAAGCTTATCAGGCTTTAAAATTAACTGGTCAAAATCTGCACTACTTCCTTTAAATAATTCTGCCCGCAACTCAACCATCTCTGCTAACATCCCCAATGTTAAGCACTTTAAATATTTAGGCATTCCCCTTCTTAAACCAGATTATTAAACTAATACAGTAACTATTATGTTGGTCTGAATATTGTTTTGAAAGATATGGAAAAGTGGATGGGTCTCCTCATGTCTATTCAAGCCCATATCACAGTGGTTAAAATTAATGTTTTACCCAGGATTAATTTTGTGAGCTCTATGCTGCCTCTCTCCTCTCCTGCTGGCTACTGGCGTAAATTACAATCAGCGGTATCCAAATTTATCTGGAAAGGCAAGCGGCCACAATTTAACATGTCTACTTTACAGACGAGGAGAGAGGATGGTGGCTTTAAACATTATTTATGGTCCTTTGTCTTAAGACCCCTCCTTACTTGGTTTAACCCAAATGTGTCTGTCTGCTGGCGTACCTTAGAGAGTGCGCTGACAGAGCCCTGGTCACGCCATGACCTTCTCTTTGCCAATATCTCTAATAAATGGTGCCAGCTACGCTTTGGCCCCATTATCTCTCATAATATCAAAACTTGGAGATTAGTAGATATTAGAAACAAACTGCCACATAGCTTGGAACTGTCCCACTTTTCCCCCATTATTCAATAGTACAGCACTCCTGATTGGTGGGAGGCCAATAATAGCTCCTCAGTGGGAACAAAGGAGTTCATTGTCTAAAAGATATTTTTAGCAAAGGTGGCTTGTTACCATTTTCTCACCTACAAAACGCATACCACGTTCCTCTTTTTTCTTTTACCAGGCACAGGCACAGGCACATGGTGTCCCTTGGCAGTGGCCTTTGCCCATCCATCCTATTCAGAAGTTATTTACTGTACAGCCTAAAAACTGTGGTATGGTATCCAGGCTTATGGTATCTGGCTCTGTGATTGCCCAGACCCCGCTCTTGACTGGCATGATGTATGTTCTAACATTCCAGAAGTAGCTCGCAATCCAGATCATCAGCAGATTCACTACAATTTCATACATAGCACATATCTCACCCCCATGAAAATACACCACATAAAAATAATTAACAGCCCTTTATGCACTTTCTGCCCAATTAAAACTCAAGGTACATTCCCTCATATGTTCATATATGTGCTCTCCTGTTGGTCAGTTCTGGAACAATATTGCATCCAAAATGTCCACCTTGATTAATGTTAGTGTGCCTGTTGCTGTCAATGTTTTGATTCTGAATGATCTGCCAGCCTTCCAGGTTTCTAAAGCTCAAAAACGTTCTGTTTGCTGGTCTTACAGCTGTTAAGAGAATGACTGCAACCTGTTGAGAGCCACCTCGTGACATGTCTATCTGTGCATGGACACTTGCCTTCTTGGATGTCATGTACATTGAACTGTCAACTGCGCGCATCCGTAGAGTGCCAGAAAGGACCCTGGCCACTTGGCGCGACATCACTGGCTCTTTGAGGTCCGGACTGTAGCCTTGTGCTGCAGCCTTGGCCTCAACCTGCGCATGGGATTGGTCCCTTGTCTTGTGTCTGTCTGTGTGTGTGTGTGTCTGTTTATATATGTGTGTGTGTGTGTGTCTGTTTCTGCATGTGTTGTTCTGTCTCCCTCCCTCCCAACTTTTCTCTCTGTGTTTTTTGGCTCTGGGACGTGTTCCATGTCTCAGTGTATTGTTTGTAATTGTTTGTATCGGTTCATTTCTGAATATATAAATAATAGTAAAAAGTAATTTAAAAAAAATGTATCACAAAAAAACAGGAGGAAACAGTTCATTTGCTGGGGACTATTTTCAGCAGCGGATTAATACACACGTTGTGCTATTGGGGTTATATTGAATGATAAATGTGGGATTGAGTCAGAGTGAAATACAGTGTGTGTTTATGGTAATGAAGGAGTGTGTGGTGTGTGTCCTTTTGACTACACACACAACTTGTTGTCAATTCTTTGCTAAATTTGGTCTTTCTGGTGATCATTCTTCTTTAAATTATTGCCAATGAATTAGTTTGAAAAAATGAATCAAGTTGCAACGTGAGTAATATAGGCCCCAGGTTTTGAAAAGACAATAAGTGTGTGTTGGTGAAAAGACAATGTAAATGTGCTGTATTTATATAGCACTTTTCTAGTCTTAACGACTACTCAAAGCACTTTTACATCATACAGGATACATTCACCACTCACACACATTCATACACTGTGGCCGAGGCTGCCGTACAAGGTGCCACCTGCTCATCAGATAAACACTCACACTGCGCAGCATCGGGGGTAACTCAGGGTTCAGTGTCTTGCCCAAGGACACTTCGACATGGGACTGCAGGGCCAGGGATTGAACCACCAACCTTATAATTAGCAGGCAACCGCTCTACCGCTGAGCCACAGCCGCCCCTGGTGGCTCTGTTCTGCTGCAGCAGTTTTTTTTTATCTTTCCATGATTCTCATTCAGTTATGTGGTTGAAATGCTAAAAAATAAATTTAATGTCACTTTACTTTGCAAAGTGACTGGGTTTAATAGTATCATTATTATTATTTATTTATTAACCTTAACTTATTTTATCTTTAACAAAATGATATCTTCTGAAGAGACACAGCAGGCTTGCTTTCACTTTCCAACTTGTATATTATGAAGATGTAGAAGCTCCGTTCTCTGACAGGAATAAGCGTGGACCTTGTGCCAAAGATGCAGCTATCACTTGTGTATGGGCGGCAGCTGTTCACTGAGCAAAGCCAGTCCCAAAATGAGTAACAGAAAACAGAAACAGAAAGTAACATTCAGGACACTTACAGATTGCAGTATTACAGATGGTCGTCCTTCTTCGAGTACTGAAAGAGACAAGTTTGTGACCCACAGCTCATTTTCACTGCAATATGCTATAGGAAGGGCACACCAGACTGACCTTTGACCCCCAGAGGATGACCCTCTAAAGATTGCTTTCAGCCATGTGTTGCAGTACCACACATACTTTAGGCTATCATCTGACTCAATCCATCTTGACGGACACGACAGAGTCAGAAACACTGCATACTTATGACCAAATTAGCTTGTTGATGCCATTTTATTACACGGCTTGGTTGGATACTCAATTCTGATTGGTCAACAAGAGCGTTCTACGATCTGTTATTTATATAACAGTGTTGCTAAGTTTAACAGACCGTTGGGGCGACCTCTATCTCACCTGGTAGGGTATGCCCCCCATTTAGGCTGTCCATAACATTACAACCCCTCCAATCATCAAAACTGGCCAGTGCAACACCGCCCCCCAAAAAAAACTATTATAATTTCCTTTACATAAATAAAGATATTTGCACCATAAAGTGGTGCAGAAAAGGCACAAATTGTTGCAAAAAAATAACCACAATGTAGACAAAGAAGTGTTTGATGTTCAAAATTTTAATTTTCCTCAAAAGTGGAGATCTCAACCCCCCCCCCAATGTTGAACCCAAAGTTATGCTCTTGCCTTCAGGGCAAAACCTGCCACACTAAGGTAGGTAGATGAAACAGCCTGGAGACACTTGGGCAGGTCTACCGCTTGCAGATTGAAATGCAGCCCCATGCTGTATCTCATGGCATTCAACGTGACCAAGATATTAAAACTGAACAGATGCTTATGATTTCTGTAAGCTGTCTCTCCTCAAATGTAGACATACAATCGCTTACAGATGTTGTCACTTGTTGAGCCATCTGCTGCTTTGGCATAGCGTGACACAGACTAGGCCTGCCTCCTGAGCCCGAGAACCTGCCCCCAGAAAGGCCAGAAAGCAACATACATATTCAGGAACAGGCTCCAAGACCTCGTTAATCATCTGACCCCCATGGTAACGCAGCATCTGCAGAACACCTATGGGAGATTGTGTCTGCAAGTCTATGTACAATAGATGTGGCATGTGTGAGAAACAGAAAAATGATGCAGCATTGCCGAGTTGACCATTTAAAATTCAGATGACAAGACAAGTCAGACTGTCCATTGTCCCAGGAGGTGGGTGTTACACTGTTCACGGCCCTGTGACTCTATCACCTGCCACAGGGACGCGCCACCCTCGAGTTCACTTAGACCCATCTGTCTATTGTTTTTGAGCAGCATGAGCGAGGAGATTCTAAAATGTATTAGCACCCTCTGAACTGCTTTTTGCATCTCTGCCTTAGGCCTGTAGATACATTTTTGGTTTGCAGGACATCAGACTACACTCTAATACTCTTATTAGGGTTGTGTCCCATACGTTTAAATAACTTTTATGAAATGACCAGGGTGGATCACTACAGCTCTAGTCTATATCCTTGATGTTCCACTTCCAGGATTGCTTCAGTGCCACAGGAAATTCTGCCAAAAGTATGTCTTTTTGTCGAGGTCCGTTACCTTCCTCTGTCTCTGTGTTGGCGTTCTAACCTCCGGTGCATTTCTGAGGACTATGGTTAGCTGGTCCTCAGATCTCTGCAGGGTAAATCCAGACAGCTAGCTAGACTATCTGTCCAATCAGAGTTTTGTGTTGACGACTAAAACTACTTCTGAACGTAGACATGTTCCACCAAAACAACCTTGGAACAATTACCCTGTAACACCCTGCTTATATATATATATATATATATATATATATATATATATATATATATATATATATATATATATATAAATAAATCAAAAAAACATTTGTATTGTTAGTGTGCAAATGTTTTATAAAAACAGAAGTAATTGTCTTGTTTACAATTAAAGAAACAATTTCTAAGAGTGATCCCCCCCCATATCAAAAGGTTTAGACAGCCGGGCATTTCTAAGTCTTTTTTATACAGAGATAATGACTCCATTAGGAATCCATTAAATGTACATTTTGATGCCACAAAATAACTCAAATAACAAAATGTTATAAAAAAAAAAAACTGACCATGTGATATCTAAAACAAAATCAACAAATAATATCTAAAAATATAAGGTAAATGTGTTTTTGTATTGTATATTTTATTTACATTTTAAACACAAATGTATACATGTTTGAAGAATGTTGATTTTGAAGAACTGCAACTTTAAAACCGAGTGGTGCACTTGATGTAACAGATTGGAAGAAGGTTGCTAATCTAATTAACATTTATTCTGCAGCAACCACACAATATTACAATATGTAAAATAAGTATAAATCAATATAATGTTAGGAACATTGATTGTAGAAACTCTTGTTTTTCTCGGGATTGGAGACTGACTGACTTTACTGCAGATAAAACCAACCTGTTCTCTCCAAGAGTTTTTCTCAAAAAGCAATGTATGTATGTGTATGCAATGCAGGAAGGCAGCCCCCTGACACCCCTACTTGACTGTTTAAATGACGTCAAAGCGTGGTTAGCCCAACATTTTTTAAAACTAAATGAGAGTAAAACAGAGATCATGCAGTTTGGCTCCACTAACTCTATGATAGACTTGGGCCCCCTTAATGATTTTGTGCGTCCTGTTGTAACTAACCTTGGGTAAAAATAGACAGTGATTTTAAACTTGACAAACAAATAAATGCAGTTGTGAAATCTAGTTTTTATCATCTTCACCTTTTAGCCAAAGTTAAACCGTTTTTGTCTTTTAACAGTTTTGAACAAGCTACACATGCTTTTATTTCTTCTCGTTTAGACTACTGTAATGCACTTTATATCGGTATTAATCAAAAAGCACTTTCATGCTTACAGTTAGTCCAAAATTCTGCAGCACGTCTATTAACTGGAACCAAAAAGCGCGCTCATATAACTCCAATTCTTGCCTCATTGCACTGGCTTCCTGTACGTTTTAGGATTGATTTTAAGATCTTATTGTTTGTTTTTAAAGCTGTGAATGGACTGGCCCCAACATATATCTCGGACCTCATCCTAATTTATAGGCCAGCGAGGTCCCTGAGGTCAGAGAGCCAGCTCCAGCTTGTGGTCCCCAAGACGAGACTTAAAACTCGGGGGGGACAGGGCCTTTTCTGTGGTTGGACTTAAACTCTGGAACGCTCTGCCCCCCGATGTTCAAACAGCCCCAACAGTTGAGTGTTTTAAGTCTCGTCTAAAGACACATATTTATTCTTTGGCTTTTAACTCCATGTGAGTTGTGTGGTCCTCTGATGTCTCTTATTGTTTTTACTGTATTTTAGTATTTATTAATTTTATCTATTTTTTATTTTTATTTTATTTATTTTATTTTTTTTAAACCCAATGCTCTTATTTTGTTTTTACAATATTTTATATTAATTGTTTTGTATGTTTGAGTTTTCTGTGCAGCACTTTGGCAACTTTGTGTTTGTAAAATGTGCTATAGAAATAAAGTGGATTGGATTGGATACTATGTGTATATGTACATATACCCTTTTTATACAAACTTCTAAATCTACATAGAAGTTACATTTTTATGTTCACCTTGTTCAGCTTTGTTGGTCTTGTTTTAACTGTTTGTCTATTTCTGTGTATGTAGTTTCAGAGTCAAAGTGCCCAGTGGAATAATATTAAAAGAGAATTTAGGTTTGCTTTAACATCTGTAATGTAACCAGCTATCATCATCTTGATATATGGTCATACAATTGGGCACAAAATGTATATCTTATGTTGTTATTATGGGACATTGCAGACTCTGTGGAACACAAATCATCATCGTCACCATCATTTCTGAGCTTGTGGCGCCCTCCTGTGTGTGATTCAGGTAAGAGCATCATTAACTGGACAATGGAACTTACAATGAAGTACTGTACTTACTGCAAATACATATTTAATTAATGTGTGTATCTTAACTACATTAGTAGTTAATTAGGGCATGTAAACAAAATGACAAAATGTACACAATCCCCTTGGAATACTGAGTTTTAGGATGGTGATGTGTTTCTCAAGTGTGTGACTGCATAGCAGCCATGTGCACACCATGCAGTAAAATATAAATAACTTTTGTGGTAATGTCACAGTACATATTTATTTAATAGACAATGGAAAAGTGAATGCTCAATTTTTGGAATGCAAAAAAAAGGTTGTTTGAACAAAATCACAGTAATGTACTGTAACACAAAAGGTGTAAACTGTTGTATTTTAAACATCAGAGCAGTTTGTGAATAAGCCAACAAAATAAATCTACATTCTGACATACAGTTTAAACAGACAGAGGTCTCGGTTAAATACAAGAGAATTTTTTACGTGAGTAAAGCATTGTTAAAGGGTTATTAAAAGTAATTTAGTTATATCAATAATAGAACATGCAGAATTAAAGATACTAATTGCAAAACATTGCAAATTGTTACATAATTGTCACATAATTGTTGAAGTACATCATTTTAAAAGTAAATGTGGAAATTGTATTTTTGATGCAGATTATTATGGGAAAAAATACATTTCAATTTTCATTATTAAAAAAATACTCATATTTACAATGACTTGTGAGCTACAGTTCATTTTTAACAAAATACATTTTAAGAGGTTTAATTTTAAGATTATACTTGACAAATGTTTTCCTTTTGCTATAATGTACAGCTTAATAATGTACAGAGCCAGGAATGCACAAAACATGTGACATAGCAACTCAATCACTTATCAAAGTATACAAGGGTGTATCACACATTAGGATCCACAATGATTAGCTGTAAGCTAAAGTAGGTTTATATGTGTCTCCACTTCCTCCTACCTATAGAAGTATCGCTGCCATCTTGGTATTTTGGAGCCATCAAAAAACTATTTTTAACCAGATTTTAATGAACACTTCAATATATATGAGCCTGATCAGAACAACCTAAAATGACAAAAACCATCTTGCAAAAAATTTATCTGATGTGTACTTTAATTTCTTGGTTTGGTCCAAGTCACATGACATAAGTATACTGCAGCCAGCCACAAGGGGGCATTCCAGATTTTCCGGCCTCACTTACACAGTCTGTGCATCAACCCCTGGTTGGAATAGGCTGCTTTCAACGTTTAGTTAATGTCAATTGCAACAGGGCCTTTCATTGTGAAACCAATGAAGAATGACACTTTTGAACCCTGTGCATACCCAATCAGCTGACTTCGAAACATTGGGGTGACTTCAACCTTCAGATCTTGGAAACAAGTATGTGCCAGTATCATGTTGTTCTTTGCCTCGCCAGTTACCCTTAAAAGGCGCTCCTCCACCTTCTTCTCTTTCCATATTTTGCCATTTTCCCACATGGAGGCAAACTCTTCCTGCTGAGGGTTGATGCACTTTGTGATTTCCCCAAAGGGTACCAGTCGTTCATAGCCCTGCTTCTTTCCCAGGAAGAAATGGACAACGGGCCTCTTGCCATTGTACACTTCCTTCATCGCAGCGTCATAAGAGATCCTAATCTGTGAGATGTAATTCCCCAGACTTCTAGGTGTAACCACCTCCAGACTATACTGCTGTGGCCACAACAGCAAGACTGCAATGAAGTGCAGTGGCAAGTTCTCACTTATTGGGATTCGCTCACGAAGAACTTGGCAAAGGAAAGCATGTAGTTTCTGGTACGGCACAAGATGTTGGCATTCTGGTTTGATGCAACTTAACACAACATTGACATAGATGAAGTTGATTCTCTCCTTCACAGTGGGCTTACATTCAGGTGCACAAACAAAAGAATACTGTCTGGCAATCTTTGTCATTATGTCAGGTGAGATGCCATTTGACAGACAATTTAGAATCCCAGTGTAGGTATCAGCTTTATGCATCTCCAGGAATTGGTTTACCTCGTGTTGTTTCAGCATGTTATTCAGGGATTTAGTCTTCAAAAGAGCTGCAGAGTCTGTCTTGCAGAAAAAAACTACATACTGTCTGAAACATTTGAAAAGCTCGTTTTGGGCTACTTGCTCACGACTGTTTTTCAATCCAGATATGGAACCCAAGTTCACATAAAAATTGTCAAGACAATCAAAGTTCACCTTCATCCTATATCTGAGGTTGTAAAGTACATCCTCAAACTGTTTGAGAATTGTGTAGTGGCGTGCATGTTTCTTGTGCCGTTGATCATTTTGCTCTACAGCCTGAAGTTTCAAATGTCCAGAGAGAACACTACTCATTATGTCATGGCGGACATTGTCAGAAGAGAATATGGGGGTCTTTTTCAGCACTTCAGTGACAAGTAATCCAACTTGAATTTCTCCAAGGCACCCTGCTGTATTGAAAGGGCAGTTGTCTGTCTTGGTTTTCAACCGCTGAATTGACTCCTTTTTTGCAAGGTTCTGTGTGTCCTTGAATGCATCTATTGCTGACTGAGCCGTTTTAAGAAACACATTCAATTCTTCAGGACGAATAGGCACTTCCTTGTAGTTTGCAATGGCATCCTTGAGCTTGTGCTTGATAACTTGCGCTGATGTGTCTGCAAAATATGAGCTGTCTTTGGAAAGATCTCTAGCTCTATTTGCCCAAACCTCTGCCTCTGAGAAATCCTTCTTTTTAAGGTAATAGTACCTGGCAAGTAACTGACAGACAACTGCATCGTTCGAAAATCTTTTAGATGCATTTTGAAGCACAAACTCTTCCAGTCCTGGGGTTTCAGCTAAGATGTGTTGAATTAGTGGAGAGAACTTAGATTCCTCCATTGAATGATGTCTCTTCACCAGAATATAGTGGACATCTTGCAGGAGTTTGTCTTTGCCTTGTGTGCTCTCATAAAGCTTGTCTGTGTTCAGCAGTAGGTCGGTGATATCAGCTTTGCTCACATCGTGTGTTGTTGTAAGTTCCTGCAAACAGTGACTTGCGATACTTGAATGGATCATTTTCACAGCTTTGAAAACTACCTTACCCTGATCTAAGAAGGTGGCAACTAAAGTGGAGAATTTCCCAAATCCATCTTCAACTTTGATTGTTCCACAAACTGGTTTTGGTTGAAGACCAAGAAATTCCTCACACAGAGACACGGAGAGCGAGGCATTCTTGCAGTATACATTCAACAGAACTAAAACAGCCAGGAGTTGTGCATGTTTCTGATTTATGTTGAAGCTTTTCAGGGTGTTGCGGGCCACACTCTGAACATATTCTGGCTTGAAGTTCTTCTTCATGATCATGAACCCATAGAATGTGTCTACATTCTTGTGTGTTTTCTCTATTACTTTAAGTTTATCCTCAAACAGTTTTTGCTCAGTCTCAGAGAGATTATTACCAATGAATACCATCTCTGGAGTTGGTTCAGTTTGGTCAGAGGACTCTGACCTCATACAGTTCAGGAGAATTACCTGTGGAGTCTTAGACTGAATGTCTTTCTCCACACATTCTTTTTCAATGAGCTGCTGCAAGTCAAACACTTTTTCCTTATCATCAAAGCCGTCTATCATCAGCAAAACAGGGACCCGTGGCATTTCCTCCTTATGGTCATGCATTAAAAGTTTGACCACTTGATCAGCAACTTCAGCAAAGTCAGCATTGCTGTCTTTGAGAACAGCACAGCGGAATCTGGCCCGGTGAGCCCATAAAGTATGCATGGCCAAAGTTGTCCCACCACATCCAGGTACATGCATGAGGTTGAGCAATGCACAGGCTTTTCTCAAGGAGCACAAATCTGGTAGGAGTGTGTTCATGATAAAGTCAAACTTGTCTCGTTTGATAAATGGTGTGGATCCAGGCTGCTCAGAGAAATAAAAATTCCACCAGGACACTTTTCCTCCTTTGTAGAAGTTCTCCTCTATGGCAATTTGGTCCTCATTTCCCCCTTCACATTGGTTCACACACAGGACATCTAAAGTATTCAGGCTACGCTCCACTTTCTTTTCAAGAAGCACTTTGCTTTCTCCACCACAGGGTAAGAAACGGCTGGATCTACGGTTTTTTGACAAAAGACTAAGGACAGTGCCATTGACTTCAGCAAAGCTGAGGTCATATATGCATCTTTGAGAGATGTCGGTGCCGCACCGAGCATTAATTAGGTTTGTCCAGGAAGTAAATGCTTTTTCATTGTTGCATATACAGAGGATTTGATCTGTGCCTTTGAGCTCCTGGTAGAATGTACTGAAAGTCTCAACAAGAGGGTCCATCTTCTCACTTACTGTTGACAAAAGTAAGAAAATAACAAGGAATCTTTTGTTTGGAAGCACATCTTTCCTACACAAGAAAGAAATCACATCTCGAATGGAGGCTCCCTTGTCCATCAACCACTTGTCTATGTCTGAGGGTACCTCATCCTTAATACCGCCGTTGCAGAACACCCAACTGGTATTTCGAGTTAATTTCAACTTGTTTGCAATGTCTTCAACTCCTTCCGTGATTTTATACTGTGCTGGTAAATGGTCACTTGTTGTACTCTGCTGTTCAAAGTGATACTGCAATCCATGTTTAGCTGATTCCGGATCAAAGTCCAAAACAGCTGTTGGGTTGAGCTCCACAATAAACCCTAGTGATTCAAACTGGAGTGGATGAGATTTGTTAGCTACTATCACATACTGCTCAAAGTGTGACTTATCCAAAGAGAGGGATCCACCAGTTATCATCTGACTTAATCTGGAGCCTTGAGTACTGCTTTTGATCACATTGAGGTGCTTCTCTTCAGCTTGTTTTCGGAGTTGTGATCGTTGTTTCACACTGTCAACAAACCGGTTGTAGTCTGCCATAGGTTTGGCGGATGTGGTTAGTGCGAGAAGATCCCTGCTGCTACCGCCATCTCGGACAAAGAATTGTTTTGATGGTTTTGTGTCAGTTGTGTCTGTTTCTTTACCTTTAGCTTTTTTTCTTGGCTTTTTTTGTGTCAATGTTGAAAGTGTGGTAGATGTTTTCTTCACACAGAGTAAAGTCAGGAACTATGTCCACTTCTATCACAAATTTGTCAGATGATGTTATATTCTTATTGAGAACTCCAACAAATCGCGGATGTTTGATGCAATTTTGAGCCGTTTGTTTGTGTTTATGCTCAAAAAAACCATCAATTGCAGATTTGAGCTGTGTTGCATAGGCCTCAGTGACCTTTTCAACCACTCCCAACACTTGACCGTGTCTGAAGTGTGGCTCGTCTCCAATTCCAAAATGTATGGTGCCATTGGTGCGGCTGTTCATGCAGGCAGCTGCAAAGCGAATAGTCTCTTCTGTGAACTTGCTCATTTTAGTTTCATTTGTTGTATTGATAAAAGCTTTGTACTCGTGGCAGGGTTCAATTAAGTCTGAGGGACCTGATTCTGTTATATCAAGAATGCTGCTCTCCATGTATCTATATGTATCGTCATACCTACGAAATGGATAGGGCTTGCATGGGCTCCCAAGCAGATATGTAGAGCTTGTTGGCTTCTCTTTCTGTAGTTTCACTTGCTTATCTCTGGCATGAATGATAAGTATTGCTGGTCCAAGAGTCACACCAATTTGTTTTAAGTCTTCTGTTTCTAAAAGCAAAAGACTAGGTCCATTAATGTCCTGCTCAAACAGTATCTCTGCAACTTTATCATCCACAACCTTGAGAATCCATTCTTTCACTTGATGTTTACTCCAATCCTTGATGTCAGGTGGAAGGTCCTCCTCGCTCTGAAATTAAAAGTGCTGTTATTGTTGTTGTGTAATAACGCACAATGACCTGAAGTGGTTTAACATTTTCTAAAGTTTTGTTGGTTTCACAACTTTATCTTTTAAATGCATGTGAATCTAATTTAAAACTTATTTTACAGGGCTTAAAGTGAAAAAAGTCCTGAGCCTGAAACATGTTTTTGGGGGGGCACAGTGTAATGTTTAAATTTGCACTCATTAAAGTTAATTTGACTGGCAAAATAGTTAAAAGTATTTATTACATTATGCAATAATGAAAGTCATAATTTTTAAGAAGTAAAAAGTTTTGAATACATTTCTACTTCTTCCAACCATATATTAAATAAGAGTCAATGTAGATATCATAATCCTACATTGAATCATTGTGAATCCAAAACTTTCCAGATGTGTTGTTACTTTGCCCAGGTCATCATCATAAAAGTGAATTAGTACATTCATGATTTTGTCGATGTTGACATTAGTTGCTTCATGTACAGTACATTTATTAAAAACTTAGTATTGTTTAGCTTTTCATTTAGCTAGACATCTAAACCCTGAAACTATGTTTCAATAACAGACAGCTTTGTCAAGGCGGTTTGGGCTTCAGATATAATTTATACAGCGACCATCGTTAATGACAAATCGTGTTCCGCTATCAACGTGCACATGCGTATTGTTTTAATCACCAACACGGTCGGTTAGCGCAGAAACAGTCGCTGTCGCAGTTGTCAATGCCAGTAACGTACTCATATGACAGGGTGCACAGAACAAAGCTAGGTTTTGTTTTCCCATCCTGTATTTATTTAAATATATGTTCTTATATTTTATTCCTATTATTATTATTATTATTATTATTATTATTATTTCATGTATATTGTATGTATGTTTATTTTTTCCTAGTATCTCATTTATATTTATATTCTGTGTTGTGTGACTAATGTACGTGTGCTGCTAGCATCTAGTGACTAGCATCTAATGACTAGCATCTAGTGACTAGCATCTAGTGACTAGCATCTAATGACTAGCATCTAGTGACTAGCATCTAGTGACTAGCATCTAATGACTAGCATCTAGTGACTAGCATCTAATGACTAGCATCTAGTGACTAGCATCTAATGACTAGCATCTAGTGACTAGCATCTAGTGACTAACATCTAGTGACTAGCATCTAGTGACTAGCATCTAATGACTAGCATCTAGTGACTAGCATCTAGTGACTAGCATCTAGTGACTAGCATCTAATGACTAGCATCTAGTGACTAGCATCTAATGACTAGCATCTAGTGACTAGCATCTAGTGACTAATGAGCATCTAAATTTATTGATTTTTCTAAAATAGTCATAGCTCAGAAATCCGGCACCAGGCCCGAGTACTTTAAGCTCTGCGTTAGTTATAGCAGCATTCCTCTCATATGATTGGTTGGTGAAATCAATTGACTCAAAAATATGTCACCGCATGCAAGTTCCCGTATTTATTTATTTATTTTTCCTCACGGCTGCTTTAAGCCCTGCATTTTTATTATAGTTGTCAGACTGTTTTAATGCTTCTTACCTTCATTTCACCTTCATCTGCCATTATAGCACTGGTTCCTTCTTCACAGACGTAGCTCACTAATGCTACAAAAATAATTTAAAAGAGCGATTCACAATAGAGGAATGGACACTTTACAGACACTGTCTGGATAATGTACTGGAAACATAACATAGCCTACAAAATATCATATCCTGGTATTCATCTTTACCTTCATTTTTTCCTGATCATCCAAAAAAGCTGGCTCACTTCTCACCAATCTTGACTACCTGGCTGCTGAAAAAAAAGGCATACAGTCTTCATCACCCAGCTGTGAAACATCACAGAAAAGAATAATGCCTAATTACAGTTTTTTTTTGATTGCTTAAGCACTATTTAGAAAGCAGGGACCGGTTTTTCAGAACACTACACCCAACCAGCAGAACACCTCAGACCCTTTGCAAAAAGAAACACACTGCTGCTGCTAACCTAACTCAGTGATTATAGTACTATAAATGAAGTACACAGAGAGAGCGCAAATATACAATAAGTTCACCAAACACTACAAAAGACCTATGCTGCAGACTGAGGAAAATATCATTTATTTCTCTCCATATACCCAACTCAGTCAACATGTCACCATGGAGAATCACAGCAAAACATGTCCCAGTTTAATGCTACAGTACTACTGCATAACACTGTTAGCTCAGCAAAAAACAGACAAACATCAAATACTGCTTCCAGTACAGGTTAGAATTACTTTAAAAAAATACTAGACTAACCTGCTGCATTTTTATAGTGCTTAAAACTGATTGTTGTGTCTACAAAGCATGTGTTTGCACAAGTGATGGCTGTGTTTCACAGGTTGGCTAATAGGTGTGGTCATGTGACAGCAAGTGCTGTGGAATTGCAAGCAAGTGACATCATGATGTACTTCTGTTTCTATATCGTGTGTATACAAGTGTGTTTAGTGCTTTGCAAACAGTGTGAGGCTGACATTGTGTTTCTAGTGGTGCACATCTGGGCCCATGTTTTTCTCCTTGAGTGTAAGGTTTTGATAGTTGTGTAGTACTTTTGATTTCAGTGTGTAAGCAAGAGCTGTAACAAATGTCTGAGCATATTTATGACTAGGAATTTATATATATATATATATATATATATATATATATATATATATACATATACATATATATATATATATATATATATATATATATATATATATATACACAATCTTCAGAAATAGGAACTTTCCTACTTCCTAGCACCTTACTTCATGCACCCGGACCACACCCATTTTGGAACTAGGTCTGAGGTAAAGTACTAAACAGGCCCATTTTGAACGGGCACTGCAGTAGTACTTAAAACTATCTACTGATGACTCATGCTAATACTTATAAAATAATGTGGGGAATACAAAGTCCCGCTACTGGGTTGGATCTCACTTTATCACAATAAAGCTCATCTGTTATTTTTGTCCTTTCCTTGGACTGCCCTGAATTAGTGAACAAAGCAAGCAGTGCTTAGCAACATCCCTGTGTGTGTGTGTGTGTGTGTGTGTGTGACGCAGCTAATACTGGTTATTGAGGTGTCCTTGCCATTTTCTTATCTTTTCAGTTGCTTTGTTTGTAGGCATAGGTTGGGTAGGGTAGCTGTGCCAGCCTTCGTGTCCATAACATATAACATTTAAAGGCTAGTTTACTACATTTAAGTGTTGAAGAATGCAATAGTTCCACTTATGAACTAATGATATTTTCATATCAACACTAATCCACACACTGCATTTTAAATCCCCTATCTAATCTGTTTTCTCTATATTTTTCCTTATGTTTCATGATATTAGAGACACACTCTCTTGGGTAGACAAGTTCTGGTTTTCACCACTGTGCATCTAATAAAACCAGGAAGAAGCTGAATCTGTCTGGGCAGGCCGACATGATTCCGACTTACTTTAGCAAACCGAAATATCAGAATATAATTTGATAATTAGGCCTATATTATGCAATAACAAAGTGGTAAAAATAAAGTATATTCCAAAAAGATTAGCCTAATTGTCTAATAGCCTACATCCATTTATAAACTCGCAAGTTAGATGCAGGAAGTAGCCTACAGATAGCTTGATTAACATAGGCTACATCATAAAACTTAGGAAATATTGGTAGTAATTAAAAAAATATATATTTAGGAAATACTTTTAGGAAATATTGGTATTAATTTAAAAAAACCCACTTACCATCTGGGACATTTAAAGACTGCTGTCCACACCGTTTAATGCGACGTCTTCAGACCGGGTTCGAGACAAGAAGTAATAAATATAGGACACGTCTATGTGCTGGCTCGCAGAGAGAAGAGAAGATAGACCGTGCTGCTGCTCCGCGGTCGGCTCTGAGAAAACGAAACCTAAGAAGAACTGTGTGTGTGTGTGTGTGTGTGTGTGTGTGTTAGTTCCACAGAAACGATAGCTAGCTATGCGCTTACCTTCCTCATAAATTTAGGGAGGTAGGGAGGTAAGCGTACCGGCTGGTGAAGCTGTCTGCCTTCCCTTTGTAATAGCAAGTGCAGACTGTATGTAAACTGACGGTTTATGATGTATATGCTATTCAAATTTGGAATATATATTACACATCAAGTGGGCTACTTGCACCTTACGGCATTCTTTCAGTGCAGCCGACCCTTCACTTTGATACGTCACTAAACTAAGGTGACCAGATATACGTCATGTTTTTAATTTTTGTAAAACTTAAAACGGGGACACTAGAGCTGAGTATCGGATACAATAAAATATATTGGGGAAATATGTTCCTTTAACATTGATGCAGTATGAAACGAGATCTCTGCAGTCGGCAGCAGAGAAACAAGCTACAATGGAAGTTAATAAGATAATTGTCCAGCTTGTATTTACGTTCATAAAAGTGCTCGTTTTGCTGCTGACAGACTCAGATTAATATTCTAAGTGTCTGATAACATTATGGAAAGGATTTCTAAGGAGGTCAACCTTTCTGTTAAAGATTAAGATCATTTTTTTAAACATAAAAGTCCGCGAAATTGTGTTTGCTAAACCTACCAGACTCCATGTAAATAATCAGTGATTTTAGCATGGTAAAATACGGCTTTCTAAAACATCAGCGCTGCTCGATCGGCTCCGTTTGGTCAGAGTTTTCTTTCTTTCATTCCAATTTTGGGTCTGTCAGTCACAGTGAAAACCAGACAGATCCAGCCGGGGACAGGTCACCAAAATCGTGGACTGTCCCCGGAAACGTCTGGGGACGTCTGGTCACCCTAGCTACACTAAAGGGCGTCAGTGACAACAGAAGTGGCTGTCGAACATCCCGTCAGAAATGATATTGGCACTAAAATAGTTATTATCTCCGGTGCATGGTGCATATCACTGTCTTTTTTTGGCCATGTTGTTGGGTGCTTAAAGGATATGTTCACAAGTTTTGAAGTCTGCGTTAATACCAGGGGCGTTTCTAGGACTTGCCCCATTTTGATAAACTGAATGCAATGCAACACAGTGATTAACTTTATTTTAGTCCCAGTTTGTAGATGTTATGACACCAACATTTGGTCTAATCATAAGTGGTATAAGTGTGTGTGTGTGTGGGGGGGGGGGTTCAGCTAACCGCTAGCTGAGACAGCAGGTAAAAAACCCTCAAAACTGAAAATAATCCAACATGCTATTGTTGAGTTATAAAAAGTTATAAACAATGTGGTAGGAAAAAACAATGTATGTCTGAAGGAGCCAGGTTAGAAAATTATGCATATCTCTGTCCCCCATTTTCCCCCTCTTTTCCTCTGAATGTAAAGAACCACAAGTCAAGTCTGGCATTTAACATACAGTTGTGCTCTTAAGTTTACATATCCATGCTTAAGTTGACTAAAAGAGGAATAAAAAAAAAACATGTTTTAGAAATTTATCTTAATGCCTTAATTAAAAAATGAGGTAAAATCCAACCTTTAAGGACACCAATTTTCTTTGTGAATGAATAATGTATTGTAAATAAATAAATGTTCTTCCTTAAAATACAGGGGGCATAAGTATACATACCCCTATGTTAAATTCCCATAGAAGCAGGCAGAGTTTTATTTTTAAAGGCCAGTTATTTCATGGATTACTATGCATCCTGATAAAGGTCTCTTGGCCTTTGGAAATAAAATAGCCCCACATCATCACATACCCTTTGCCATACATAGAGTTTGGCATGGGATACTTTCCATAAAATCATCTCTCAATGCAAATCAAACCGACTATTAGTCTAACTGAAATAAAACCATGCCAGTCTCTATGTATGGTGAAGTGTATATGATGATATGGGGCTATTTTAATTCCAAAGGCCAAGGGAATTTTATCAGGATGCATAGTATCCTGTTCCATGAAATAACTGGCCTTTAAAAATAAAAATGTGCCTGGCTCTATGGGAATTTAACATAGGGGTATGTATACTTATGCCCCCTGTATTTTAAGGAAGAACATTTATTTATTTACAATACATTATTCATTCACAAAGAAAATTGGTGTCCTTAAAGGTTGGATTTTACATAATTTATTAATTAAGGCATTAAGATCAATTTCCCAAACATGATTTTTTATTCCTCTTTTTAGTCAACTTAAGCATGGGCATGTAAACTTATGAGCACCACTGTATGGAAAAGGATTTCCTGCTACGCCCCCTGGGGTCTTAGTCTAGGCTATAACAATACTGTCAGTACACGATCCGCCCTGCCTGCATGATCCGTTCTGCGCATGTGCAATATCGTCACGCATGCACAGATGATATCATGATGAACGCGGATTTATGACAATGCACCATCTGTTCCCATAGACAGTTAAAGAAAGTCTGTTCGCCTCCACCGGAAAGCTAACGTTAGTTTAACTACCAGCTAATTCGGCTAACCGCTAGCTGAGACAGCATGCAAAAGACCCTCAAAACTACTGTTTAAATATGTAACAGCTGTTACGTCAGTTCTACTTTACTTGTGCTCAAATACAATCGGTACTGTCCGGTTATCTCAACCTCATCAAAACAATGAATTATTTAATGTTTTCGTTATCTTTTCCGCCCGTTATTCCGCCCGTTATCTCGACCGTTATCTTTTCCGCCCGTTATCTCGACAGTTATCTTTTCCGCCCGTTATCTCGACCGTTATCTTTTCCGCCCGTTATTCCGCCTGTTATCTCGACCTCATTTTCGGCTAGAAAGATGAACCTCTTTAGCCTGCCAACTACTGAGGAGGAAGCTGTGAAATTTTTTCAAGATCGTGTTCTACTACCAAAGAACGAAGATGCAAGAACAACCATCTCATGAAGCTGTACTTTGGCAAAGAAATCTTCTGGATGTGCACACTCAGGGCCTGCTATCAGAAGATCAATATTCGCAACTGCAACTGGTTCGCTCAATCTTGTCTTCCATTCGTTACTGTCGCGCGTTTCATCTACATCTGGGGCTGGGAAATGACATCGGGGGAAGCTGTGCAATAGGGAGCTTGGGATCAATAAGGACACAACAACAGACTGGAGTAACTATCTGAGACAAGTCTGCGTGGAGACATTACTGGCGAAGGATCAAGGACAAATTCAAACTCAACAGTGGATCTTCGGAGGGATATGCCGCGAAACCAAGGAATGCTTTCTCATCGAAGTGCCGGATCGGAGTGCGCCTACTCTGCTGACTGCAATCAAGGAGAACATTGCCGAGGGGACCATCATCTACTCAGACAGCTGGAAGGCCTACAAGACACAAGAACTGGAGCGGGCTGGATTTGAGCACTTCAAGGTCAACCATTGTTACAATTTTGTGAATCCCGAGACAGGCGCACACACTCAGACCGTGGAAAGGATGTGGGGATCAGCTAAGTGGAGGAATAAGAAGCACAGAGGCACAGATCGTCACTTCCTAAAGTCTTACTTGGCCGAGTTCATGTGGAGAAGCGGTATCGGCGAAAAGAATCCGTTCGATGCTATTCTGGGTGAAGTGAAGAATCATTGGCCGCCTGCTATTGGACAATAAAAAGATTTTTTTTTAAATGAGGTCATTAAATAATTCATTGTTTTGATGAGGTCGAGATATTGATGAGGTCGAGATAACCGGACAGTACCATACAATCACTCAATACTTGTCTTATATTATAACTGTAAAGTCCTAATTTAGCTGTAGCTGCTTTCCCCACTGTTTAGTTTGAGTAACGTTATTTTAGGCTGAATCAAGCTGTCAGCTAGCAGTTAGCCGAATTAGCTGTTAGCTAAACTAACGTCGTTAGCCTTCTGGTGGAGGCTAACAGCAGCCCGCTACTGTGGAACAGATCGTGCAGTGCCGTAAATCCCTGGTAAATCCTCGTACATCATGAATATCATCTGCGCGTGCGCTAACATACTGCACATGCGCAGGACGGATTGTGCAGGCAGACAGTGTTGCCAGATCTCGTGAGACATACGCAACCAGGCCTGTGAAAACAAGCCCAAAACAAGCAACTTTTTCTACGGAGCCCCCCCTAAGATCCTGGAAGAGAAAAATAAATTATCTGTGTGCTGTGTGTTTTACAATCCGTGGGTACAGATTTTCAATTTCCATCCATGTGGACAGATTGGTAAACTGTAGGCCTACACACGGTAGAGTTCATTTATTTTCTCCCCCCTGAGCTTCAGGACAACGTCCACAGGAGGGAGTTAAACTACCTTTTAACATAATTTAACATTAAAAACTGATGGGACATCAAATATACACTTTTTACAGTGATTTTGAGTTTATTTTACTCCTTTCTCTTTCTCCCAGTCTTTGTTATATTTCTTTCCATATTGCACCCACTTTATCCCGGGTATTTATTCCTCCAATAACTCTCCTACAGTCCAGTCACCATCAGTCGGTACTTGCGCATTTTCCTAACCAGGAAAACAACAGACGGGGCTGCTCTGCCTCTGATTGGCTGGTACTTGTTGCCATCTGGGTCAGAGCCAATTATAAGCAGGAAGTGGGCGGGAAATAACTGCTGTCTCCAGTGTGTATGGGGAAAGGGGTGGGACCGAGGGAACAGGCAAGACAAACTTCTACGTTTAAATAACAGAAAATACCTGCTTGACAACTTATTATGGAGCTGGAAACAAGCCCAAATAAGCAACTACACTTTAGTAACAAGCCCAAAAAACGCGACCCGCAACCACCAATATTTGTAAGCGACTTTACAGAAAAACAAGACCAAAGTCACTTATAATAAGCGGACTTGGCAACACTGAGGACGGATCGTGTACCGACAAATACAATGCTGATTAAACTATTGATGTTAGAGTTTCACATTTACACAACAGATCCTTTTGCTCTGTAACCAAAAACGATCCTCAAAGGGGCAGAGTTTGAAGGCAGGTCTTTCCTCATTGGACAGCAAAGATGCGCCGGCATGTTGCCATGCCAACGATGGCCCACTGAGAATGGATTTGAGTGCACCAGGTGAAAAGGAACAGCCCCCCGGAGCAGGGGATAAATGTTTGTGATTTAGGAATATTCAGCACTGGTTTCACGTGAATCCATCATGGGGGAAGCATGAATCCAGTCTGCTGTCAGCTGCAGTGTTATCATGTTGTTGTTGTTTTTCTGTCTAGTTTTACTATCTGCCTTGTGTTTTCCAGCCTCTGTGATTGTCGTCCACTCTGATGTGTCTCACTTGTTGTATCACCTGTTCCTTCCTCGTTACTGCCTGTATTTAACCTGTGTGTTCCCGTTGTCTCTCCTCAGATTCTTTTGCGTTTGTCTGCCGTTGGCCTGTTTGGACTATTCCCTGAGATCAGTTTTCCCTTTTCTCTGTGGACCTTTTTTTGGATTTTGGACATTTTGGTCTTTGTCTTTCTCTTCCTGGAGTTGTTTGTTTTTTGCATTTTTGGTTTTGTCATTCCCTTTTTGTAAATAAATTCTTGTTAAACTTCTCTTGCCTTCCTGCCTCATCTCTGCGTTTGGATCCTCACTTCCCTAAAGCGTAACAGCCACCTCAATTAAAGTTAAACACAAATGAAAAGGACCACAACAAACCACCGTGTTCTGAACAGACACATTATACAATGATGTTCATTCAGCAACATGCACATCCAGTCAGCCCACATTCAGCACCGCTAAATCCTGCAACTTGACTTTTTTTCTGTTGGGCTGCTATTCATGTCATGACTCCAGCATCTTGAGCCTGTTTGTCGTGTTTCCTGAACATATCCCTGCTGATTATCACCTCTGCACCATATAAGCTGTTCCCTGCCGGATCGTTAGCCTAACCAGTATGTTTAGCTCTTGTATCAAACCTCTAGTTTTTGAAAGCCTCTTTGCCTGTCACTAACCTGCCTCCTGTTCCTCTGTCTACAGTTAATTACCCGGATAGAAACTCGCGCCTACCTGGCCGACAACTTCACAGTTGCATTCTGGGATCTGCCTCCGTGTTCCACCCACTGCCAACCATCTTCCATGTTCAGACTACAAATAAATTCTCACCTTGTTATTCCAACTCACCTTGTCCTGGTCTGCTTCTGGGTTCTAGTACTAGACAAATTGTGACGATTCAACAATAAAGAACACCATCTGAAACACAACATTTCCACTACTGTATGCTGGGGAAGAAATAGAGCACTCTGACAGTTTTTAGCCTCATTTCCAAATTCATCACCACTGCTTGTTGCAAAATGTAGATACATATATTATTCTGTGCCTTTTTATTCAGGATCATCCTAGCAATTATGTGTGTATTGTCAGAAAAATAGTGTAAATAAATGTGTCAGTTCATGTTGCAGTTACCCTGAGGTCTACATACACACAGGGTGGACGGGAATGGTTGAAACGTCTTTTTGCGATAAAGGGGCATTTGCAGGGATACATGTATTTGTGACTTAAAAAGAAATGATCTGTATATTAGAGACACTAATGCAGTGCATGTTCAAAAAGTGCCTGTTTTTGAACAAGCCGATTCCTTGGCCTGATGTACTACGGCTAGCAGCTTCCTCCAGAACCATTGTACCTCAACATTACTTACAGGACCCTGAAGTACCTAATATGCAACTTAACTGTATACTACTGACTTACTGTGTACTTCTACTGTAGAGGAAAACATTGTACTATTGCGTTAACTTGCACCTGACTGCTTTGTAGCTACTTATTTTTCACAGAACAGTTGCTTTGTTTCTAAGTTTTTCTAATTATCTCAGCAGGAATTTTCATTACCTCCGTTGACCTCTAGAACACTGCAAAATACTTTATTTTGAGTGAAATACGCACAATCATAGAGCCATGTCCAAAGCATCCTTTCAAACTGCAACATATGGTCTCTATTTAAACATCCAGAGGCCTATGCGTATACCCACCTCACTTTTATTAATTTTCACATTAGAATTTGTCAAGAAAATAGGTCGTAGAGCTTTAGCATATGTAACAGAACAGCTAACAGAAACATGACAGCATTATGCGGGACATAATGCATGAGCATGGAGCAGGGACATCGCATTACATTCAAACAGCATGCTACAGTTTGTTCATTTGTCTTTTCTATTTGTCGGCGTGATGATGTGAAACATTTACTCTGCTTTAATTATCATGAATGTCACTCATGTTGCATTTTTAGGTGTTGCCAAAAATGTATGACCATGTGAAGGAGTAATACAGCAGGGCTTACCTCTAATAACTGTACTAGACATTTCAAGCATGAATCGCTAACTTAACAACAGGAATAAAACAAAACTATTAAAGAAAACTGAACAAGGCCACAAAATCAACAATGAACCTAAAGGTTAACAGTGTTTAAAGCACCGTAGTCTTGAATGAATTATTTACAAGCTGTACAATTCCGCCGATTGTCAGAGAAAAACCTCGAGGCTCCGGAGTACCTGTTGGTCACTTCAACACGACATGGAAGCCATTAGTGTTTTCATCTGGGAAACAGAAAACAGTAAAAGATCATTCAGATACTGCCAATCAAGCTACACAGGGTGGACACTGAATGTCTCACAGTGAGACATGAAAAGTTGACTTTAAAATAATGACCTCTTATAATGCTGAGGATGAAGCTTGTTTCGTCCCTGAAGCTCTGCACCATCTGAAACAAAGGGATCGACCGACGTAAGCGCAGATTACTTCCATTTCCAACGTGCTGCATATTAAAATCTCCGCATGGTTGATTATCATGTTTAAACCCCCCAACTCCCCAACAACAATCCTTTTACGTGCGATTTCCTAGCCTCGAAGAGGCAGTGTTAAATAGTCGGCTCTAGAGGAAAGCGTTCCCCACTGATTCTATACCATTGTTGTTACTCATTTACGTAATTAGACCTGGGAGATATGGAGAAAGTCACATATCAGTATATTCTTGACCAAATACATTGATGTCCATATTTCCGTCAATATTGTAGTGTTGACAATTGTTGCTTTAACAAAATATTTTCATTTTAGATTTTAGATAAATAATCATCAATAATGTGGATATAATGACAAAGTGGGTTAAGCCATGATTGAACAGTCCGGAAAGTTAGGAAAACTGCATTAATGTACTGTAATGCAGCCTGTTAAACCAGAAAAAGACAACACTTATGCAAATGTTCTGATATCTAGTCTCATATCTTTATATCTACAATATAATATTGCCCAGCCCTACATTTAATACTGGACATGTGTATGTCAAGTGAAATCTGACTTGAACTATGAAGTCTATACTAGAGGTGTAGACGTTACTCCACAGCGGAGATAGGTCTGCCACAGACGAGGTGTAAGGATACCTCGTCAGAGACTAAGATGTGGATCCCGATGGGCTTCTGTCTGTAGATGTGTGTTATTTGCTGTGGAGGGATGCTGTACAGCGAAGAAATCTTTTCGGAGAGGTCCAACAGTGTCAGCTCCTCCAGGTACAGAGCATGGTAGACTGCAGGGAAGACACAGGGGACACAGAAAGAAACACATGAACCAGCTCCATGTACAAATCCAGGACTACATTAGAACACACATTTCGCTTTTCCGTTTTATTGATGTTCACGAAGAGCCCATCTTATCTTCCTGTAAGGTGACTGATGTTGTAAAACATCCTGATATTTACACAACAGTATTCCATGATATTGCAGAGATCCCAAAAAATGAGACATGCTTCAAGAGCGTTCAAAATAAATTCAACATAAGAGTATTAGACGTCTCCTATACAGTATGTAGACTTACTGTCTCCCGCCCCTGGCTTGGTGGCAGGTTGATGCCTGGCCTGCTGCTGACACACATAGATGGTGAGACGGGGCTGTACACACCTGGAAAATGTGAGCAGAGACTGTGTTACAGGTGCTAAGAAGAACATGCCACAGTAGTACTAGAGAAGGTTCTGTTTTTGTCAAAGTTCTCCACCTACAATCTTTCCCTAAACCTAACTGTCCCGTTCTTGTGCCGCATGTCACTTAAACGTCCCGATTCTGAGTGTCAAAAAGTGATGCCAAGAGTCCCGAGCAAGCGCATCTAAATATGACGCGGGCTAGACGCGAGTCCCGAGATAGTATAAATATGACGCTAAAGCGTTGATTCAAGCGCCAAAGGTACCTGACAAGCATTGCTTTATGACGTGCTGCGAATGAGAATGGGTAAGAAAGCCGAACGAAACTGAATTTGCTGAGCACATAGAGGTGTATCTTAATGTCTAACCTTCCTTTTATTGTGTTGAAGAGGCGAATACCATCAGCAGGACCGCAGATCTGGATCAGATCCTCCCTGCTCATCCTCAACAGATCAGCACCTGCAACAACAGCAGAAGATCTATTCTGCTTCGTTCCTGCTCAGAAATATTCAGTGAATGATTGTTTTTCACCGCCGTTACCTGAGAAGCTGCAGAAGAGCCTTGAGAAAGGAGAGAACCTGTGTCGGTGCAGCCACTGCTGGGCTTCCTGCGGCGGGGTCGATGGCAGAAGGCGCTACATGTCAAAAAGAAGAAGAGCCCTTGAATTGATTATAGCAGCACAGCATCCACTGTCTCCCAATAATGGCCTAAAGGAATATAAAAGTTCTCTATAACTTACAACAGAGCAGCCGGGCAATAGCAGCTCCCCATGCTGGTTTGGAGAAGAATTGCTACAGAAATGTACAGAGGAAGAAAGAAGAGATTGGAGTGATCATTTCTGTGTTTTGATTGTTCTTCCCTGTTCACATCTGTCTGTCAATGTACTGAAAAAATAAAGTGACTGGTCTTTGTGTGCCCACACATTTTTGTCTGATGAACTGGTACCCCTTCATAATGCTATTTATTAGGCCTATATAAAAGTGGATATTGTTCATATTCCGCCGGATGTCCTTTTCAGCCAGATGTCCGTCCCCTTCCTCTGTCTCTGTGTTGGCCTTCTAACCTCTGGTGGATTCATGAGGACTATGGTTACCTGGTCCTCAGATCTCTGCAGGGTAAATCCAGACAGTTAGCTAGACTATCTGTCCAATCTGAGGACTATGGTTACCTGGTCCTCAGATCTCTGCAGGGTAAATCCAGACAGCTAGCTAGACTATCTGTCCAATCGGAGTTTCTGTTGACGACTAAAACTACTTCTGAAGGTACACATGTTCCACCAAAACAACTTCCTTCCTGAGACCATTAGCAGCAGCGCCGTGGTGTTTTGAACCGCCCAAGATGATTGTGATTGGTTTAAAGAAATGCCAATAAACCAGAGCACGTTGTTCTCCCATCCCAGAATGCTGTGTGGACTAGCCAGACCTTCCTTTGCGGGGCTTTGGAGGAAGGTCTGGCAATGTGAGACTAGCAATGGTGCTACCACTAGGTAGGCTACTAGGCTACATGAAGCTGAATGTTTGACCAATGTGTCTTTTAGCTTACTATTTCAACCATTTATCCAGTACTTATAACTAATAACTTGAACTGTGTAGTCATTGCATTTGGCTGTTTATTTCTACCATTTATTTGTTACTTTTAGCTACTGCTTCAAACTTCTGGGATTGCTTGGTGACTAGTTTTGTCTTACATAACCAACATTTTGTGTTCAGGTGTTACAGTTGACTGAAGATGTGAATATATTCTTTGAATCAAATCATAATTTCTAAATTTACAAATGCCATTAGTTGAGCTACTCTGCTATCTTTCCACATTCCCACTGGGTACCCACTGGGTGACATATACCCCTGATTGGGAACCACTGTCATAAAGCCTAGGACGAGTTGAGTCATCCTGGTGGGCACCCATAGAGGGAGCTGTTACCATTGTTAGTGTAACACCACGGGTAAACTGACCAACACCAGGCCTAGAAAGACCATTTCCAGATTTCACAGCCTCTGTAACCTTTAGTCCACCTGGACATTAACCTACAGTTTTCCCACAGAGCTCTATGAATTAGGTCGGTGCCAAATGCTGACTCACCCATCGGTGAAAGAACAGGAAGTTGAGCTGTGGTAAACTGGTGATGGAGTGCTGCTGCTGTGGCTGGTGACAGTCAGGGCATCGGGCCAAGGGGAACACTGGAGAGAGACACGCTTTTTGGATTATGATTCTGACATATCTTGTATTTATTTTTATAACAACAGATCAAATGATCAAATGAAGGAACCTACAAGGATTACAGTTTTTCTCAATTGCTAAAACACTAAAAAAAAACCTGAACAAAGCTCTCTGGATTCATTTAGCTAATTGTGCAGTCTGTTGTCAATACCTTAAACCATTTCACATGGTAAAACACAAGTAGCAGATCTCACTTAGACTCAGAAAAACTCAAAACACATTGTGCACTCTAATGCACATGTCATCTACTGTATACTGGTAAACACAATTGGCAACAATCAAATGCAAATAGAGAACACATGCCATTGATTGAACACAACCACTCAAAATTGATTTCACTTGTTTCAAATGTTGTGACACAACCAATAGAAGACAGTTCAGAGAGCAAACAGGTTGCCTCAGGAGGGGAAATATTGCTTGTGATGTGGACGAAGTGCCTGACCCAGCCCAAAGACAAGAAGAAGCACATTGATCACATGTTTACTCCTTTGATTGTTGTCCCTTTTAGTAGTATACTGTAGTACAGTGCAGTGTAGGCTGTATACTGTACAATGAACTCATTGTATGGCCCTGAACATTGTGCTTTCCATTTGTTACAGTACTGGCTGCTCAATAGATTTGGACTGGTTGGAGGTTCATATCAACTAAGAACAAGAACTACAGTTTCACAGAGACAGAGGACAGGTTTGTGAGATGCAGGGTAAAGTACTGTGTGTAGAGTACTGTGTGTACAGTACTCTACACACAGGGGCACAAGCAGGAGGAAGAACAGAAACAATGCAAAAGAGAAAGCATTGATCATTTCTGATCAGTTTGGAGCTACTATAATAGAACATGTTTTTGTTCATCAGAAGACAATAACAGACAAATATGAAATTTGTTCTGAGATTAAAAATTTACTTCTCCCTGAGAACTATGTCTTGAACAATGTGTTTTCTATTCAATGGTGTATTGTTTACTGACTGCTTGATAGTGCGTTTCATTTTGATCCCTTTGTTCAAATTATTTTTATCTTTTGCAAGAGGAGTCAGAGGCTTGAAGATGAGTTTTGGTGTTTAATGTTTTCAGAAAATGGAGCAAGGTTTCAGAAATTGTGTTTTAGAAATTGAGAAAAAGTGTAATGACTGCCATCAACAGCCCAGAATAAACACTGAAGGAAACACTGGCGATTGTTTTGCTTTTCGTTGTAATGTGTTCAGCAGTGATGGAAAGTAACTATGTACATTTACTCAAGTACTGTGGAATTTTATGGTACTTTCACCTAAGTTCAGTGGTTCCATTTTATACCAGTTTATAGCTCTACTTCTCAGAGAGAAATGTTGAACTTTTTACTCTATGTGACTAATACAGATTAGAATTTTACATGCAAAACAAATGACCAATTTTATACGACATGATCTATGGACTAAACCAACCAACAGTATATAAATAGTAAACCCTCTCAGCGCTCTGAAAGAGGTCATGCTACATAATAAGTACCTGGAATCTTTTTTCCAGACGTTACTGTATTACTTGCAGTATTCAGTAAAGGATAGTACTTCTTAATTAAATGTTATTAAATCTTATTTAAAGGTTCCTAGCTTCAACTCTGATCACGTTAGTTTTCTATCCAGATGAATGACAAACCAGATTAACACAAGAGTTAACTGAAAGTGCCAAGTCACGTGATGTTCAAAGACACTAAAGTGATGCACCATGGGTCATCGAATCATTGACAAGGCTCAGCACCAAAGGAGCACACTCCAAAGGAGCGAAGCAACATATTAACATGTAGTGACGGGCTGGTTTAAAGTGTAATGTGAGAAGAGGAAAACACTGGGACAGCAATAAAACCTCTGCATGGCTTGAGTGCTCATGAGATCAGATAAATACCACACAGTAGTTTACCACTGTGGGATCAATGCAGTTACACCATTCCAGTGCTACTGACAGAATGACAGCAAACAGAGGTCCTCTCCGGTCTGTTACGTACCTCTTTCAGCAGCGTGTTGTCATGGGACAGCTGGTACCTCTCTCGGTCCTGCGGGGCCTTTTTAGCAATCTTCTCCCTGTCTGTCTTCAGTTTGCGATCAGCTCCTTTAGGCTTCCCAAAAAAAAATCACATCTATATTAGAAGTGGTTATATGAAATATCAAAAATATAGAAATGCATTTAGGTTTTTTGTGTACGTATGTCAATTGTATATGTGTTTATCTCGGTATTCTGTGAATAATTTAAACTAGGTCCTGTATTTCATTTTAGTTCAGAAAATAAGGCTCATAGAAGGAACTTCAATGCAAATACATCATTAAAGCAAATGTATATTGTATATTGTATTGTGTCTGTGGTTTCTGGCTTTTTAATTAAATTTTTTGGTCTTCTCTGTCTTTCTCTATTCTATGAAAACAATCCACTGATCAACAGTCTATTTCTGTGTGTTGCATTATCTGAGAGAGGGGCTGGGAAAATAAGATTTTGTTTCCTTTCCAATCATGAAAATGTAATGTGATATAGCCAATAATTTGTGGTTTATTAATAAAATATGTCTGTGTCCATGGGTGGAATAAAAACATAGTGAAGTGTTGAGTTTTGAATGGTGTTATGTCTCTATTGACATTGTTGCTGTGATGTATTGAATGTGGTTTTGTTATTGTGATCATAGTATAATGTGATGATTATGTAAAGTAGAGCAAAACTTTACACACGCTTGATGAGGATAGGCAGGCAAGTACTCATACCTTGAAGACTTTGACCTGGCAGCTGGAAGAATGGACATGTTCCATGTATTCCCCGTGCTCATTGGTGGTGAATGTGTCCACCTGGATACGGAAGGGCACTCCTTTCTCCCCGCCGTGCTTCCTGGGGGTGAACTCAGTGCTGATGCAGTTGACCTGAGAAAACATGACCAAGGGGGGTTTGAAGACTGTAGGTTTAATGTAATGTAGACGTTAAAGACTCCCCCAGACACGTGACCAGAATGGAACGGTCAGCTGTACCTGGATGAAAACAGAAGCGTTCTTGACAGGATCCCAGAGGAACTCGATGGTGTTGAGATGCAGAGGGTGTGAATGGGGCTCCACTAGTCCCACTGACAACGGGACATCTGCAAACAATAAGTCAGGCAGTTTACGATTGCTATAAAGCCCCTAAAAACACATATTCATAAAACATAGCTTTTTGCTTTAAGCAATGGGGTCCTAACTGAAGACACTGTTTATTTATTAATGATTTCTATCTGTGATGTTTTATCTGTGCTCTTTGAGTCTGGATCAACGGAAGTGCATTTCCAGGATAGATGCTTCAGAACAGCATTACTCTTAGAATTCTACAACTGACTCTGGCTCTTGTCTGGATAAACAGAAAGCCTAAAACTGAAATTAAATAAAAACTAAAACTTTCAAGAAACATTGGTTTCAGAAAATTGAAGCCACACTGAAACATATTGCCAGGTTAAAAAATGAACAAAAGTAACAAAAAATGAACGTAAATTGTTTCAGTTTTAGCTTTTTTTAACTATAATATTTCCATCAACTCCCATCAACATATAATTGTTTCATAAGGGACACTAAAGGACATTAAACATGGTGGCTGGGTAGACATTATACCCGGCACCAAAACCAAACTAAAGCTAGCAAACACGCACACAACTAACGCAAATGAAATCCAAAAGCCAAAACTCAAAGAAACTCAAATTAAACTATTTCTACCTTGGTAATTTGGTCAGCAAGAGTATGCAGGATTAATGCCATGCTCAAGGGCCTATTGATAACCATTCCTTTTATTAATACACATCTTCAAAACTGGGGATACCAGTGATCCTGATCAGTGAGCTTTGATGTGTCAGCCCATACACATCCATACAGCCAACTCACCTATATCCAAGATCCGGTCTCCAGGTCTGCTCCACCTCCACCCCTCCATCTGCTGGTGTTCCATGTACTGTAGTCGCCGGTCATGAAACACCACGCGCACAATGCTCTGTGAACAGGCAGGATCAGGCGTTTAGGCCGGCGTACAGCAACAGATTGAGCAGGGCAGCTCGCACAAAGCCAAACAGCAGGACTGTTGGGCAAAGTGCAAAAAGGCACCCCTCATTTATTCAATACTGACGCAGTTTCATTAGGAAAGGGCAATGACGTGGGTATTTCATCTACATTCCTACGTACACTAGTCTTGCTTAAAAAGAGCATCTGCATATATTCATGAGGAAAATGAGCCACTGCCAATGAGCTACATGTGATACCTGTGAGCGGCAGTGAAAACAGTGACTTTCCAATTTAAAACCAGGGCTCCCACTACCACTTGGTCTACACATTTAAAGATCTAATGAAATGGACACTTGAGCTTCCCAGAAAGTTGCCAGTGTGGAGCTCTTGCTACAAATGTCTGCTTTTATCAAATCAAACTTCTGTTGACTCCACATTAAGCCCATTGACTGACCATTGAGGAAATACAGCACATTAAGGAAGTACTGATACCATTTCATAAGACCTTTAAGGACTTTTTTGATTATCTTCTTTGGTGATATTCACATATACAAACTTTGGGGTTGCGACATAGTCAGAAACGGATACATCTGAGACCTTGGGTTCTTGTCAGTATGAAGAACAATTTCCAAATTCAAAAGTGCTATGGGTTCCCTCAAATTACTTCCCAAAGTTCTTAAGACTTCATTTTCAAAGACTGACAGATCACTTTCAAGTCATGTGGGAACCCTGGACAAGACAGTTCTGACATCTTCATTCTGTCAGCTGCATGTATTGTAGAACAAGTAGCTGTTGTTACTAGCATATGGACCCACTCTGTATTAGCTAATAACTTATCTTGTCACCATATCAAATAACAAATAATATATAATATAATTTAATATAATATTCCAGCTGCTTATAGAGTAGACATTTATTAAAGGGGCACTCCATTCAGTTTTACATAAGAAGTTCAGTCCACTTGTCTTGAGGAGTACTTTCTTAAGTTGAAAACCCCCTGATGATGTCATCAGAAGACCTACAGTTACAAACTGGGGATTTAGCAAGTAGCAAGGGTCAAATAAAGGACACCATCCAGTTGCATTATGGGAAATGTAGGATCCTGTATTTGTGACCCACTCTAGGGACTAAAAGTCAGGTTATTTTTGCCGTCTTTTGATTTTTTAAATCCGTCTCTACTAAAATGCCAAGTAAATCTTTAACAGCCACCTTATCAAACACAAAATAAACAAAAAATGAACAAACTGTAAAAACATGTACCATTGGTATATTTATGGAGGAAGGCTCATGCATGACTGAGCACTGAACTCAAAAAGCCCTGCACCCAGCACGTCATGTGTTTGCACAGACACCACCTGTCCCATTCTTCTGTTTCTAGGATGCTACCGCAACATTACAGTCTCAAGCAGCGGCAGCCTGACCACAGAGACATGTCAAGTACATGCACTAACACAGAAATCAAATAAATGATCTCTTTCATCTTAAGTGAGTGTGTTGACAAATGCCTTTGCAAAAAATTGAGTCACTTTTGACTTCCAAAATTTGGGTCCAGCCCACATGTACACAGGTATTTTTTTTTTAAACGGTTTTGGCCTTTTCTCCACATGCAAACTGGGATTTAGGTCACTGAAAACGGATCCTTTGGAAAACTCCTGCCAGGGTGAACATGTTTCCATGTTCAGAAACTCAGTTTTCAGGGTTGACGAGTAGATAGGAAGTCTGAGTCTTTGGCTTGTAACATCAGAGTGTGTGCTGTTATCTCATTTGTTAGGCGTCACAAATGAGGCGACAGGTCGTGCTGCGACATGTCTAAGATAGTTCTGGTTCTAACAGCTAACAGGACGTTTTACATGTTGACACATAAATATACAGTTTCTCTTCTAGAGGCATCCAAATGGGCTATGAAGGGGCATTTCTCAGGCTTCTGATTGGCTAACATGGATTTGGGAATAGGGTTATGGCCTGTTGGTTTGGCATACTCCTTTGTCTATACACTCGATGTTCTACTTCCAGGAATTTATCCGGTGCCGCAGGAAATTCCGCCGGATGTCCCACTTTTCACCGAGGTCTGTCCCCTTCCTCTTTCTTCATGTTGGCGCTTTAACCTGTGGCTGATTTCTGAGGATTATGGTTACCTGGTCCTCAGATCTCTGCAGGGTAAGTCCAGACAGCTAGCTAGACTATCTGTCCAATCTGAGGACTATGGTTACCTGGTCCTCAGATCTCTGCAGGGTAAATACAGACAGCTAGCTAGACTATCTGTCCAATCTGAGGCCTGTGGTTACCTGGTCCTCAGATCTCTGCAGGTTAAATCCAGACAGCTAGCTAGACTATCTGTCCAATCAGAGTTTTCTGTTACTAGGACTAAAACTACTTCTGAATGTACACATGTTCCACCAAAACAAGTTCCTTCCTGAGACTATTTAGCAGCGGCACCGTGGCTCTGTCCGGCGCTTGACTATTGTTCAAAGAAAGGCCAATAAACCAGAGCAGGTTTTTCTCCCACTGCTGAATGCTGTGTGGACTAGCCAGACCCTCCTCCGCAGCGCTGTGGATAGTCGGGCAAAGTGAGACTAGCATGCTCTTGACAGCTAGTGCATCAATTGTGTTTTTGCATTTTCATTTGGACAGATATTTTTGTAAAGCAGTGCTTGGATGGGATTGTAATTCTTTTTAGAACAAAAAGGAAAAAAAAAACATTTCAAAAATACGTGTGTACATGTGCACTAGAGTGCGGATCGGGCCGGATTTTTCTGTCCGAGCCCGGCCCGCGTCCAACAGAGCAGTAACCGAACCCGACTCGAGCCCAACAGGCATTAAGATATTTCTGTCCGAGCCCGACCCGAGCCCGGCACAGTTAAAATCGCATTTGTTTCTCATACTAATGACACATGTACGTTTGTTTGTGTGGAAAGCCCGCTTTTATTAAGCAATTGTAGGAAGGCATTGGGAAATGTCAACAGATGAGCGCATCAATGCACAGCTGACTTTCCTTCGTTTTCAATAGTTTTAAAATCTCCTGCGGCCAACTTCTTTTTAACATCTTCCATCGTTGCGCTGCCACATGGAGCTTAATACACACGTCTTTTGTTGTCACAGCACACAGGAAGACGGATGTTAGGGTAATATTTGACATTTATTTTAAGCTGTTTTAAATTCAAAATGTTCAATGCCTTATCGCGCTGATGTGACCGAGCCCGACCCAAACCCGAGCATCCTTTCTAAAAATCTGTCCGAACCCGGCCCGACCCGTCGGGTACCGTCAGGTCCCGTCGGGCTCGGGTCGGGTATCCATCCTCTAATGTGCACTAGGCCTTAGTTAGTCAGCAACACTTGTGGGCGTTGCAACATCCTGTGTATGAATATGAGAGGGGCATGAGAGAAACGATGATGCCATGGCATCAAATATACACCACTTTATTAATTTTATTTCCACTAAAGAAACATAATATTTCTGGAAATAATATATGTATAAAGAGGGACAAGTCTTTATGAAGATAATAACAGTAATGCATGTCGAGATGAATCTGAGAGTGTGTGTATGGTACAACATGTGAAGGGAAGATGAGTTGTGTGTTGGTATGGGGGAAATCTAGGAAAGAGAGAGGTAAGTTTGGGTGATTGTACCAAGCTCTCCAAGGTGGACACCCCACCCCTGAAGTGGAAGGGAGGGTCAGGGGGACCTGTGACAAACCAGGAAATGGATACATAAAAACAGATAGGAGAAGAAAAAAAAAGGAAAACGTCATGTAAACGTTAAAAAAAACAGACAAACACAATACCTTACACCTACCTTTACATATTTGCTGCTTAAATCTGTATACTCCACTAGTTTTCTGTTAAGCATACGGATTTCGTAGGACTGACCTACATTTTAAAACATTAAAAAAAAACCTGATTAAAATAGAAAAATGGGAAATCAGTCAGAAAAGAGGGGCAGTGAACATACAAATGAAAACAAATTAGAAACCTTTGATAAGACAGATTTCAAGGCCAGCCATTGGAAACCTTTTACATATCTCCATCCTGATCAAATCACTACGTTTACTTTTACAAGAAAATAGCATTCAAAAATAGTAACTCTAAATGCTTTTTCAGCACGATAATAAAACTTAGCTGGTGATCCAAATGGCAACTTCTAATCAATACATGCCGTCTTTACATGGCTGTGTTTTTACTCTACCAACCAAATGACTGGACAGCAGATAAGCAGGGCAAAGATACTTAGATAAATAAAGATAAATAAAGCACAAATAAGAAAAGGGGAGTGTTCAACCAGAGGCAGAAACAATCAAAAGGTTCCAGTGGTTAGAGAATGATGTGAAGTAGAAGGGGGAAGTACAATTTGGAGAAAAGAGAAAAGACAAAAAAGAAAGAAAGAAAGAAAGAAAAGTGGGTGAATTAGATCAAAAGATGAAAGTCAGACTTGTTAAAAAATACATGTAGGAGCTCATGTTGCACACATAAATCAATAATATCAATAATGCATAGGTCATGACTTTAAGCCTTTCAAATCGTCCTACCATGATTTCAGTAAGTAATTAAAAATTCAAAGGCTTTCTGTTTGTATGTAAGTATGAATACAGTATTTCAGCCTACTATATATTTCTGTCTCACTGTACTCTAAGCAAAAAGAGGCCATAATAATTACAAGTTTTAGAAGCACTTATTGTGAAAAACAACCACTACTCAATGGAAATACCCCTTCATTTATAGCACTGAGACATTTTATTTTGAAATGCTGTTTGCATTTACGTGATTTGAATTCCCTGCTTTGAAATTTCCAGATTTCAAAAAACTTAATTTCAAACTTTTAAGGGTTTAGAAATTATAAACATATAAGTCAAATAAAATAAATAATAAATAAAAAAGCAGGCTGCTTTAAACTGCAAGAGTTGATTTAAGACACCACTGCTGCCAAGGAGAATGAATGGAGTCTGAATGAATCGATCAGTTCCTATCCTCGCAGTCACATGATCCAAGAAAGAAAAGTTCAGATGAGAAACTGGAATCAGGGAACCTGAAAAGGGTGGACTAATTTAAAGAGGGGACTTCATAACCACGGACATCCAGATAGAAAAGATGTCACTGCAATGCATTTAAACCAACATTTAAATCAATATCAAATATTATATATCATATAAGTATTAGGTAGTAGTTACATTTAGATCTGCAACTAAATGAATCCTAATTTAAAAGAAAATCAGTCAGCAACTGTTTTGATGATTGACTAATCGTGTGTCATTTTATGAGAAAAAAAGCCAAATCTTCTCGCTTCCAGCTTCTCAGATGTGACCACGTGCACTTTGTCATATATAACAGAATATGGAATATGTCAAAGTTTAGACTGTTGGCCAGACTAAAAGGCAAACGGAGACATTATTACCTAAATGATTATTATCATCATTAGTTTCAAGGGTATATAATTACTCAACAAATAAATAAAAAGTAGAATTATTATGGCCTTTCTTTGTTTCCAGGAAACCAGACAATGTAGACTTGATGTTCTGACATCTTTGAAAACAGCTGCACCAGCGTGAGCATTAGCAGCGGGCTTCAGTGATTATTTTGTTGTAGAATAAAAAGCTCATCTGATTGGACGGTCTCACATTTGTTTTTCATGATGACCCAGGTCTGGTTTCTGGCTCTGAGAGACAGCTGTGGAAGTGCATTAGTTGCAGGTCCCTAAACGTGCGGTGTAGCTTTGAATTAATTCAAGTGAACAAGCTTTTTTATTTATTATGAGTTATAATGGATTTAAAATCCCACATCAGCGTTAATCTAACCCTGCTGCTGCTGCTGGGATGACACGTGACAGAATAATCTCCGGCCTATATAGTCAATGTGGACATTCCTGTGGCAGGACAGATAGCTACCTTGGTTGAGATAAGTGAGACTCTCCTCCTGCTGTCTCACAGCTGGCGAGCTGGCTGCACACAGAATGTACTGGAAGGGGGTCCTCTTGGCACCATTTCCAGCCATAAGCCTCACTTCTTCGTTCTTTAAGAAAGGTGCCAAGGCATCTCTGAAAGACAGCAGATGGACGCACGGGGACGACGGAGGTGAACGTTCTTTTCGTCACAGGAACAAAAGGTGCAATAGGTTGAATGTTACACAATGCAATGTTACCCAATTACCTCAATTCATTTTGAGTTTGAAGGGGAGAAAAAAAGTGGTCAATGTGACCAATACATGTCATCTACATGTGGAGCAAGGCTCCTTTGCATGAACCATTGAAATGCATTTTTAAAAATTTGAATTTCACATGGCAGTTAAATGTGAATAATAAAATACTTAAATGAGTTCCCAGAGGTAGAATTACTGCAAATCTGCAATAATGAAATAAATGAATTTGAAGCCAAGGCAAGTTTGTGAAGCTTCTGAGCATGGCTTGTGTTTTACCTAATGTAACTAGCAGAGTGCTGGTGGTAGGACTCAGGCTGGGAATGGCAGAACAGCATATCTTCCAGTGCGGGGTCTTCTTGTATCCTGGGAGCACAGGGAGGACGTTGAGACAGATGGAGCTACAGGCCTCAGCTCAGACAGGTTTGCAGCCAAACCTCATCGCCCTGCCTCTTATATAGTCCCGGTGATGTCATCAGGACGCCCACTTTTTGTTTGAGCATACCTTGGGTGACCTTTGAGAGGCGGGGTGTGCAGGCACACCTCCCACTACCAATGTTTAGCTGGGTTGGTGCATTAAGATCAGCTTCACCTGAGCGGATGTTGACACTGGCAACAGTGTGGCCCTAAAGCTTGACTCCCCACTCCCTCAGGGTAATGATGGTTGGAGGTACACATCCAGCCATAGACCTTCAAATTCTAATCACCTCCACAGATCACACTGACTAATAATAGTACTGATAACAACAGTGATAGACAGTGGTGGAACAAGTTTTCAGATCATTTGCTGGAAAATGTACTTACAATTTTAAAAGTAAAAGTACTCGATGCAGAAAAATCTAACAATAAAATGTTAGAAAGAGTAAAGGATCCAAGCAGCTGTGTGTTTAATGACATCATCATCTCAGCTGGACCTGGAGCCGTTCTATTGTTGCTAGGTTACTTTATAATAAAACATCAGATTTTATAATATACATGTGTTTTGTGTGCAGAAATCTTAATGTGTAAAGTAACTAGTAACTAAAGCTGTCAGATAAATGTAGTAGAGTAACAAAAGTAACTAGAGTACTAGTAACTAAAGTTCTCAGATGAATGTAGTGGAGTAACTAAAGTAACTAGTAACTAAAGCTGTCAGATGAATGTAGTGGTGTAACTAAAGTAACTAGTAACTAAAGTAACTAGTAACTAAAGTAACTAGTAACTAAAGCTGTCAGATGGATGTAGTCGAGTAACTAAAGTAACTAGTAACTAAAGCTGTCAGATGAATGTAGAGGAGTAAAAAGTAGAATATTTCTCTCTGAAATGTAGCGGAGTAGAAGTAGAAAGTGACATGAAACGAAAAGACTCCAGTATTTGTACTTGCGTAGAGTACATGAGTAATTGTACTCCGTTCCATTCCACTGCTGTGGGTGCTGAGGGGAACATGTTGCTTTGTGACAGCCAGTTTAACTTCACCATGTGTTGCCAGACTACTGGAGGACAGCAGCTGCTGCCGGTCTGTGCAGAGCTCCTCCACAGGGTCAAAGGTCATCGGAGAGTCTGCTTGGGTTAATGTTTATACACAGCAGCAAAGCACACCTCAGCGCTCGGACGCACACACTCGTAAATGGATGGACAACTGGGCAACACTGCTGCAAGTGCCCCCCCGTAGATGTCACCAGCGACCAAGGTTCAACCTGCGAGGGAAGGAGATGGCGTTAATCGACTCTTTTAAAGCCTCCACAAGACGAGACCATGTGAAATCTGAGATGAAGAAGCACCAAACCTTTCAGATCAGTTCTTAGGCTGTTTATTTCTAGAGCAAACAATTTCTTTACTTTGTTGCAAACCTATCACAGGTGGAAGTTAACAAAAAAAAACAATAAAACTTCTGTACAGTTTATCATGAGAACAAAATGAAATAAAATATATAAATACAGGTATGAATATTACATGACTGATGGAGACAAAACAAAGACTGTAGTGTACTGTAAAACATGCATAGTGAACAGTTTGCAAGGAATGCCATGTAGTCTGCTTCAAGGACCAGTAATGTGATAACATATGCTAGCGACCAGGAGTTTGGTGATTGGTGAACTTTGCTCTTATGCCATGTGTGAATTTGTGTTAATTGGCCTTAAAACAAAAACCTCCATGTGGGCTGATTGATGGTCTGAAAGTGTTGAGGGAATTCAGGGGAAAGTAGAGTAAGGTAGCGTGCAGACAGCCATATTACAGAGTTTACAGGGCTGCGTGTTGCTGAAATCATTTTCAGTACCAATACTTAAAAAGCTCATTATTACACATACTGTACATTCATTACTTAAATAACCAGTTTACCACGAAATCATTTTCAGCTTGCTCATTATTACACATACTGTACATTCATTACTTAAATAACCACGGCTGGCCCACCCACTCGCAGTGGATTCCCCTGAATGAAAACACCACTCAACTAAAACAGTGAGTCCCAAATTGTCCATTCAAGGACTCAGGCTGTCCCCAGGTGAGATCCTTATTATTATAATGATTAATTTGCTATAAATTAGCAAATGAGATAACAGAATTGTAAAGGCATAATGAGTCTGAAGCCTTCCTACAGTATGTGGACTGTATCACTATGAACCAAATTATAATAGTAATTATAAAACCTTTCCCGATCAGGGATCCATGGCAGAACTCGGATCTCTGAGGGCTAAACTATAAGAACCCATCAACTTAAAGAGAGATCCCGTTGCAAGATCCAACATTTTAAAGCTTCTCGATACCTCAAACTTAACACTGAAATCAAAACGACCACAGCCGTGTGCAGAGGTAGGACTTCTCAATACATGGTTGTGGTCAACAGTTGTTGCTCAACTTTGTACCTTTAACATATGAGTGTAGCTCCTCTACCGAAACATTCAATCAGAGATGAGTCATCTGACGATGTCACAAGTGCATTTTAAAGGCCAAAAACCTGGGCCCTTCCAAACAGCAAGTTGGCATGTGCTGCCGGTTACAGGCAAGCTTGGTCGCTAACGTGCAGGAAAAGCAGAGAGCCAACCTGTTCACTTTTCTTCCTTTTTTTCATTGACATTATTTAAAAGTTTGCGAAGCAGTGGTCAAAAAGTGTATGTACAAAATACCTTTTAGTTTGGGGATTTGTGTGGTTATGTGGAAGGGAAACTGAAGGAGATTAGAGGAAAAAATTAATACTGTATTTGCGTCATCACAGGTCAAGAACACTGCCAAGTTCCGTTTCTTCTGCAGAGTCACTTTTTTTTTTGAGAGCCGAGAGTTACAGTGCTGTACGTCCCATTCACTCTCCGCAGTCCCAGTCAACTAACATCAGTGTGTGTGAAGTGAATAAGGCCTGGTTAAGGCCTGCCTTTTGACTGTCCCGGATCGCTGGTCTCCCACACAACTCCAAGCAGGGAAAACATGTGCAGTATTTACAAAGGACTCGACTGAGCAGCAACCTTTAGAGATAGGCAACCGTGAGAAAGCACTGCTTTTGGACATAACGCAGACAGTTCAGTGAGAAAATACAGGCAACACAACTTTGCCTGCCAGTTTCGGCTGAGTGTGTATTTCAAGACAACTTTGACATTTTAACAGCCATTTCATCTTCTGTACCTCAAAATAAAGACCTGCACTAAATTTAAAGGATTGTCAATTCTGTAGCTGATAGGTTTACCTTCTGGCAACTGGTTACCGTGTTGAGTGTAACAACGTTTTTGTGAAAGGGGAATTAAATTGATTAAGTCTCTTAATTACAAATTAGCATTAAAAAAAGACTACAATCGATGCACAGGCTTCTATGAGCCTTCAAAACGATCAATTAACTTAAAACATGAACAAAAAAATCTCATACAGTACTTTTTTCTGTTACATTGTTTCCTTAAACATTTAATTATTTCTTTTTCATCCAATATTCGGGTTTTGATGCTGCTCAAACTAGAATTTATCCCCAAACCTTCGGGCTTACTGCCATCACTCGGCCAGCCAGACATTTCATCCCAATCGCAAATCTCTCCACTCTGATCATGAATATTTCACCGCATCATGTATCAGCGCTTTGATCTATCAAATTTGGAGGCTCAAGGAGAAACAGGCTGCAACAGACAGAGGAAGGGCATGGGCAGGTTTTGGGAAAAGTGGAGGAAGAGAAAGTGCATTTCCTGTATCCAGAAACACCAAATGTGTTGATCCCCTCCCCATCACAGTTACATTCAGGGAGGAGGGACTAAATGATGAGTGGGTTGCTGACAGGATCTCCTCGACACAGGAGGAAAGCGCAGTGGAGCTTGAGTTATGATGAGGAGGAGGAGGGGTGGGGGGGCTCAGAGACGGAGAAGTCTGAACAAAGCGCGGCTATGCCCTGAACATCCTCCAACGCTGTCCATCCACAGGGTGTCCATAGAAAGCTCCCTCCATTAGCTGTGAGAGGAGACGTCCGAGGAACTGCTGCTGTTGCTGTTGGTAGTCTGGGCTCGCTTGATGTACAAGTTCAGTAACTTCATCTGAAAACAGGCAAAGACAAGACATAGTCACCTTTTTCTCAGCACAGTACATTTAGGGATGTCACACCTGACATTCCTTTCAGGTCTCAATATAGTTCTTTCAAACCTTCATCCACTGCTGTTTTAAACTGGGCGTCAGAAAGCAGGTGTGCAAAAGGTGTGCAGAAGACGCAATTCAAAATCCTACATCATTCAATCCAAAAAATATTTTTTATTGAAATTGGCAACATTTGCAATGACTGGATGTGTGCTTTGGATGAACTGCTGATGTTCAGCTGCATCTTAAATCCGTACATTTCTACTCAAGCTCACAACATCAGCGCTTATGAGAGGATAAAGTGTTTGTTTTTAATATGAGAATGTGACTGTACTTCCTCAGTTGAACAGATCCAACAGATCACAGGGCAGGACCCCTGCATTCACCTGGCCCTCAGACCTCAACCCTAACATAACCCAGGGACGCATGTAGTCAAAGTCGGCCAAATATGGCCCTGTGCTTTATAACTGGACAACTGGCTGAGACCTGCTAAGGAATAACAACATGGGAAGATGATAAGGCTCTGCATCTGTGAAAGCGGTCTGGTGTGTGAGTGTGAATGCGTGTGTGTGCGTAAGTGAAAATGCATGCATGCATGCAAAGAAATGGCATCGTCATTACCTTGCTGCCCGTGAGCTGTGCCAGGTGGGGTTTGAGATCCTCGCCAATCACAGAGTAGATGGCCACCAAACAAAACACACTGGCCTTGCGAACACTGCTCTCTGTGTTATCATAGCCCTGCAGGGAAACAATGCAGCGACACACACACACACACACACACACACACACACACACACACACACACACACACACACACACACACACACACACACACAGGGTCAGCAGGAACGTGGGAGGAGTTGCAAAGGGTGCAGAGTACACGCCAGCATTTCCAGGGACAAATAAGGCAAATAGCTCCCAGTGTCCCAATATGAACATTGTCTAAACATGCATTTTTGGAGCTGACAAGGAAGTCTTTGCTCTCCATGTCCCCAAAAACTCTTGTGTTATTTAATCCATGTGAATTCGGACAGGTATTGTTGTCTGGCAAACAATGTTCATCTAATTTAGTTGTCTTAAAAGTGTTTTTGTTTATCATTTTTATGAGCTCTATCACATTTGAGGCTGTCAAAATGTCTAATGAGAAATAAAGAAAACAACTATTTCAAGTGCAGCTAATAAATCTAATCCGTAAAAATTTGTAAATATAACACAGTCTGGATATTCTTGCAGTGCCTGAACTAACAGCTGCTCGTAAGGTGTTATTGCGAGACGCAGACCTGCAGGAGTCCAGGGATGATGTCAGGCAGCAGCTGCAGTAAGGAGTCCTTGGCGATGCGTTCAATGACTTTGGTTTGCATCTTGATGGCAGCCAGGTTGATGGGGTAGTCGGCTGTCTGCACAATGGGGCACAGCACCTTGATGCACTGCTCCGGGTGGATGGAGCCGGCCAGGGTGGATGCCGCCTCCTCGGCCGCACGCACAACCTGGAAGCACATTAACACGTATTCATTAAGATCTATAAGAATGACATACAGTACTACATCAGTGTTCACATCAGGACTGTTGACTTGTACAAACAATTAAAGACTTTTAAATTGAGAGTACTTTATTTGCTGGAAAATGACATATACAGTACACATAATGTGTAACATTTTGTACACCAATAAATATAGGCAATAATATATTTTATAAAACATTCCAATTTACCTACAAAGACATCTCTCTTCAGATCAAAAAGCCATTATTTGTGCAAGATGAAAATGTTATGGTCTAGGTATGTTGCTTTGTTTTCTGTTCCTTCTTCTCTGGTTTTTGGTTCTGTCTTGTCTCCTTGTGCTTGTGTCCTAGTTTCCTCCTGGGTCTTGTGTTGTTGTTGTGGTTGTTCCTGTCTTGTGTCCCTTTGAGTGTCTGTATGTTCTGTTTCCTGTTTTATTTTGATAGTCTGGGTCTCTGTCTCGTCCTGTCTAGTTTTACTACCTGCCTTGTTCTCCCGCCTCTGTGATTGTCGTCCCCGCTCTGATGTGTTTCACCTGTTGTATCACCTGTTGCTTATTTGATTGTTATTTCCTGTATTTAACCTCTGTGTTCCCTTTGGCTCTTGTTAGGTCCTTTTGTGCGTTCAGTGTGTTTGTTCCTATCAGCTTGTTAGCTTTGGCCTCTTCCCTGCAATTGTTCTCTCCCTTTAAGTTGTACCCTGTCTCTGTGCTCCTGTTTTTGGTTTTCCTTTTTTCTTGAGATATTTGGGATTTTGGACTTAGTTTTTGGATTTTGGATCCTTTTTTGTGTTTCCTGAATTTTGTGAATAAATCCTCTTTTGAACTCTCGCCTGCCTGCCTACCTAATGTCCACTTTTGGGCCCTCAATCTTTTGAGCGTGACACTAAAAGGTCTGTTCTGGCTCATCACACCTGCAATGGTTTCTATTGATAATCAGATTGTCTTAATAATGAGGGTCTTTGAAGCTTTTGAACTGTATTTTTTTTATATACAGTTTAGGCCAAAAGTTTGGACACATCTTCTCATTCAATGTGTTTTCTTTATTTTCATGACTATTTACATGGTAGATTATCATTGAAGGCATCAAAACTATGAACACGTGGAATTATGTGCTTAAGGTGAAATAACTGAAAACATGTCTTATATTCTAGTTTCTTCAAAGAACCCCCCCCTTTTGCTTTTTTGATAGTGCTGCAAACCCTACATGGTTGGTGTTCTCTCAATGAGCTTCAAGAGGTAGTCACTTGAAATGGTTTCCACTTCACAGGTGGGCCTTGCCAGGGTTAATTAGTGGAATTTCTTGCCTTATTAATAGAGTTGGGACCATCAGTTGTGTTGTGCAGAAGTCAGGTTGATACACAGTCGACAGCCCTATTGGACAACTGTTAGAATTCATATTATGGCAAGAACCAATCAGCTAAGTAAAGAGAAACGAGTGCCCATCATTACTTTAAGAAATGAAGGGCAGTCGGTCCGGAAAATTGGGAAAACTTTGAATGTGTTCTTAAGTGCAGTCGCAAAAACCATCAAGCGCTACAACAAAACTGGCTCACATGTGGACCACCCCAGGAAAGGAAGACCAAGAGTCGCCGCTGCTGTTAAGGATAAATTCATCTGAGTTGCCAGCCTCAAAAATCACAAGTTAACAGCAGCTCAGAGTTCTAGCAGCAGACACATCTCTAGAACAACTGTTAAGAGGAGACTGTGTGAATCAGGCCTTCATGGTCCAATAGCAGCTAGGAAACCACTGCTAAGGACAAGCAACAAGCAGAAGAGATTTGTTTGGGCCAAGAAACCCAAGGAATGGACATTAGACCGGTGGAAATCTGGGCTTTGGTCTGATCCAGATGAATACCACACAGAGTGAAAGCAAAAAGGCCAACAAGTGCTGAGCATTCTGGGAACTCCTTCAAGACAGTTAGGAAACCATTTCAGGTGACTACCTCTTGAAGCTCATCAAGAGAATGCCAAGAGTGTGCAAACCAATAATCGGAGCAAAGGGTGGCTACTTTGAAGAAACTTGAATATAAGACATACTTTCAGTTATTTCACTTTTTTGTTAAGTACATATAATTCCACATGTGTTCATTCATAGTTTTTGTCCCAGTGCTGTTTTTTTTTTTTTGTGAATGTACTAGATGGTGAGGCTGTGGTCCCCTTATATTTAAAGCTGCACAAATACTTTAAGAGTATATTAACAATGGATCAAATATGTAATGTGAAAGGGATCACTTGTAGTGTTGAACAGACAGAATTATCACTTCAATTAACAGTATTTCCCTCAGGAGTAAGAAAGGACAAACGGCTCTAAAAGTAGAGTGAATACTGGACAAACACAACTCCTGTAAATGCTAATGTTGCTCCGTATCTGTCCAATGTATAAGGGTAAATAGGCAACAGTCTGCTTACACATATGCATAATATCTCAGTAGACCGTTTTAGCTTGTTCTGCCGTCTCCAAGGGAAAAAGGAAATTAATTCATGCAGCTTCAAAAGACTGCAATGAATTGTAATCTCCACTTTGTTTTCATGTGGGAGCTGTGTACCTCCTTGTGAGTGTCTTTGTGAGCCTCCAGGGTCTTCATGATGGTTAGCTCAGCATAGTTTTTGAAGCGGGCTGGCTGGTTCCTCAGAATTTCTTTCAGCAAACGCAGGGCCAGGGCTCGGATGGTATGCTGGAGGGAAATTAGCATGGTCAATTAGTTGAAAAGCACTGAGAATCAATATCCTCCAAACACACAAACATTCACACAACTTTAATGTATGATGCTTAGTAGAGATGGTCCACTACAATGTTTTTCTTCCTGATACTGATTTTAATAACTAGTACCGATCCTATGCCAGTGTGTTAAAAAATACATTTAGTATTTTCTCATGTTTTAACAGCTGTATACTACAATCTCTGTATGGATGTGATATGATTGCTACCATTTTCAAATGGCCTGGCTCGGGTTGGCTAACCCTAACCCTAACTCTTTGTGAAACAAACAAATGATGCCATAGAACTTTATTTTCTATTCAGTGTGATAGTAAGTCATGAAAAAAGAACGTAAATAATCTACTTAAAGTAGACTTTCTTTGGGGGTAAATTACGTGGAATGGGATCGGTGCATAAACTCCAGTACTTGCTGATATTGAGACCAACATTTTAGGCAATATCTGAGGCTTTTCAGATACTGATATCAGAACATCTCTACTGTTTAGCAAACCTCTCACTCACTTTCACATGCAGACCCATCAAATAACGTACATCTTTATCACCCAGAGTCTCCAGCAGCAGGAGAAGAATGGTTTTAAAGTGTTCATTCCACACAGCCAGGCTGTCTTCTCGTGTGATCTTCAGCAGTTCCACCAGGGCGCATTTACGCTCCTCCGAACGCTCGTTGTGATTGGACAGCTCCTTCAGCAGGTCGGGTACCAGGTTGGAGTGGCCTGACTGACTGCTAGCAGAGAGAAAAGGAGAGAAATAAGCTACTGACGTCTTGCCACGGCTCCAAAACAATAATCAGTTCAATGTGCTCAAGACTAGTAGAATAAACTCAACCAATGCTGTGGAAAAACTTTACCCGTTTCCAGCGCAAATAAATAACTTGTAAAACAATCTCTCCTCATTTCAAAATGGATGGTAAAACAATTCATATTTTAAAAATACGTGTTAAGATATTAACATTATCATTTCTTTTGAGAAAATTGCACTTTTAAGACTGACATGCCATGATGGAACTGTAGTACATTCTGTGAGAAATGGCCAAGATAGATTAGATTTATACGGGATAGTTCAGTAGAGGCTAAGCAATGTCCTGCTGTGGACAGGGGCAGGAGGTAGAAGTATTTCAAACACATGAAAAAAGGTCCACCTAAAAAAAATGTGTCAATGTAAGTGTCCCCCTGTGAAGGTGGGTATGGTTTTCATTGAGCAGCAGGCGGGAGAGGTGTGGGGTTCGCTCATGAGATCAGTGCCAGTGTGCTGAAGCTGGGCAAACAAAGTGGTTGTGGTTTGTGCTTAGGGTAACCACCAGTGGCCGTGACAGCTACAACGCTGCAACAGCAACATAAACAAACTAACCGATGGAGATAGTGGGACAGCAGCAACTCATGTGTTTTGCAGAGTAAAATGACTGTTTTTGTCAGTGGAGTCTGGAGGCTTTGAAGAGAGCACACAGAAAGGCTTCAGCTCCCTGTCGTAAAGGGCTGTCTGACAACAAGGTAAAGCCCTGAAAATATTCTAAATAGAGCGTACACTTAAACTGATATAGACTTTTGTAGGTGTCTAAAATGCGATTAGCTGCTGCCCACTTCCACAGCAGGAGGCAAACAGACAGGAATTAGTATTGTGATATCAGCTCTGAATCTAAAATTTAGAATTGATTGCATCTCCTTGGGTTCCCGGGTGTTAACACTGAATTTTACACATTACATTTTGGCCTATTGAATTTGAGCCAAATATATTAGTTGAATTTTAAAAATTGTATTTTGCATTTGAATTTCTGTATATTCAGTTTTAGAAATTTAATTCAATCTTTTTAATTTCAAAATCCAATCAAACAGATTTACTTCCACAAACAAATCATTTAATTCTTGAAAGGGCTTAATGTGAGACCATAAAATGTCAAAGTTGGCATATACATATAGAGTAAATAATATGTGAGGTTATTATTTAATTTTGGTAACGGTTGTCCGCGTCAGGTTGGATAAAATGTACTTGTGATCTTTATCGCTGTGCTACAAGTGTTAAGTGTTAATAAGCTGTTCTGCAGCAACAGGTGCTTTAATTGCTGAGAATATGTTATTCATTATTGATTAAAAAGTTTGACACATACTACCACAACCACAAAAACATTCAGTGCATTACAGAGAATGCCACGACCATTAGTTAAAGCATCAGCCTGTCAGCTGGTTCTGCACAGCAGGCCAGGTGGTACTCAGTGGAGTTAAAAGATGTTAGAGGACCATGGAATAATGGTGATGGGAATAAGAGAGGTGGTTGCATAATGCAAACACACAGAAAGGGTGAGTGGAGTGGAGTGCAGTCAGTAAATCAGTCAACAGTCATCAAGCACGTCAGTCAGGGCAGGGGAGACATGTTTACCAGGAGCAAAGACCTTGGGGAGCGTCATCTTGTTTTCACCACTTTCCTGCCGTCGGCCTGGAGAGGAAGGGGGGGGATGAAGGTGGAAGCGGGGGTGAGGAGGTGAGGGATAGAGGGAGGAAGGGGGGGGCAGGAGGGTGCAAAGAACAGGATGTGATGATGACGACAACAACAACAACAACAACAGCTAACACACAGACTGCAGCTGCTCTGTGTCACACACTTGTGTCTGAAGTAAACTTAATGCAGACAGAGCTTCACCTTGTTGTTCTGTAACTCGGGGAAAGAAATCCAAAATCGTATGTATTGCAATTTTCGTTGAGACCGTTTTTCTTTTTTTTAAACCAATGCTTCACCTTAATATTGTCTGTTTAAGTGAGCCGCTGACAGTGACTACATCATATCCAGCAAAACAGAGTGAAAAAAGATAATTACTTCACTTCAGTTATTAAAGCTCTGACAGCTCAAAAGTATATAACAGTGTGACTCTTTGTAGTACGCATATACCATTAGGCATTGGACAAATAATTGTTAATGAGAAATAAACATTTCATTTTCAAATCTGAGCATTTCAGTTGTACATGTAATACACATTCTAGTGTTGTTTATGAAGGTGCTTCAATAGTGTATGTGAGACATTTTGCATAGTGCAGTTGTATGAGTTCTGAGAATTATGTCTTTGATTGTGTTTGTTGAAGCCGCAGTTTGAGGAGCGTGTGCAACACTGTTTTAGCACAATTTGTGCATGTTGAGATGTGAAATGCATGTAATGTGTAAGTAGGGTTTGACCAAAAGTGTTGTCAAGGGACAACACAAGCAGTAATAAAACTATGAAACCATCAAATAAGAGCTTTGCTGCCTAATCATCATGTGAACTCACAGTCGCGGAACTGCTCCACGTCATCGTCAAACACGGCCTCCTTCAGGGCGCTCTTGTCATACGTGCAGATGGTTTCTCCGTAGCCATAAGGAGCAAACTCACGGCCCCGCGGCCCAGAGAAGGAGCGGGGAGAGGGCGTGTTGAGGAGGGAAGTCTTGTTGTCCAGGGCAGTGCGACCCCCTTCCACCATGTCTAAGCCAAGGCGGACATCAGAGCCAGGAGAGGACGCTACGCCCTCTCTACCTGCCTGTAAGATGGGAGGAGGGACAATATGAGACAGTTTTTTGTTTTTCTTTGGGAGAACCTGCAGCTTCCAAAAACAAGGGCTCAGGGATTCGGCCTTGGATCTGAAGAGACTCTTTGTGCCTCCAAAAGCCTTCCCTGCCTCTCTCATACCTATTCTGCTGGCCCGAAAGATATCTCTTAAACAGCAGTGATTACGGCAAGCCTATGCTTACATCTGTATAAGAGACAATGGTTTCACTTTTCACCTGAAAAAGAGTTGTGGGGTTTAGTTACTCTATAGGTTTAAGCATTTTATGCAACATGTTCCAGACTGATTTTAATATGATGATTTCTTTTTTTTTAGCCTATGCGGTTGCAACACTGTTCTGTTGGATACAGTTTGGAAACTCTTAATGTCATTTTTCAAGCAGGAATATTCAGGAAGACGCTGCAATGAAAACTCTTCTTTTTGACTTACGGCATCATCCCTCTTGCCCTCCTGTCTGATTGGCTCATTCAGGTCCTCCTGGCTCCGGTAGCTGAAGCTCTGGATGGCCTCGGTGACACCGCGCGCAGCGAGCTGTAGATCTCTTCCGAGTTCATGTTCTCAGTGTCATACTCCATCATGCTACTAGACACACGGACACAGAAAGAAATACACACGGGATGTCTATGAAATGAAATGAAATATGAAGAGGATACACAAGCATGCATTTGTTTTGCCACCATGCAAAGTGCTGCTTATGTTAGAAACATTAGTTTGAAAAAGGGAAAGGTCAGGCATACGTCATTTTACTACTTTGAAGTGGTCACACACCACAGCATTAACCACGCCTTAGAAGCCATGTAAATTGATATTTTCATTTGATTAGAGATGATAATGAATATGCATTCAGTAAGAAACGTACATATACGAAAACTGAAAGGAACACTCAACTGTGTTTTGAAAAAGGAAATTTGGATAAGAATAAGGATCGGTGTCTGGCTTCTTTGCGGGAATAATGGCCTTTGTGTCTCAGCCCGCCTCATTACCTGGGTGAATATGCTCTGCGGAGGACCCTTAGGGAGGGGACGGCAGGGGTGGAGTGGGGCGGAGGAGGAGGAGGAGGGGCAGGGGGATGCTTTGACAGTCCGTCGACACCCCAACCCCATAACCGACTGTTGCCACAGCGCAGCCGGGAGGGAGGGAGGGAAGGATGTACAGACAGGAGTGAGAGAGCAGGGCAAGGCAGATGGAAATCAAGAACAAGTGGAAACCCCAAGACAAGACAAGAGAAGGGAGGAGAAAGAGAAAAACAAGTGTGCAGAAAGAGAAAAGTCAAAAAGAAACTAGTCTGAGCTTTAAGGTTAAATGAAAGTGTTAATTTTAAGGAGAGATTTGGAAAGTAGCAGAATCTCATACAATAACAAATAATTCTGCCCATCATCAGTAATAGGCCATTTTCCATTTGCTTTAGCCTGAAAAACCACAGCAGGAAGTCTACTTTTAGATTCAATTACAGACAGGAAATGCAAAATAGCTCCGTTATCTGTGTTTATGGGCTTCTGCTTTCAGGTAAAAAGATTGTTCAGTGGCTCAGGTGAATGAGCTGCTCAGTCAGAGAGACTTCAACTGTCTTTTAGGTAGAGCTGGGCAATATATCCATATTGTATCAATATCGTGATATGAGACTACTGTAGATATGGTCTTAGATTTTGGATATTGTAATATTGTAGTATGGCATAAGTGTCTTTTCCTGGTTTTAAAGGCTGCATTACAGTAAAGTTAACCCTAACCCATTTTCTCAACCAAACTGTTGTAGCTGTTCTATTATTTGCTTTTACCCACTTAGTCGTTATATCCACATTACTAATGATTATTTATCTAAACATTGTGTAAATATTTTGTAAACGCACCAAAAGTCAACATTACAATATCGTTGTGGTATCGGTATCGAGGTATTTGGTAAAAAATATCGTGATATTTGATTTTTTCCATATCGCCAAGCTCTACCTTAGGGAACCATTATTATATATTAGTCACTGGCCGCATTAAACTGGCTGCATTACAAGTAAAAAGGCAAAAAAATAATGGGACAACATCAAAGAGCCAGGTTATCAAATGCGTTACAGCACCAATTGTGTCTAAGGTAGTAAATATTTTATTAATCAACCAAGTCGGTAAGAGGTGTTCTGTAAATTGTTTTTGATCTGTGGGGGGGAAAAGAATTGGTTTCTTTATTTCTACCCAAAAACACTTGGAGAAAGCTTTAACCTCTCTGAGCAACTCACAGACTCGAGTATCATGCTCTTGCCAACCCACCTGTTGGGTTTGGTTAGTTGGAACACAAACGGTGGTTTGGACAGCAGCACAACCCGAATGATTAAACCACAGCCATGCACTAGGACAGGGGGGGGTGTTGTAGACAACAGTTTAATAACAGGTGGGTGATTAGCTACCTTGGTGACAGTCCTCCATGGGAACAGTTTGTGGGGGAGGTGAGGGGGCTGGTTCTGCTGGGGGTGTGGCGGGTCGGCGTCCGGCCAATAGTGTTGCTTGGAGACCCCTGAAAGACAAGGAAACAATGTATGTATATGTGGCAACGCTTGTGTCTGATGGTTCTACTGATCTACAAAACGCCTGGCACGGTGTTAAGAGCTGCACAATGTGAGGAAAATAAGCAATATGCAATCTGACAGCAATAATAAAACTAATTAGTTTGACACCAGACCCTACTCAGTTGTAACTGAGAGTGGGTCTAGCCAAGCTTCATTCACAGCCCATTTCCAAAGGGGCGTCACCAACAGACACCGCTCAAATGGGCACAATTAGATAGTCCTCCAACCAATCAGACCAACGACCCAGGTGACGTAGCTGTTTGGTTCCAGCGCTTCGTTGGCTGTCATGTTAAATGTAAACAAAAAGCTGCTCGACGTCGCCGCTACTGGCATCGTGTAAAGCCTCTAGAAACTAGGCTAGAAACCAATAAAAGTGTACTCAGTTCTGCGGCTTTCAGTTTTTCTGCTAAAATAGAACACAAAACCTTTATAGAACATATTAAACATTGAACTGACAACAAAAGGCACCTTTAAAAAAAAGAATGATAGTTACATTTTAGATTGTAGTTTTGTAAAGGTACTCTCTTAAATAAATCTCTGAATGACTTTCGCTATATGTCGCAGTCTTTTGCAATGTATTTTTTGTGCAAGTTGATATTGCGATGTTAAAAAATGCAGCCCTAATGATGTTCATAAGATTAATCTGAGTCAGGCTTCTGTGTAAATGCCATTAGAGCTGATTAATCGGTTTTAGTCAATGTTTATGACCGAAAAGTTCAAATTCTTTGATGTCAGCTTGTTAAATGTGAATATTTTTAAGTTTCTTGTCTCTTCTGTGACAGTAAACTGAATATCTTTGTGGACAAAATAAGACATTTGAGGCTTTGCAAAACAATTTTTCACAATTTTCTGACATTTTATAGACCTATCAACTAATCCAGAAAATAATCAACAGATTAATGGACAATGATTCCACCTACCACACTGCTTCCTGTATTGCTGGAGTTCTTCAAGTGGTTATGCAGCAGTTTGGTGGCTCCATCCTGGAAGGTTTTGGGGAGCGCTCCCAGGAGCATGGTGAACTCTGGGGTGTTAAGCTCAAACAGAGCGATCAGCACCACCTGGGCCGCCTGCAGGCAGCGGAGGGCAACAGGTTAGGATGGAGGATTGTTCAGTTGGCAACTTGGCTGTTCAGTTGGTTTCCTTGGTTCCACAAGTACCTTGACCATGTCTTTCTAACGGAGTAAATCAGAGGAGCTGTACGATGTTTATAAAATATAAAAAAAATAGAGATAGTACACGTTGTGACTAAATTGTTGTAATATTTGACAATTTTGGTCAGCATTTTTAAACCACAGAAGACCAGTCCGATGAAAAGGTTAACGTGACTAAAGGTCAAAACAATTCCGAAACCATGGAAAACAACTTCAGCTCCTCAGGGCACATTTTTGGTCGGCTCACATTTGAATTAGCCTGTAGAAAGAAACTGTTAAAAAGGTGAGAGTTCAAAGCTGCATTCAGTGGAAAAATAATGAAGTATACAACTACTCAAGGACATTGTTGCTATATTAATGTTGCAACATGCAAGTGAGTAGAGATCAAACTGGAAGTGAGCTGTGGAAAATACTATGCTATGCTATTATGCTATCGTTGCTGGGGAACAGAAGTTTAATGGTACTAAAGTGGTTTGGTTCATTGCAAGCCATTATACTGTAACAAGACAAAATCCAATCAACATTGGTCTGAAATGTTTACTCTCTGAGACATTTGAGGGATAACAATACCATGTATGTGATAATAGCTACCCTAACTTCCTAAACCACAGCTGCCTTTGCTTTGCTTTGCTTTGCTTTCTTTTTCTTAAATCTATATCTTTTTGTTACTTTTCTTCTTTCCTTTTGGCATGAATATATTTTAAGAATTGACAACAAGGTTTCCGTCATGCTCTGGGTGATATAAATGTGAAATATGATGATTCAATGTGAGTCAATGGGTTAACTTTGGGCTAACTCATAATAATATCAAAATAATAAAGACTGGTTGACTATATCAAGCTAGAAAACTCAAGTGGGATGAAACATGTGAGAGTATGTACACTCATTGGACATTTTATTAGGTACACCTGTACAATCTATTGTTTACACAATACAACAATTCTGCCACAAAGCATATTATATATATATATATATATATATATAATATGCTAGGGCTAAGTATTGCTTAAAACCTCACAATACGATATGTATTGTAACATACATTGATTTTGAATAATGACCATGCCTGTTCACAGAATCACAACTGTTCATTTTTAGTCTGTAGAACAGTAATCACACAATTTTAAAGCCAGGGTTATAAATAAATGTAGAGAAGAGGATTAGGGCCACTGGTGAAAAATTTAAGTGAGTTCAGAATTTATTCTCAGAATTCTGAGAAGTAATTCTGAAAATAAAGTCAGAATTCTGACTTTAATTTCAGAACTCTGAGAAAAAAGTCAGAACTCACATACATTTTTCACCAGTGGCCCTAATCCTCTTCCATACAAATGCAAATAAAATATTCTTACATTTTTAAACTTAACATGTTTAAATGAATGTTTATTTTGATGTTTGATGTGGATTGGCCTTTGCTGCCACCTATTAGCTTTATAGTGCACTACACCATTGGTGAGGTTTCTTTTTCTCTCCAAACTGCCGCCACAGCATTTGCTGCTGTATTGTTACAGTAGCACAGCCCTAATACTATAGATACTAATATTCGGAATCTATCTTGAACAACAATATAAATGTTAACAACATGCAGGTATGTGGGTAGAGGAGAGGTTGTTAAGGTGAGTGAGACAAACAAAATGTGTTAGGCACACAGTAGTAACAAAAACATCATTCTTATCAAGGTTGAGCAAACACGTTGGCCTAAAAGTCCATTCACACAAAGCAACGAGCATTTCCTATCATTTTGAAAAACACCAAGGTTAAACCTAAGTCTTTTGTGGTTGCACAACAAGCTGAATCTATTTGGTGAATAATCAATTTGCAAGGCACAGAGTGATTTTTAACAGCAGAACAGCTAGAGCATAAACGATAGAGGTGAGTGACAGATGCCACACGCGACTTTTCACTGTCTTGAAGGTGTTGGTTAGGCACCGGGCAGGCAGGGCATGGCGTGCTTATCATGTCTGTTGTAATTGGCTGTTGGAGCGGGCTCTACCTGCTTACACCTTTCTTCCTGGCTGCCCTCAGCGGACAGTAATGCTGCAGTACTGGACCAGCCAGCTAGCTCCTCGCTCACCCAGTTATGAAGGGTCTGGGGCAAAGTGGCAAGGGAAAATGGGCATTACAGCATTACACAGGTGCTCCACCCTCACATACTGATGCAATCCTCAACCAGTCTTTCATAACAAGGTACAGTAGCACAAACCTATACAGCGTGGATCAATCTTCCCAGATAATGGATATATCTGTACTTAGACAAATCAAAGAGAGGATTGCTTTCAGCAGCAGACACAACTCTTCTATCCTCGTAGATTTATATTTTGCGTACCTGGAGCTCAGGCACTGATTTAAAACTAGGTGAGGGTTTCATTTGGAAGAACACCAGTGGAAAACCAAACATATGACACATGTCAGACAAAGGGAAGATAATGGGCAGTCGACCCAAGGCCATCCACACGGTGAGTACTATTATCAGTTTACAACTGTCACTAAACAAACACTACATGCTGAAGAATTCAAAAACAAAAAAGTGTGGCGCTATAGATAAAATGCCACTGTCTGTTGAGTGTATCCTCTGATTCTTTGTCAAGCAGAAATTATCTTAAAGGTGTGATGGATATGTTTTGCAATTAAATATTGTAAAATCAATTAACAAGTCACACTACATTGTGTAACTTCATACTAAACAACAAGTCTCCACGCAACTGGTTTTGCAATAACCTTGCTCACCCACTCGTAATGTTATTATAACAATTTAGTATAAGAAGAAAAGATGGCTCGATGAGATCTAATGTGTCCTCTTTTTATTCATTGTGGGCCGTGGTTGCCGTGACATTGCCATTATGTCTTGTATCACACCTTATTTGAACCTAAGACTAAAATGCATTAAAAGGTGCACTGTGAGTTCCTGCATGGTTTCAGTGCTATTTCCTTTTTGTCTCAAATTGTAGGCATCTCTCCTTGATCCGCTAGCTGCCTGCCCCCTGAATACGCTGTGAAAAAGCCTGGTCTCAGGAGACCACACAGGGTCGTAAACGTAAAACAAACACTAAGGACACAGGCTGTGCACCAAAATACAACAAAGCACGTTGCAGCCAATCACTCTCAGATACAACCATCTTGCCAGCGATTGGCTGGAACGGGGTTTGTTGTATTTTGGTGCACAGACTGTTTGCACAGAGTGTTTGTTAGCAGATCAAGGAGAGATGCCTACAATTTGAAACAAAAATCAAATTGCGTTGAAACCATGCAGGAACTTGTAGTGCACCTATAATATTCTCTTGTCACTCCAATGCCATCCAATATATGCATCCTACTTAATATAAGAAAAGAGAAAGAAGAAAGACCCACACATTATTCTGGGGGAAAAGGGTTTGTCTGAGCAAAGAGACTGTCCTTGTGAGTGCTGAATAACAGGACAAACCAATAATGGCCTACCTTCCTGACATCAGAACTTTTGGGTTCAGTGGTCCAGGTGATGATGCGAGATACTGCCAGGCGTGTCTCGCTGGAGTTGACAAAGTCCGTCGGGTCCATCTGCCGAGCCAGGGACTCAATGTACTTCAAAATGGCCACCTTAACCTAAAAAGACAACAAACACTTAGTCCTTTGTCTTACAGTACAAAAAGTGGCATCAATATCACTTAGCAATCAACATCATCTTGCCCATGAATAGAATCTTTCTGATTTCACTTTACCTTCAGATTGGGTGTCTGAGTCTGATCGACGATGAACCTCATCAGAATGTTGAACTGTTGGTCAAACGGGAAGGACTCTCTGAGAAATAGACAGAAATTACAAGTTAACATTTTCCACATGTACTGTGCATCCTACGCTGCAAAATTATTCAACAAGCTTTAGTTTAGATGATTCTACCAGCCAGCTCAATGATACGTAGACCACTATTTGAGCTGCTTAGGAAGTGCTGTTCCAACAAATCTTACTCAGGGTTTCAAATCCCAAAACAAACACAAAAACAGATTACATTCCATGAAACAGATTAAAGGTGTCCTGCCACACAAAATCGTTTTTACATGCATTTTTTGAAATCTGTTAGGGTCATATGTGTTTGTGTTATTTGGTGAATGTGAAGATGAACTGCTAACTCCTCTGTCAGCTCTAGCCACTAAAAAGAAATAAGAGGAGAAATCAGACCAATCACAACAGCTGGTCAGTCTGACGTCATGTTACCTGAGCTCATTACTATTCATGAGCTGGGTAAAGGATGCTGATAACCAGACTCTCATTGGCTAGCTGTTAGCCAATCAGAGTCAAGCAGCTTAGCTCATTGAATATTAAAGCGCCCATATTATGTTAATTTTCAGGTTCATAATTGTATTTTGAGGTTGTACCAGAATAGATTTACATGGTTTCATTTAAAAAAAACACAATATTTTTGTTGTACTGCACATTGCTGCAGATCCTGCTTCCTGTATTTACTTTCTTGCTCCCGCCCCCAGACATATCCAACTAGTAAGAGGGCTGGATGTTCTTGCCTGATTTGTAATGACGCAATTTGGTATGCTTAGATTTTTCCAGGTGTGAAACCAAAACCGATCGAGGGCAAATCACTCCAAGTTTACTAACTCACCAACTGATTGGGACCAAAGCAAACGGACTACAAGTGTGAAAACGCCCAAAGAGAGCGGAAGATGTGGGACCTCCAACCTAAAAAGAGGGACTTCTGGTTGAAATTTCCAGAGGCACCTGAACAATCCCGTAAGAGGAACTTTGTCAATATAGACTACACACCTTGTGATATCCAAGGCCTTCTGGACTTTGGCCTGGACCGAGCCCAGCAGGTCAGCCCCCATCTTCTTCAGCAGCTGAGTGAGCAAGACAAAGAGCCAGTCCTGCAGGTCCTCCCTGTGTACTGTGACAAAGTCCACGAGAGTCTCCAGGAACATGCTGAACACCTGAGGCACAGTTCAAACATGTATTACACAACACTGCTTGATTTGACTTAAATCAGATTAAAGTGCACAAGTTCAGACAGATTTAGGTTCATGCCTGTAGAACTATGGATAAAAAACACACTTACCCTCTGTTGTTAAATCCACAGCAAGGCAGACCATGCAAGAGACACTCCGTTAGTTTCAAGTCAGTCACAGCAGTTCATCATCATCATGTATCGCTGACTAGATTTAGGATACCATGCCTTTACACTAAAGTCATAATTAGTTGTAGTGCTTTAGTTAGTAAGCCATCTTCTTTACCTTGCTGTGTGGATCTGCAAACATCCTTGTGAAGATCTCACAAAGTCTCTTTAGCTCCACTCGGCTGCAGTGAACAAAAGTAGGTAAGTAAGTTAGTTACAATGTACATATGAAAGCTTTTCACAGACATAGTGTAAGTCACAAAGTGTTTTACAGGGCTGAGAACACATGAAACACAATACAGAGTGAAAAGAACACAATACACAATCTGTGTATCAATAAATTCAATATTGAACGCATGTCTAAACAGGTATGTATTTATCTGATTTAAAAAAAGATCTCAAATAACTCAAACTGATTAGCAGAAGAGTTGGCATTGACTTTTTAAGTTGATAACTAATTAATCGATTCATCTTTGAATTTCAATACATGTGTTCCATCATTAAACATGGGATGGGAGGAAGTGATATGCTAGCTATTAATTGCCGTTGAACAAAGAAACAGTGATTTTTTTTTTTTGCGATTAGACAATTATGTTATAATTGTTTACAGACCCAATCCCACCTCAGTATTCTTTGGCTCTTGAGGAGATTCTGCAGGCCCAGCAGGCCCTCCTTCCTCTCTGACCAGTTGGAGCTGGCACAGTGGTTCAGGACCTCGGCCACATCCTCCGTCTGTCGCAGGTAGTGGGGGATGCCTCCGTTCCTGGAGCCATACGAGCGCTCTGAACAGGCACTGGACGCGTCACTGTTGGCATCGTCGTCAGAGTACATCCCCGGGGATTCATACCTCCGCCTCATTGGCTTTCTCTGTGGGGTAAAGAACAACGTGAAGGAAACAGGCATTATGAAACCCAAATGCTAAGCAGGCTCTGCAAGAGAAGTGCTAATGCAAATTAACTCAGCCACGGGGTAAAAATCTTTGATACAACAGTTATCAGAGAGCCATGCAGATTACTGTACAATTCATGTTTTGTTCTGTGGATGGTAGGGTTATATGGAAAATTGATCAGTTGTGGTATCAAACTCCTCATTTGAAAATTAAACTAACATTTTTTGTTTATTTTAAATGAACATCACAAGCCAGTCAAGCAGTGCCAAAAGAAAGAAAAGGGTCTTGACTACAAATGCATGAATTCTGAACGCTGTGAGCATATTTCATCTCACGGCAAAAAATCATAATGCAACAAAACAATGAGGTCCAACACGACAAACCACTATATTTAAGAGAGAAAAAAAACTTTGCTGGGTGCCATACTGTCGATAAACACTAGGATGTGATGGACATACACATTCAAGGTAAAATTCATTCAGAAAATAAACAAAAGGGGGAGGGGTGGAGGAGTGCCATGAGCCATTTTTATAAGTCAAGCTGCATTATTGTTCTCTGAACTTGATTAGTGTGTGATGGGCATGGATACACGAACGGTATGTAAAATGACCAACTACCTTATTCCTGGAGTCTCCTAATAGCTGAAATGGTAACAAACAACCAAGAAGGAGATGTGAGAAAGGGGAGGTTTAAATAACAAGTCCTTCTGAGTATTCAAAAGTGGACAAAACTAGACATTTCACATTTCAACTGATGCGTATGCATGATTGAGATACACTATATATTATAAAGGTCGGAATAAAGGAACTCGTTGAGATCTTTGTAAAATTCAACCACTGCAATCTACTGCATTATCATAGCTTTATTTTCTAACCTTAAAGTAAAGGAAAACATCAGCGGACACATATATGTCAGAAGAGAATTCTGGAAACGTATGTTCCACTACATCTGGCTTTGCGAGGTTATTTTAAAGCAACACTGAGAAACTTTACACGATCATAATTGGTAAAACCCTCATAACCAGCATACAAAGTCATCTCCAGGTACGTGTTCTCATAAGGATTCTGCAGGGTTTTTAAGCCCTATAAAATGCAACGTGATACCTTTTTCATGGTTATACTGCTCAAAGAATTACCTAATCAGAACAAAAAGGCCTACAATTATTTATAAAGTACATGAATTTATTGACATTGATCAAAATTGTGTCTGTACTTCCCAGCTGTATATTATAATAGTTACTAGAAATATATTTAATCACGATTAATCAATTAAAGTAATTTGGACCCAAAGAGGTGTCAGATATTGGATAAACCAATCGAAAAATAATGAATTAATTTAATTTAGCTAAAATCAACACTTGCACAATAAGAGATGATGAGCTTCCTGGCTACTGTAGCTTGCAGTAGTGACAGCGTTTGCTACAGGTCTGGTGGTGCTGACTGAAACGCTTTAATTTAAGACTTTTTAAACTACAATCAATGCTTGTAAAGTCTTTTCCAGATCTGCAGATACCCTGTCTCAGTTGGCAGGTATACAACACTGTATTGACGCCCACCCCATTGGGATTTAGTCAACTGTTTAAATGCAATACTTTGTTGCTATGTCAACACAGTTGACAGGAATTTTCCTCAGTGCAGCTCTTAAAAATACACACATTAGTAAATAAAATGTAATTCCATACAAAATATTTGCATGAAAACCTTCTCTAGTGCTTCCTTTAACAACATTCCCCGCTCAATAATAAACACCTTGACATTTGTCTTTGCTGAGGGAAAAAGAAAAGCCACAGCAGCTTACCAGAGCATCGGCAACGGCTGCCTCCACCTCTGTGCCAGTGTCAAGGACCCTCATGGCGTTGACTGATGCTGAGATCCTTGCTTGGTGAATCAAACCATATCGGTCTTGACAGGAAACAGGAAAAGAAAAAGGCAAAGGGAAATAGTGAGTGAAGTTTAGTAATAAAGTAAAGGTGGCCACTGTAACTTACCTGAATAGACAAAAGCAACAAGTGCTTTGCTTACTTTCATTTGGACACATTTGAATATAAAGCAATATACGGTAAATGAAAAGGAGGATATTCTCAAGTCTCTAACCACCGAAAGTTAAATGAAAAACACTAATATAGGATGAAGCGAGTCCTAAGGCAGACTTGCTGCTATGTTGTTTCCCTGAGAGATGAAGGACATAGAGCACCAACGATGCAACAAAGAGGAAAAACCACAAATATGAGCTTATATACGTAAAAAAAAAAAAATTAAAACAACAGAGGCTGAGCCAGCACATATAGGCTGTAGATCACAATGCCACAGAAATCCAACTAAAATGAAGAAAAAATACATGCGGTGGTGATTAAGGGACAAGTAGATGAAAACACAATGGGTTCCTTTACATGCTAAACAAAAATAACCTTTCTATTATAGAACCAAAACACTGAATAAATGCTTGAAAGTACTCGGGAGGGAACATAAAGGAATGGAATGATGAGTGCTGCCTGCAGACATCACTTAACACAACCAAAGAAGCATGCTGACTCAGTAGGCAGTATCGCCTCTAAATGGTGGGACCAAGAGGGCCTGGCCGGGGGGATAGGGGGGTCGGAGGTCTGGGCATGCAGGTCACCTGACTGGCTGTGTGGGTCTGCTGTGGAGAGAGCGCTGGTTGAACGGGAGTGACGTCGGGAGGCTGCAGGGGACAGGAGAGGTGGGCGACATGGAGACCCGGGGGTTAGTGACTACACTACAGGTTCAACACCAAACTCTCGGGGTGTCCAACTCACAATAGCCTCTTTCCAACCAAGTAGTTCCAGGAACTTAGTTTTAGGAGCAGTCCACTTCTTAACACTTCTACTAACTACTCTCCATTTGCATTCCCACTGGCCAAGTGGCCAAAGGAACTGGTAGGAAGGGTAAGGGAGTGACGCAAGCACGGCAACCGTCTTTATAGCATTGTCACTTGACTTTAGCACCACATACAACAACAAACATCGGCGATGCTTAAAGACTAGGCTGGAGTGCTTAACAGAGAAACACAGAAGACAAAGGCTCCGGCGTAATATGATCCTAATTAATAGGATGGAAGGATATAGAAGAGCAGAGTGCAACAGGCAACCCAAACGAGGTTCAGACAGTGAAGAATGTGTACTGGTCACTAAGGGTTCCTATGTGGAAAAGGGAAAAGACTGTGTCCTGAAGTAGGAGCTGAAACAGTTAAACTTAAAAAATTCCCAAATTGGTCCAGTCGGAACACAAGAAAAAAAGGCTTCCAGGAATGTTATGTACTAGGAACATTATGTTATAGGAACGTTATGTTCTAGAAACTGAAAAATTTCCTCCAGTTGGAAAGAGCCTATAGATGCACTGACAGTATCACAGGCCTGGTGGTGTCATGTGTTTGTTTTAATTTTGGAAATACTGTACATGAATTAAGACTGAAAATTATTGAGAGTGGACTCTGACTTGATATGTACACTCACCGGCCACTTTATTAGGTACCCCATGCTAGTAACGGGTTGGACCCCCTTTTGCCTTCAGAACTGCCTCAATTCTTCGTGGCATAGATTCAACAAGGTGCTGGAAGCATTCCTCAGGGAGTTTGGTCCATATTGACATGATGGCATCACACAGTTGCCGCAGATTTGTCGGCTGCACATCCATTATGCGAATCTCCCGTTCCACCACATCCCAAAGATGCTCTATTGGATTGAGATCTGGTGACTGTGGAGGCCATTTGAGTACAGCGAACTCATTGTCATGTTCAAGAAACCAGTCTGAATGATTCCAGCTTTATGACATGGCGCATTATCCTGCTGAAAGTAGCCATCAGAAGTTGGGTACATTGTGGTCATAAAGGGATGGACATGGTCAGCAACAATACTCAGGTAGGCTGTGGCGTTGCAACGATGGTCAATTTGGTACCAAGGGGCCCAAAGAGTGCCAAGAAAATATTCCCCACACCATGACACCACCACCACCAGCCTGAACCGCTTTCATGTTGTAGACGCCAAATTCTGACCCTACCATCCGAACGTCGCAGCAGAAATCGAGACTCATTAGACCAGGCAACGTTTTTCCAATCTTGTATTGTCCAATTTCGATGAGCTTGTGCAAATTGTAGCCTCAGTTTCCTGTTCTTAGCTGAAAGGAGTGGCACCCGGTGGGGTCTTCTGCTGTTGTAGCCCATCTGCCTCAAAGTTCGACGTACTGTGCGTTCAGAGATGCTCTTCTGCCCACCTTGGTTGTAACGGGTGGTAATTTGAGTCACTGTTGCCCTTCTATCAGCTCAAACCAGTCTGGCCATTCTCCTCTGACCTCTGGCATCAACAAGGCATTTCCGCCCACAGAACTGCCGCTCACTGGATGTTTTTTCTTTTTCGGACCATTCTCTGTAAACCCTAGAGATGGTTGTGCGTGAAAATCCCAGTAGATTAGCAGTTTCTGAAATACTCAGACCAGCCCTTCTGGCACCAACAATCATGCCACGTTCAAAGTCACTCAAATCACCTTTCTTCCCCATACTGATGCTCGGTTTGAACTGCAGGAGATTGTCTTGACCATGTCTACATGCCTAAATGCACTGAGTTGCCGCCATGTGATTGGCTGCTTAGAAATTAAGTGTTAACAAGCAGTTGGACAGGTGTACCTAATAAAGTGGCCAGTATATCAACTTTTGATATATGACTTTAAACTTAAAGCGGATTAGTAGTAACCTGCTTATTTTACAATCAAGATCACTGCTTACTCATGCAGGGCTTTTTTAGCAATTAAAACCGATTATGATATGGCTTGACTTGGCCTTCACAGAGATTTGAGTTCTCTGCAGCTCTGCAGTGTGGAGAGGGCCACATCTCGACATCTTACATTTGGATACACATATAGTAGGATAGTATTATTCATGACCTGTACACAGAGTGCATTCTGCACATGACGAATAAGAAATCCATAAATAAGGAGTAGGCAAAACAGTATGTCACTGTTCAGATTGTATAGAAGCAATCTCAATTCTATTTGAAGTAAAAAAATTAATTACAACATCAACTCCAGCTCTTGATTGACGGTTGACAGAAACAACAAAAAGCAGTTAACCTATGCTATGCTAACAGCACTGACAGTCCTTAAGACTGGCACGTACATGCTGAGGATTGACATACTTCTCCACTAATGCTTTACAGATTCATGATGATACCAGCAATGGCTTCAGAGGTATGACATCACTTCCCAGTTTATAACAGCACAAGAACTACAGTAGCAGCTACTGTACTATGCATCCACCTATGAATACTGAGTGCAATTATTGCTTGCTGTGTTTGTTGCATCTACATCTTCCCCTCTGTCTTCCTCAATTTTTATTGATAGCATTTATACTTACATTTGAAGATGGTGCTTTACAATTTTTTCTATCTTAAAAACAATTGGTGCAAAATTAGTGCATGCGCAGAGACAGACAGGCAGAGGTAGAATGACACGACAAAGAACACCAACAACAGGAGGGAGGCTCGTGTTAGCATCTGGTAAAGATTCTCTGGTTGACTCACTCACTGGAAGGGCTAGTCCGGACAGCGGTTAGCTCAGCGGTACTCACCAAGAGGGGTGAAGCCCCGAGCAGGGCTGGTGTCACGACTGCTCTCACGACTGGTGTCGCGACTGCAACCCTGACTCATGCTGGGACGGGGAATGCGGCTCCGGGCTAGCGTGCGGTAGGGAAGAGCAGCGGGAAGAAGAGCTTTACCACACAGTCTGGCTGTTAGGACAACAAGTTAGGTTGGAGTGTCAGTGTGCATTCATGTGGAAACATTGGGATGAGAGTCAGAAATGAGGAAAAGAAGAGGGGTCGCGACTCGCGATTATGAAAGAAGTAAGTAAAGCAGACGGTACTGTTCCTCCCCAACATGAACTGGTGACTGCTATTCTTAGAACCTTGCTTATGGTGATGCTAAAATGGGGTTAGGATTAAATAAAGGCTATGGGTCATTAAATCAAAATACTTTATTGCTTTGAACACATGAGGTCAGCAAAATTCATGGCAATTTGTCCAATAGGTGGGGATGAGGGATGACATGGTGTGCATCAATTTAATATTTTGGACTGAGGGACACTTAAACAAGATCATGAATTGTCCAAAATGAAAAATTTTCATTCTTTGGGGGGCAAGCATGTGCTCAGTAAATGGCATGACCATCACATTTGGATTATTTTTAAAGATTATCTTTTTGGGCTTTTCTGCCTTTAACGGACAGGACAGCTAGGTGAGAAAGGGGAGAGAGAGGGGGGGAAGACATGCAGGAAATCATCATAGGTAGGTGTATGTGCCCTTGCTCTACCAACTGAGCAACCACAACAAATGCACATTCAACTGGCTGAAAGACCGATCACTACTGGGGCCAAAATATAAAGCCAGAGAGATAAGAAGATGATGAAGAAGAGAAATTCAAAGTGTGGAGAAAAAGAGAAACAGAGTCACAGAGACAAAAGCAGTGGCTGAATGCTGGGTGAGTGAGCTGGTCAAACAGCATACTGCTAGTAAAGGTTAGATAGTCTTGACACTTCAGAGAGCAACTCAAGCTTCTGTTATCACAATAAGATACATGACAAATGGTTATAGGGTTTGTAACTTGAGATATTAAGAAATAACATATTAACTTGATATGAACAGTTGAAACGGAGGACGAACATGCATAGTATCCTTCTCTTATTAAAACAAACCTGGAAACATTAAACACTTATTTTTTGCTGCAGAAAAACTGAAAACAACAAATCATTTTCTTCAGGATTACCCAGTGTCTGGAGTTTCAATCTTAGTTTCAAGTAAGAAAAAAAAAATGGGCTCAGATGGGTTTTTTTTATGTCAGCCACTATTTCCATCTCAAGTAATCATACATCAGAACAGATCTTTGAGGAAACCTTAGCTGAAGACAAAAACTGTGCATAAATTGTGCACGGTTGTATAATGAGGGAAAGAAAACTAGCAGAAGATTATTATTATTATTGTATTGGTTACTTTATGGTCTTTAATGGACAGGACAATCTGAAGACAGGAAAGGGGGAAAGAGAGAGACATGACATGCAGCAAAGGGCCACGGGTCGGAATGGAACACGGGCCACTGTGATAAGGACTGAGCCTTAGTACATGGGAGTACAACCAGGTGAGCTACCAGGGCGCCGCCAAAGAACTAGCAGAACAGACACTGTCGTTTTTGTCATCTGCACTGTCTGTGCCCATAATAAGCCAACAATGCTTTGTGATGGACAACAGCACTGCTGTGTTTCAATGGACACAATGGAAACATGGCTATATCTCTTTATGAGGAGGTGAAGATATGGAGGTCCAGTTTTCACTTTTGTGATTTGTGATTAGATCCTGTGTCAATGTATGTCACATTATAAGTACGTGTGTTCATGTGCTGTATGGTGACGATGAGCACACGTGTGTGGTCAATAATGTGGAGCATGTGAATGGTCAGTGGTAAAGTTGTTGCTAAGTCTTGTCACAATGCTAACGTGACACTGTGATATGTCGCATATCAGTTTCTTGTTTTTCCTTCACCACACACTCGCAGGCAAGCTCATACTGATGTATGATGGAATCAATGTAATAATTAAATGCATTGCTTATATAATTAGAATTCTTCATTTAATAATAATTTAAAACTAAAGTGGGATTTATGCTCCTACATTAAATCTAAACCGTGTCTACGTACATGGAGACACTGACCCTACGCCGTAACTTGATGTGCACACACTAACCCACAAGTGTGAACTTCCGGCCACTAATGTAAGCTGTGTGGAGCCTCCGCAGAACCACAAATTGTGCTTTAAGTTTGATTAGGAAAGAAGTATGGTTAAAAAAAATGGAGTAACAGAGTACTATGACTTACAAATGCAAGTTCCAGACTTCTACCACATAGACAGTAGTCCTGCAAAGCTACAGTAGCCTGTTACTAAAGAAAGACTAGTGTGTGGCGGAGTCCTGGCCTTACCGAGGCCCAGTCGGCTGGGGCTGGTCTCGCGACTGCAGCCCTGGCTGCGGGGGATCCTGCTGCGCTTGTCTGCTGGCGTGTTGGAAGCCGACACCGTGGATCGAGAGATCCTGCCGTAGCTGCTATGGCCAAGCAGCTTGCCTGGGGAGCTGGAGCGGCTGCCAGCTGCGAGAAAGAAGACAAAAAAAACACAAAAACATGTACTGTGGTTAGACAGTATTCAGTGTAGCTGAGACACTGGTTGGGATAAGGGTAAGGGAGTGGCACAACCTTTAATAACATGCTTGGTCAAATCTCAAAACACAAGGCCTGTGTCAACAGACCCAATGCCGTGTAGACAGTGCAGCAACATTAAAGGCAAAGTAACATATAATGTGTTCTTCTGTATATCATCTCAGTGTGGAGTGTAAACCTATGTCATGGATTTTGTTATACTCAGAGGTGTATCAATACTATTTTTATCACAACACAGATGTTGGAGGCAAAAAGAACTTCACAGGAAATTAGATTCTGAATGAAAACACACACACACACACACACACACACACACACACACACACACACACACAGGGTGAGGGGGGCTGGACCCTTTTTCTAACTAACTGTGCTGTGGGGAGACATTTACGGTGGCAACAGTCACCAGTGGGAACATACAACATTTCAACAGCAAAAACAAAGATAACAAAGACAACAAAATGGCTGACGTCAACGGCAAACATCTCCAACTCCAAACAGCTTATCAAACTGTGGGGGGAAAGTACTCGGAAAAATGTGAATGTGATGAGTGGAGCATGCTGCTACTGTACTGTATGTGAAGAAACAAAATGGCTAAAAGAATGGGACAGCATGCAAAATTCTGTGTGCTAGGAGGACGGTGCTCAGGGACAAGGCGTCTGGCTTGTGATTGGATGAAGCTGAGGCCTTACCATTGATGGGATTGGCTGATCTGGATCCTGGGTGATGGAAGCAATAGGCAGGACAGGGCGGAGAACGGTCAAAATGAGACAGAAGGGGTTATGTTCATTAAATGTACCCAGCATGCACTCTGGACGGCTGTGAACATGTTAGCTGTGTACTGATAACTGACAGATTTTAAGAACATACAGATTCCAACATACACACACACATCCTTTGCATGCAAGTGAGCACTCTTGCACAAATACAAAAGATTTGTGAGTGACTGGAAGTGTTTTCAGGGTGTTGTAGCGCATGGGAAACATCACACACACATACAGGAAACAGCAAAACATCTTGTGTGATCTCCAAGCCAAATGCAGACAAAGATCGTACCTAAACAGAGTGACAGACTGGTGTGCAGCACGCACACACATCGCTGTGTAATGCTTAAGGTTTAGAATGTGTATAGTGTAATTGAATACATTCTGTGATTTCAATGTGACTTTACCAAGTGAGAAGATGTGTGGGGTGTATATATACATACGCTGGGACTGAGAGACAACTTTGGCTCGGCTGCGCCCCCCTACTGTCCACCACTGAGGGACTGGCTCCACCCACGCTGCCCGAGCTTTGTCTCCTGGTTCGAACGCGACCTGGGCGACAAGGGAGGGAGCAAGAGCGGGGAGGGAAGAAAGGCAGAAGGAGTTTATTAAGTAACTGTGTTCGCCCCAACCCTGGACAGAGATGCTGGAGAAGAAAAAACTCTGGGGAGACAGAATGAAGAAGACCTGGATGAGGGGATAGAGCCCCCCTGAAAACACACAAGAGGGAAACAAGTAAAACCTGGGTCTGTTAGTTTGCAAATGATTCTTAGCGTTTGTTTTAACCTGAGATCGAGATGGCTGGGGTTTGCCCTGTAAGCAGTTATGCTAGTGCTAGCTAAGACATGCGCCAAAGAACCACTTAAGTGACTTTGGAGCATAACGTTTTAAGTGTGCTAACCAAACCATAGAAAATACTGGCAAACTTTTTGACCCAGGTCTGGAGAAAGACAGATATTATTTGCAGTTGCAGCCTAAATGCTATGCTTGAAAAACATTTTGACTTCTTACAGTGAGTAGAAAACTTTTTGTACTGGAAGTTGAAAAAACATCTGTCAACTTTAAACCAAATGCAAACCAAAGATGTGAAAATGATTTTTGTAATGGCAAAAACCATCTCAGCTACAGCATCTATTGTAACCTGTTACACAATATGCCGAGAATAGTGCCTGGGAAATGGTGAATACCGTAACAAGAATTACACAGCTGTTTTACCACATTGTACGCCTGAAAAAGTAGTGGACAAAAAGGTTTTGTTCGGATCCTAACAATTGAATACAAGCTGATTTGATTTGTGTGTGACTGACAAAAAAAAACGATCTGTAAAACGAAACCTTACGTATCACAAAAGAGATTGTATGATTCTAAATGTCATGCCACATTGTTTAACAGCCAAACAGTCCAAAACTTTGATCAGATATGGCAACCCTGAGATATACTCCATGTAGCAAATGTCAAATTTGGCCGCCATTTAGTTCATGGACCGGCCGTTACAATGGCACCTCAATTTCTGTGAGTAAAAAAGAAACCATGGAAGAAAGAAGAAAACAACCTTCTCTATAAACTTAAACAAAACCCTACATTATGAACCAGCAACATTGGACTTGATCGCTGTGTAGGTAACGGAGTTGATGGATACAGTTGTTAGGGTTACAGGAAGAGGAGGTAAACCATGCAGACAGTCCATGCAGTTCCACATAAGTGGCGACCACTTGTGGGGAATAAAGAGAGGAAAAGAGGGCACAGATGAAAAGACAAAGGATGTAAACGTGTAGCCCGTGACAGCTGACAATCACACACACGCATAAGTTTTCACCTTCTTGTGTTCTGTGCAAGTTGCACAGCTACACAAACACACACACACACACACACACACACACACACACACACTGACCCACACACACAAAGTCTTACCATCACTTTTACCGGGAGTGCCATCTTTGGGGCATTAAAGAAAGGCGGAGCAGCAGCGAGTGGGGGGGAGAGGTATAGAGCAAGACATTAGTAGCAATTGAAGCAGGAACAGGAGTAAGTGGATGAGCAGGGGCCCTCATCATCATTAGTAGTGGTCATTATCGAGCTATGGGAGGAAAAGTTTCTCTGTGACCAAAAGGATTACAGTAAATGTCAACATTCCCCATTGGCTTGAAATGATGTGAAAGCATCCTTAAAACATGTCTGGGGTTTTCATCACATTAGGAGACTAATCAGCCTCACTACAGTGATTTGTCAAAAGTGCCAGTGTAGGATTTAAACAGTTCCTGCTGACAGAACAGTCTAATGACAACCTCAGTAGTGATTAATAACCCCAGCCAGGACCATAAAAGCCAGCGACTACAGGGAGAATGGTATTGCTTCATGGTGATGGGAGACTTTGAGAGTAACTGCTTGAGTGGGCCTCTAAAAAAGCACTTTGTTAACTAAGCTTTGCTAGAATACAGATAGTATCCTATGAGTAAATCTCTTCAGGTGCAACATCGCAGTGTTCATTCTGAAGGTATTGACTTTTCTTAAGTAAGTCAAAGTTAGTAAATCTGTAGCTTATTTAATTCACAGCTTTTTTTTAGCCTAGCCTTTCATCTTGCTTTCAGTTTTCTTGGAGAAAGCAACTTCGCACTGCTTGCAGTATTTACAATCCAGCACAAGCAGTTTTTGCTGAATGACAGCAGAGTCAAACTGCCATGCAGAGGTTTGATTTTCTGTTTTCAGAAGGTTAGAGGGAGATGACTTATGGATTACCTAATGAGGCGTAGGAGCCTGGGGGCAGGGCGGCTGCAGAGCCAAACGGGGAGGATGCAGGAACGGTGGACAGACGGGACTTGGCGTTGGAGGCGGCGTTTACATCGATGTCACTACGGGAACGCTGCAGAGAACCCGATGGCACCCTGGTGCTCACCAGCTTACCTACAGCAGCACAGAAATGAGAAGTATACAGTCAAATGCCTTTTCATTTTAAATGCTTAATGCATCACTTATATCATCACTTTTTACTTCCATCAGAGAGCAAGACTATCTTTTGTGTATTGGGCATAGAGGCCTCATACTTTCCCTACCCACGCCAGCCACCAAAAAAGAAATATGATAATCAGACAAAATTCTATTATAGGTGCACAAATAATCACTCATTTACAGATCACCAATAATAAAAAAGACTTAATGAAGCCAAATGCATGTTATTTGATGCTTTATAAACCTCTAAATAAACCATTAACTAACTTTTACAAGCATCAATTGCAACTTTATGTTAACTATTTAAATAATGTTTATAGATGATATATAAACAAGTTTTAACACACTATTGCCTAATTTTATACATTTACATGTATGCACTTGTCACTTTTGGAGAAAAGCCTACACCAAGGGATAGAAAGGGACTGAGGAAGTGGCTTACTCCTTGTTATGCTCCCTCCAATGACACTCTTCACAGACAAAGGCCGGCTGAAAAACAGATACAACAAGACACATTTTAGACTTTCTGTACATTACATTCCAACCTATCTGACAACACAACACTAGACAGTTATTGTATTGAAGAACAATTCCTATGAATTTCTTACATGAAATGTATGTGTTTAAATAAAAAAAGAATGTTCTTATACATATGTAGCACTAGCACTGCACTTCAGCTCAATAACCGTCTCACTAGCTTCCTGTGAGATGGTTATTGAGCTAGAAGTTTAATTAGCTCACACACACACACACACACACAGTTGCAGGCCTGATGGATTGAGTATGAGGTCATTAGTCAACACCGTCCATAAGGAATCTATAGACTGGGTAGATGATCAATAAAAGCAGAAAGATGCAAAAGCTAAGAGAGGATAGAAAAAGGTGTAAGGTAGGAGGTAGAACAATAAAAAAAAAACATAAAAGGAAGTGGGATGGTAGCAGGTGGGATCTCAGAACATTTCTTTTTCCAGTCCATGTCAAATTCAACATAAAAAAGACAACAGCAGTTGTTGAAAACATATCCAAAACAAAAAAAAGGGAGACAATGGACTTTGTTAACTAAGCTTTGCTAAAAATCCTGTGAATAGTGACTTATTCCTGAGTTAACATCTTCAAATGCAACATTTCAGATATTTTCTAGCCCAGCCTTTCATCTGGCATTCCAGTTGGACTGGACAAAACGACCTCACACTACTTACATTGATTCTCTAAACAATGATTGTATTTTCAATTCGTAGTATAGAAAAAGGTGGAAGGTAGGAGATACAACAAAGAAGAACATATAACAGGGAATGGGATGGGAAGAGGTGTAATCTCAGGGCCAACTGAAGCAGTAGAGTAAATGTGGAAAAAAACATGATAACAGGTGAGGACTGAAGGATGGGAAACTGGTTCTTACTTCAGACTCTCCTGGGAAGAGGAGGAAGAGCGGTCCGACTGGGGCAGAGACACAATGCTGTCCGAGCTCTTCAGGTGAGACTGGAGGGCCTTCTGATAGGTGGACTCCAGCGCCTGGAACAGATGCTCTGCCTCCCGGCTGTAGTGACCATGGAAACCCCAATAGCACCTATAGGTGAGGACAAGAAAAAGCAGAAGATAAGATGAAGATATATTTAAACTTTGCTGGGGTAAAAACAAAGACATACAGTCCACCGTAAGGACAAGAATAAGTCTGTTAGGGTTAGGGGTGTCAAAAATGCGCACTTTGGTAAACTAAGGGTGCATTCAATTGAACTTCGTTAATTATGAGAAAATCTAAATGTTGTTGTAAAGTACCTTTCTGCCATCTAGGGGCTCTTACTGTGGCATTGCCATCACTGCCGCAAAAATAAGTTTAAACCGAATAGAACTGAATAGCCCTTAAAATTGAAAGTCAAATCAAAACGTGGATTTGAAGAATGGTGACACCCCAAGTTGGGGTCCAAAGCACTTAAATGACATGACTTACTTTCTAGCAATGGATCTGGCCTCAGAGTCAGCATCGTGTATGCCTTTCTTGATGGTCTCAGTCAGAACAGCCACATGCCTGGGGTAGTAAGGGAACATGGTCAGGAGGACACAAGCAGGTATCCCAAGATCTAGTTAAGATAAAATCAAAAGTATAGGCGAACGACACCTGTAACCTTAGACCTCAGATGTTAAACTAAAAACAAACATCCAGGACTAGCTCTCTCTTCTCTATTTCTGTCTCTGCCAGTTTTATTCCTCTGGCGATCCAAAGGCTATATGGCCACCCACAGGGTTTTTCGCACGCTTTTTAAAGACTCTGCAGTGGTTGTCATGGTTATAGTGATGGAAAGTCGCCTATCGCTGGGGGTCTTGATGATGACAGCTCTCTCAGGACTTATCAATTTAATGGGCCTCATCAGTGGTGCATCCAACCAACTCTTAGCTACTCAAATGTTAGCCGACTCAAATGCCATCATGCGAGAGGAGGAGGAGGAGGAAGAAGCATTTACCTTCACTACACGCACACACACAGACACACACACACACACACAACACCACTTTATCCATTCAACACACACTACATACACACTTGTCAAGTACTCTGGTGGTTTTGGAGGAAACAATAGCTAGTTTTCTACTCAATAGATACTACTTACCTTTCCAGTGTATTAGTGTGCCACTCTTGTAACATGAGGTCTAGGAACTCATAACAGCGTCTGGACACGGGAAAAAGCAACACCATGACATAGGCATATACAACACAAAAGAGTAACCAAAAGTAGTATAATAAAAAAACTTACAAAATATCAAATGCAACAAAAGTTATTTAAAGAAAACAATCACCTGCCTGTAATTTGAGGAGAAAATGTAAACAATAGACAGATGTCTTGAAACTAATCAAGATCTGAATGTAAAAAGTTCAAATATATTCATATTACATACTGTATAGTGTTTTTCAACAGTTTACTGGAAAATGAATCAATGCTCTATATAAATGAAATTCTATTCCTTGTTAAAAATGATCTAAAACATTTTTTACTTTTGACCTGCCGTAATGGAATGAACAGATGCCCAATTTCATTTAGTAGCAGCATTAAGGACCTCTTACCGTCGGACTGCTACTGATTTGGAGGTGCAGTTACTCGTGATGATGGGGATGAGACGTGGGTAGTGTGTGCGCTGCAAGAGAAAGTCCAAAAGTAAGTTTCATTATTTCTAGTTAAAAGTATCTTTTTGTTCTCACATAGTCATGCTTTTGTGGTCTGGTGGTATATATGGCAGCACTGTCAATGTATTGTCACAGGGAAAACTCAGACTGTTGTGGATGAATGAAAACATTTGCAGGGGAAGAGGAAGCACATCAACTCTCCCCTGTGGAGGTCTTACCCTGAGGATGAGGCGGATGGCGGCCATTCCAGACGTGGCAATGACTTTGGCACTGTTGGGCACAAGGTTCAGCAGTGTGGGCATGATGCTCTCCGCTCCGTGGTCAAACTTAGTACCCAGTACTGATGACAAATGTCTGTCAGAGGGAGATTGATCAAAGGACACATGTTAAAGAACAAGTGTATACCCCATCAGATGATACAGGTTATTGTTCTTTCTCACAATACAATGGGGACAGTGGCAGGTGTGTTAAAGGAACAGCTCCTCCAACAATTGTTGCTGTATTGTCTAAAGGTCTACTTCACTTTCTGCATTTTAACTAAGGGCTTCAGCAAGTGAAACCATAACTTGGGGAAAAATATTAAAGAGAGGTAAAAAGCATATGTAATATTAGTAAGGCAGTTGTCTCTTTTTGGAAAGAACACAACCAAAAGAAATTGAGAATTTGACAAAAGGGAAAAAAAAAGGGAAATACTTGTCATTTTAAAATCAATACATATTTCTAGATTGTAATGGTGTAAGAACTAAAGAAAAGTTCAATATGTGCTCCACCCACTCCAGCTGAGGAAAGTTTGGAACTGCGCTGGTGACATTACAAAGGCTGATAGGATCCTCGTAGCCCCATCTATTAATCAATTCAATTCATCTTTCCCTGCGCCTTTGCTCTGTTCCACCTCATCAGGGTTGTATTAAAATTTAAATGATGGATGTTTTTTGGGTGGAGAGCATGCTGCTTGTTTCACACCCGAGCAGGGCTCATGTTCATTAGCTCAAGTATGTGGAAAGAAAATATTTGAGCATTTTCCTAGCAGAGTCTAATCAGTTAGAGATTTGTGTTAATATCACCGCTGCCAGTCAAAGCCATTAAGACTACCGTGGCAAGGCAACTGATGCTGATCCATCGATGAAAACTGAACAACATAAATAATTAGAAGTGACAATATGTTCACTGTATTAACCTGTGTATTAGGGTTGTGCTGTCTTTTTACCCCTTGTCAGTCTGGTTGTCTGTCTGTCAGCAAGATTAAGGAAAAACTACTGGCCAAATTTCCTTAAAACTTTGTGAAAGGGTATAGCATGGGCCAAAAAGTACCCATTACATTTTTTTTCACAGGCAATAGTAACCAGTGGCGTGGTGGGTCTTTTCCACTAGGTGGTGCTACAGCTTTGAAGGTAGCTCTGTATATTTGCTGTCTCCGTTGTGTTTGCATTTGCGACCTGGGAGGCCACAGACAGACAGTTGGGATTATATTTATACTGTTAGCATAACCCTCAAATTGTGAATTATGCAATAAGTTTAATAGTGGTTACAAATTAAGTTTTATAGTGGTCTTCACTGCTGATAGTTTTGGAAATATATTCAGACACATATAGTGGTTGTGGTTGGGGATCTGCATATCATGAAATACTGAATGATTGGCCTTGGCAGAGTTCTGCATTCTCTCAGTGCCCTTCTAGTTTTGAATCAATCCATGCTGACAAACACTCCATGACAGAGGATTTGCTCACTTGGAAGTTCCACTGGGCTCTCTCTCTTCTTTTTTTCCTTACACTTTCAGCAATCTAACACAATGACAATTATACAATCTGAAAATATTGTATAATAATTGGCAATGTTATGATGTACTCACCAAGGGAAAATGATTGTAAGTATCAAATACAGTGTGTTCAAATGGATAAAACCACAACGTAAACTTAAAGGTCCAATGTGTAGGAATTTCTCCCATCTAGCGTTGAGATCATATATCACAATCAACTCTCTCACACCACGCAGTTCAAAGTATGCATTACAGCTATGGTGGCCTTCAAGCTTCAAAAAGCAGGTCTCTTGCTCTAAGAAGAAGGGTCCGTGTAGGTCCGTGTGCGTTTTGATAGTTTGTTTTTTCGTTTGAACCACAAAACAAAATAACAAGAAAACCACCTTTTTTTCATTTGTCGTTTCAAACCAAAAACAAAGAAAAAAAGAGCCGTTATCCCGTTTTGGTTTCTGAATCCAAAAACGAAAAACGACTAAACCAAATTCAAATAATTGTTTTTTTTGAAATTCCTATTTTCATTTCTCCGTTTGAAGCTCTACATTAAAAGAAAGACAGGTGGGCCAACTGACCCGGAAGTACTAGTAAATGTAGCCTATAAAAATAAAAGCCAAGCTTTTGGAGCGGTCATACTATGCAGCACTAACGTTATACCAGGGTAACGTTAGAAGAAAACAAATCAATTAATAAATAGGCTTAGCCTATAAACCTGGACCAAAAGAAATATGTTAGCAACAGTAGTTAATTACAGTGATTTAGTATCGTGCCTATCCACGTACATATCACCAGCCGCGTTTAATGAGCGCATTGTTTGGTTCAATACAGTTGGTAATATAGATTAACCTAGGAACTTATTGTGTGTGCAGAGTTGTTACTGTTAGCGCTGTATTATATAATTAAATTAATATTTAATGTGATTTCCACCATTATGGACTGTAGGCCTATTACGTCCTGTATGTCCCTTACCGCAGCAGTACGTCCTGTATGTCCCTTACCGGCTAACGTATTTCAAGATGGTGCGTGACTATGGAGCGTCTACCTCAGTTCATGCAAATGGAAATGGAAAATTCAAGCCAATAGGAATACTTGCAAATGATGGTGGTGGCAGTTAAGCCATGTAGAAGTGCATAGCACTCATTCACTACTGTTGAGGAGAAAGGTTCTATTTTTTCATTTCCATTTTTTTCCATCTTTACCACTATTTTCCCATACCAATGCAAGAAAGCCAAAACATAACAAAAAAGTGGAAGTTAACTCTTGTGTCCCAAAAACATTTGGAAATGTGGGCATACAACATCCTCCTGAGCCTGGGACCTTACCCCAGTGTGATGCAGGCCTCGCGGACCACCTGTGAGCGCAGGTCTTTAGCGGACAGTTTGAGGGGAGCCTCCAGGAGACGCAGCTGCTGAGGGAAACCCTCGTACTCGGATGCCCCGGCCAGGATCAGGGATCGCACCTTCTTCAGCTGGAGAGCAACAACAAAGAACAAACAAAGACATCACTGGATTCATGCAAATCCACTGTGTGTGCGTGTCACGATGCATTCAGTTTGTGAGTCTTACCGCTAACACTCGGTGTTCCCAGTCATGTTTGTCATCAGACAGCACTTCTCTGATCTTGGTCAGCTGGTCCTCTAGCTCTCTGTTAGAGTAGATCTGGACACAGAGAGATAATGGAAACATTAGCAATAGAATCAGCTATTTTACAGGCTACTTTAGAATTGTAGAAATTTGTCTTGCCAAAAAAAAAAAACTCACAAAATACATTGTTCCACATTAGAGCAAATCTGTTAGTGGTTGTGAGGGGGTCTTGCATGATGCCCACTGTGTGTTTTAATCCATCTTGTGACCTTTGTTGAGGACCTTCCCTATCTCTATCGTCATCTTCCCTCTTGTGCTGGATTTTAAACTAACCAACAAAACCACAACAGTACTTCCCTCACCATACCTGGACTGATGGCACGTCTTCAAAGGCTTTAATGAAATCCTCTTCATCAAGAGCACCGGCAGCGGCTTCTTTCACTTGGGGGAAGAAAATAAATAAATAAAAAATAAATAAATAAATAAATAAAAAATTGATTATGCCTGAGATTTAACATTTCTAAAGAATGATCTAATCAGCAAGAATGTGTTTATTTGATACCCCACACACAGTGTCAATCATAACTAGACATAGTACTCACAATGGGGAGAAGTATTTATACATTACGACAAAGTGTTGTAAGTTCTGTATAGTATATGTCATATAGCTGTGTGCTTATGTGTGGACTGAACCTCTCCCTCACCTGTGGCCTTGGCCGTGGTGGCTGAGCTGGGTCTTCTAACAGAGCTCATTACAGGCTTCCTGCCACTGGGGGGTGCTTTGGATGACGAAGAGGAGGAGGACCGGCCTCCATCCACAGAGTCTTCATCCTCAAAGTTCTTATCTGCAGCGACAGAGGCAGGAAAGGGAAAATGTATGATGTAAAAACCAAGCTGATTTAAACTCACAAAATCCTCCTAAGGATACTGAATAGTGTTATTCACTTGATGGCTCAATGACTTTGTGAGATATTTCCTGTTAAGAATCAATAAATACATCATTATTCCTTAATCATTCAGAGCCACATTTCTCCCCTCAGAGGTGTTCTTTCCTGGTTAGTATAAGGGCCCATGGTGAAAAGCATCATCAGTCTCTTCTCGGTAGTCTGCCTACATTAAACCCTGAGTCATCTCTGCATTGTATGACCTCTGCCTGCATCAGTGATGGAGTGCAACGCAGTCAATCTGTCAGCTCCAGTATATGTCTCTATTCAACCTTTATCTCTCCATCCATCTGACTTTAATCTGGTTTGGCAGTCATGCAACAATACAAGGCCCCCCTGTCACCTGCCCAACGTGACCATTCACATGAGGGATTAGACCGAGGCAGATAAGATGCTGCTGGGTGGTTGACACCAGCTGAGGTATGGCAACAACAGAAATGTTTGCAGTGTAGGTCTGTGTCTATTTTTGACGTAAAGTAACAGAATTAATTTAAAAACAATTTCCCAATCCATTAATCAGAAAGCATGTGTCCCTATAGGAATGAAGCCTACCCTTTTTAGCTGCACGTAAAACACTGCCGAGTCACATTCATTGATACAAGTGAGAAAACAAAATCACAGAACATTGATCAAATGTCTGTGCTGCAAAGAGTACCATGACCATGACACTGCATCTCACAGACAAAAAGAAACCACAAAAACAAAGTGGAAGACAGGGACAAAAAGGCAACAGGTTGAGAGAGGAAAAGGTGGAGACATGAAAGAGACATACATCCAGAGAAAGCAGAGCAATGACCAAGAAATCTGTGAAAGCAACAGCAAGCGAGAAGAGAACAGAGAGGGTGAAAAAGGAGAGAATGAAAGGCATCATTCTTACGAGCGCAGATTTTCTTGCAAATCAGTTTCCTTAGCATGTCTCTGCTGCACCTTCTCGCTCTAACACGCTCTCTCTTTTTCACCAGGCATCTGTCGACACAAGTGTGTGTGTGTTCGTGTGTCTGTCTTTCTGTTTGGGTATGTCTGTGTGTGTGTGCGTGCTCAGCGTGTCTCTGTTGCATGCTGAGCTCTGACAAAGTGCCAGACTGACCACCCCTTAAGCCTTCTTCTCTATGTGTGTGTGTGTGTGTGTGTGTGTGTGTGTGTGTGTGTGTGACTGGTGATGCTGTAGGGACTCTCATGGTAAGAAGATGGAGGGGTCTATTGTCATGAGTTCAGCTTGTTTTTATGCACACATACACACACACACACACACACACATGCACACATGCACACACACACACACAAGCAAATCAGAATGGCACTGCTGTGTTTCAAACAAATATCAATACAGTGTCTGTGGAGTGCAGTCACTGTTAATGGTGTAATTTGTCCAAAACTAAGGGAGGGGGCTGTCAATCAAGCACAGTCTGTACCCGCCCACACCCACACAGACTTGAGAGGAGGTCTGTGTAGGTCAGTGCTTCTCAGCGGGGGGGTAGCCCCCGTTCAGAGGATGAAGGGGGGGGCCACTGAACATTGGAAAGGGACGTTGAGGTGCCTTTGGGGGGGCGTTTGTTTTCAAGGCAAGTTTAAAAAGGCTTTCTCCGTTTTGGGTTGGGGCCAGTTTGATCAGAACTCTTCTTCTCTTTAGTGTTCCTTTTAAAAAAAATAATATCTGAAACAAGAAGGATCATCTTATTATAAAATGCAGCTAATGAATCGGTCTTGTCGTGAACTTTATATTCTATTTAAACATTAACATAATTTCTTTAATAAGTCTATGAACATATGTAGTTAACATTTTGTTAACTACATATGTAGCATTGAATGTGTTCATTGCATTGAACACATTCAATGCAATGGATTTTTGATTATTTTGAAGATAACAATAGTAACAACAATAATAGGACTAATAACACTACCAACAACTATAATGGATAGGGGGGAGCTGGTCCCAAAAAGGTTGAGAACCACTGATACAGGTAGACTATGGGTGTCAATGCTAAATAGGCTTTCTCCGTTTTGGGTTGGGGCCAGTTTTGCGTATTGGCATTAAAAAAAATAATATCTGAAACAAGAAGAGGTGGATTATAAATGCCTAATATATGGTAGGTATGGAGGTATTTTAAAAACACTTTCATAGTAGTTTTTCCCAACAGAGAACAAGTTTATGTTTCCAGTGTACAGAGTACCACTCAGTATATATCTCATGGTTCACGTTCAATCTGAAAACTTTGTGCAGTGCTGTCACGGTTTCCGATTTGAAATACATGTTTCTTCAAACGGTGTGCTGACACAAATGTCCAGGTAACTTATCTGCGAGGAAGGGGAGCAATTAGAGCTGCGTGCAATATGCAATGAGCAACCAGATGACTGATTGTTACCAACAGATATTGTTTTCTGACTAACTGGAACAGGTTTGATTGGCTAGACAATTAATTGAATTTTAATCACGATGACGATTTTGACTACCCACGATCAAATTTGCGTGATCGTGCGATTTCTTTCAAATGCGTAATTTCATAGAACGCTCCGGGTTTTTTGCAAAGCCAATCTACCGCTCCGTAAACCACTGTCTGATCATGTGCCAGTCAGAGTTGTTCCCTGCACCGTGCAGCTTAGTTTCTAGATGTAGACAGTCACAGAGGACAGAGTAACGGGAGGACAATTCTACAACAGATAGCAGTCGGTTATACGACTGTCTCAAGATTTACCAGTTTACCAGTAAATGCAAATTCTGTGTTGTTTTTCAGACAACAGCAGTGAGCAGTGCTAGTCGGTGCTAGTTAGTGTCTGTTAGGTCACAGGGCTGTAGGGCGCGAGTAACATTTTTCCTCCAGGACGCACCGGTGCTAATGTCCTCGCATCCGCTGCAATGTTGTTTATATGGATATGGTTTCATTTTGCGTTACATGACCCATTTCTTCTGTAAAGCCGTGCCTGTGTTGGATCTTTCTCTACTCTCTCCCCTCCTACTCTCCACGCAGCCCCGCCACACAGCGCCGGTCCACACTTCTGACATTTGTCCACAGTTTTATTTGTTATTAACACAGCTGTATATTGTTAAGCATGAGGGGCAAACCTGTATTTCTACTGTAATGGGAAAAATTACATAGACAATGATTTTCTTTCAATAATTGTTCATTTATTAAGTGATTTTAAAAATATAAGTAAATCCTTCAAATATGCCTCTGAAACATGTCTCCTAAAGATATCTCCTAAAGTAAGTCCTCCAGTGTTGGAGACAGCTAAAAATGTTATGACGGAAAACAGGCGCCTCAAGAGATATGCAGGGGTCAGCTTGCCCGATCTGTAGGTTAAAGTCGGAACCAATCTAAAGACTAGATAAATCTCTGACTTCTAAGATTGAATGACGGTTACAGTCATTTTATGACGCACTAGACAGATGTATGGGGACAGCTCTGGCTCCCAGAAGTCTGAAGAAGAAGATGAAGTGTTTTGTTTAAGATTAGAATGTGTTCCAAACATGGCCTGGTTTCTGCTGGGGCAAACGGGATATAAGGAACTGTCATATGTTACGTGAGGCACAGAACTGTTGTCACTTTGTAACTCTGTTCATTGTGAATTGCTGTTCTTGTCATTTTGATTGTTCTCTCGAGAAAATAATTAAACCCTTCCACCGAATACCTAAACTTTGAATCCAGTTTGCAGCCTGTCTTTATTTTGTTTCAACAAGGTCTCTTCTGCCACTCTAATTCCTCCCTCGCTGTACAGAAACCTCCACAACAGTACCAGTGTTTCCGCTGGTAACCCTGCTATCACGGCCGCCACGGCGAAAAACACAGAAGTTATTGAATGCAACTAACTTCAGCTGGTAGAGTAAGATCGTGTGAGATGGAGCCTGCTGGACCTGTACGAGAGATCTGACCCATGGCCAGAATATCATAGTTCATAAAAACTCAGCGCATTTACAGACATTTCATCATCTGACCCGCCATTCGACCCGTGCTGGACATAATGAGTCAGCCGTCTCTCTGTGAGTACGTCCATCGCACTCCCCCTCTTTCTCCGTAGCTCTTTTAATCAGTTATTGTTGAAAACAAGTGAAGGAGCTTTCTCAGAGAAAAAAAATATATATATATATATATCCTACGCTATTTATTTCAGATAGCTAATTTTCATTTACATGTGTTGCAGCTGTATGTCTATACAATCTCATGATCAGTATCAATATTCTATGATCCTGACTTCAAACGATTCACAATCTGAATTTATTACCTTATTTGTTATTTGAAAGTTGACTGAGGTCTTTTTTTCACATACCGTTACACACTTTAGAGAAGCACAGTGCTGTGTACTGCTGGCCTTAGGCCAGCTGGGTATATTTTCTTTATTAACATATTTATATTTAACATCATCTCTTTTACAAGTGAGACCTGGCCAAAATATTTAACGGCAAATTAACCACCAACTAACAGTCTTTCCATATCAGTCTTGCCTTTCTTGGCCCATTTATCATTTGCTGGTTACAGTTCTCATTCCAGTGGAAGTAGGGGTGGTCAAAATGGAAAATCCTAATCCTATGATGTCAACAAATGTGTCAAGCAAGACAATGGAAGAAACAGACAACCACTAGGGAAAGAGAAAAAAAATTGGATAAATATAAAACTATATAATTTTAATAATTATTATTAGTTATAAAACAGGGATATATCATTCAACCATTAAACACACACACACACACACACACACACACAAAGTATATGGTCAGGTGCATTTTAGAAATCAAGGATGTGCTACCTTCTATGTGCACTAGGTGTCAGGATACACTACGCACATCAACACAATGATACACATTGAAGTACTAAAAGTTGCTGAAGCTGCATTGGCATCAGCAGAGCCACCAGTAATCTGTCCCCGAACCACAGATTTATATAATAGGAAGGATTTTCTCTCCCCTCACTGTACTCTTTAGAAAAAGAATGAAAGCCCAAAGACATGAGGGTGAGGAGAAAGTTCAGGAAAACAAAGTTCTTTGAAAGGGAGAGACGCTTAAATACGCTAAAATGTCGTGTACTGCCTGGTAGGGAGGAGGTCTCTCTCATAGTCTCCATTTTATCTGCTTTCACCTCTTCACCTTTTAACCTCCTATGTCCCTGCAGTGTTCCTATCCTTATCCCTCTCTCTCTCCCCCTCTCTCTCTCATTATGTACTCATTTTCTGTCAAGTCTCAGTCCCCCTTCTGATGAGTTTCCCACCAGGTTCCTGGGCCTTGACTATCACATAGGCTGTGGTTTAGCCTGTGGCCTGTGGGCTTAAGAGACAGATGACTTGTGATCAGTGTTATGTCATAAACAAAGATGCCGTGTTTTGCTGACACACCAGAGAGGCTGCAGGCTGGGCAGAAAGTTAACCTGCTGACTGCAAGTTATGGATTGATCACTCATCCACATGAGTTTTGGTCCCTGAGAAAACTTGCTTCTACCTGTTTGATACAGACAGGATCTAGGTCTGTCAGTCAGATATCTACGATTGAACCTGAAAGCTTGCTCTGACTGTATACTGTGGCTGCTGATAATGATCAGGGTTTTTTTTGTTAGTATGTAATTTGCTCTTCACCTAGATGCAGTAGGAAGAACATTTTGCTGATCAATGACTAATAAAACCTCTTTATTCTGGTTCCTCTTTAACTTGTAGTCCAGAACACCCACACACTCCCAAAAAGGAAAGATACTAGAAGGCTTTGATTTGTTCATATGTCAGAAAATGCTGATTAAGCCTCTGAATTTGAAGACAAGCACTGCTCCAAATTAGGAACTGAGGTGATCACCTTCGCAGATTAGCTGGTGTGTTTGCTGGGAAGGGAAGGAAAGATCATGACATAAGAGCAAAAATAATCAACACTGTGTCAAAAGTGTCCACAGACAGTTTAACTGGACATAGGCAACCACAACAGAATAATGCATAGCACTGCCAAGTCTTAATATGGTGTGCTGTATTAAAAAAATTAAATTATACAATTTGTCTTTTTGTCAATAAAATGTCCAAACATAGGACAGCGTCAGCAAATGTCTTTAAATAGCTTGTTTTCTCTGACCAACAGTCCAAACCCCAAAGACTTTCAATTGACAATGATAAACCCCTATGAAACATGCAATGTTTCTGATTTACAAAGAGAAAGGCCATTCAGTGTGGGAGTGATATTTTGACAGCACACAGACAGAACAGAAACACATTATTGTAGCCTGGCTTGTTCTGAGGACAATGAGCTGGCTGTCCCATTGAGACTTTACAATCAGCTGAAGAAATGATGAACAGAAGCAGAGAATTGACTTTCAGTGGCCATGTAAGGCCACCAGGCAGCTGTTTCCTGACTGACTTGATTCCAGCTTGCCTCCTTTTTTGTATTTTTTTAACCAGACTGATTTTAAAGCGAATTATTCAGAGTCTTTCATGAAATAAAGAAGGCGTAGTCAGCCTTGAGCCACACTGTTAGACTTTACTGTAATTTCTACAGTTACTTACCACAAAATGCCCAGTAAAATACCATAATTTTCTTTTCCGGTTAATTACTGTAATAAACAATGCATTATGGGTATTAACATTTTATTTACAGTAATTTACTGTATATTTTGAAATTGCGGTACACTGTTAGACTCTACTGTATTTCTACAGTTACCACAAAATGCCCAGTAAAATACCATAATTTTCTTTTCCGGTTCATTACTGTAAAATGCATTGCATCATGGGTAGTAACATTTAATTTACAGTGATTTACTGTATTTTTTGAAATTGCGGTAGTGCTACTGTAGTTCAATAAGACTTCAAGACTTAAATAAAATATTTAGTTCATGTTATAGAAGCATAGAAATTAAATGGAAAAATAAAATATCTTTATAACATTAAATGATTTCATTTTATAGAGATATTTTACATTTTATTTATTATGAAGGTAATTTAAAAATTGTATTATTTCATTTTATAAAGATATTTTACATTTTATTTATTATGCTCTTAGCAGTGAAGGTAATTTAAAAATTGTATTATTTCATTTTATAAAGATATTTTACATTTTATTTATTATGAAGGTAATTTAAAAATTTTATTATTTAATTTTATAGAGATATTTTACATTTTATTTATTATGAAGGTAATTTAAAAATTTTATTATTTCATTTTATAGAGATATTTTACATTTTATTTATTATGAAGGTAATTTAAAAATTGTTTTATTTCATTTTATAAAGATATTTTACATTTTATTTATTATGCTCTTAGCAGTGAAGGTAATTTAAAAATTGTGACATGCGTTTCAGCAGTGTAAATAACTTATTGAGAGTTGTGGAGACAAAAAAGAAAGGGATTACGGATATATAAATGCTTGACCGCCATATTTGACCTCTGACCTGACGACTTCAAAAAAAGTTTTCTTATTATAGCTTGATTGATATGTCGCTATCAGCTGGCACATGAGCACTATGACAGCTTGTCCGATATTGATCATGTGTTGGCACGATCCATTTTGTCTAGAAAGACTTTGTTCCCAAATGTTTTCTTGAATGTTGTGCGAATATGAATGGAAACACTTTAAAATGTCTAAAACTCAATTTGATATGCCAATTTGATCGCAAAACAACATGTGACGTCATTATCACAGGTTTTTATTGGCTTTAAAGCCATTGGATGGAAACACATTTTCATCAGCCTTATTCACATGAGTTTTTTTTATATCCATCCACAACATCCCATAAATGTTACGGACTATTTCTGCCCAGTAAGCACGTTTCATTGTTTTCATACTTGGGTAAAAATGAAAAAGAAAAATCTGATAACTTCCTGTAGATTGGACAAAATCAATCACCTTGCTTTCCATTTTCTCATTGACCCAATTCACATGATGCTATGGTCATTTCAAAGATTTGCATGAACTTAACTTGACAGCTGGACAGAAACAGAGCTGAAAAGAAGAACTGAGTTTGTTTACATGTAGAATGTGCACTTAAGCCTGCTCACCCCAACTCTCCGCCCCTGAGGCTGGATTTGTAGTGACTACAGCTATTCAGTTGAGTTGGCATAGATAATCCTGGCCTGCGTCCTACAGCGGCCTCCTATTGGGCCCTTCAAAGGCTCCCTGTAATGCTCAGAGAGGAGCTGCTTGCCCATTTTACTAAGCAGAGAGCATAAGGAAGACAATCACATCATTCAGTACGCTAGTCACAGTTTATACTCTTGTCTTGTTCTCTCCATCTCACGTTAGACCCCGACCTTACACACACTCAGTCTACCACAACTGTATACTGGCTATTATGTTATCTAGGCCATCACATTGTTGGTTTTTGATTTTTTTTTTGACATTTGCAAGATAAGAAAAAATTAGCATAGCACAATATTTATCCTTAGGGCTGCACAATTAATCAAATTTTAATCACAATCACGATTTTGGCTTCCCACGATCAAATTTGCGTTAGCTATTTTAAATGTGTCATTCCGTTCATAGAATGCTCCGGTTTCTTTTTGTTCCTTTTTTTTTTTTTTTACATGTGTTACATGACCTATTTCTTCTGTAAAGCCGTGCTTGTGTTTGGATCTCTCCCCTTAATCTCAAAACGGCTCCCAGCAACATGAAGAGAAACAGCGCCGGTCTACACTTCTACATTTGTCCACAGTTTTAATTCTTATTAACACAGCTGTATATTGTTAAGCATGATAGGCAAACCTGTATTTGTACCAGTGTTTACGCTGGTAACTAACTTTAGTTGGTAGAGTGATAGTATGTGAGACGGAGCCTGATGGACCTGAGTGAGAAATGTGACCCATGGCCAGAATATCATAGTTCATAGAAATGCAGAAACACACCTTCTCATTTAATGTGTTTTCTTTATTTTTATAACTATTTACATTGTACATTATAACTGAAGGCATCAAAACTATGAATGAACACATATGGAATTATGTACTTGTAAAAAGTGTGAAATAACTGAAAACATGTCTTATATTCCAGTTTCTTCAAAGTAGCCACTGTGCACACTCTTGGCATTCTCTTGATGAGCTTCAAGAGGTAGTCACCTGAAATGGTTTCACAACAGTCTTGAAGGAGTTCCCAGAATGCATAGCACTTGTTGGCCCTTTTACCTTCACTCTGCAGTCCAGCTCACCCCAAACCATCTCGATTGGGTTCAGGTCCGGTGACTGCGGAAGCGCAGCACTCCATTACTCTCCTTCTTGGTCAAATAGCCCTTAAACATCCTGGAGGTGTGTTTGGGGTCATTGTCCTGTTGAAAAATAAATGATGGTCCAACTAAACGCAAACCGGACGAGATGGCATGCCTCTGCAGGATGCTGTGGTACCCATGCTGGTTCAGTATGCCTTCAATTTGGAATAAATCCCTAACAGTGTCATCAGCAAAGCACCCCCACACCATCACACCTCCTCCTCCATGCTTCACCAGGCACGTTGAACCAGGCCTGTAGAATCCATCCAGTCACCTTTTCTGCACTGCACAAAGACACGGCGGTCAAATTTGGACTCATCAGACCAAAGCCCAGATTTCCACCGGTCTAACGTCCATTCCTTGTGTTTCGTGGCCCAAACAAATCTCTTCTGCTTGTTTCCTCTGCTTAGCAGTGGTTTCCTAGCTGCTATATGACCATGAAGGCCTGATTTGCGCAGTCTCCTCTTAACAGTTGTTCTAGAGATGTGTCTGCTGCTAGAACTCTGTGTGGCATTCATCTGGTCTCTAATCTGAGCTGCTGTTAACTTGCGATTTCTGGGGCTGGTGACTCAGATGAACTTATTCTCAGCAGCAGAGGTGACTCTTGGTCTTCCTTTCCTGGGGTGGTCCTCATGTGAGCCAGCAGTTTTGTTGTAGCGCTTGATGGTTTTTGCGACTGCACTTGGGAACACATTCAAAGTTTTCGCAATTTTCTGGACCGGTTGACCTTCATATCTTAAAGTAATGATGGCCACTCGTTTCTCTTTACTGATTGGTTCTTTTGTTGTCCAATAGGGCCGTTGGCTGTGTATTAACCTGATTTCTGCCCAACACAACTCATGGTCCCAACCCCATTAATAAGGCAAGAAAATCCACTAATTAACCCTGACAAGGCACACATGTGAAGTGTAAACCATTTCAGGTGACTACCTCATGGAATCTAAAATATAAGACCTATTTAAGAGTTATTTCACACTTTTTTATTAAGTACATAATTCCATATGTGTTCATTCATAGTTTTGATGCCTTCAGTGAGAATCTACAATGTAAATAGTCATGAAAATAAAGAAAATGCATTGAATGAGAAGGTGTGTCCAAACTTTTGGCCTGTACTGTAAATATGAATTCCTGCCTCCTCGTCTCTGCGTTTGGGTCCTCCTTCCTGCCTCACAACATGAATGTATATGGAGCATAATAAAAAAACTGACCTTGAAATTGCGGCGTTAACATAATCATGCAGCCCTACTTATCCTTTGATCGTAATTTATCTTTAAGTATTTAGGATTAAAGTGTAGTTTCAGCATCATTGTAATCATTAATATGCAACTCTAAGTCACACAAAAGGTGATCCGATTTTCTACGCCACGCTGCCCTAAAATATAAACAATACTGATTAACTTGTGTGTTTCTAAAGCTGAAGCCTACTTGATGATATATGCACATTTATTAAATACTGTATATATTTTAAAATATATTCTAAGAATTATAACAAATAATGAGGGAACAAATTAATACCTATTTGAGCCTTATTATTCCCAAGTATTCTCTCTTAAAAAATAAAATCGGGATGCATCACAGAAAATACAGTTCCTAAAAGATTATGCATATAGAAACAGTCTTTCTTCAGAGCCTCCTCCACACTGTGCAACAACCAATAGCATCACACACACACACAATCCTACACGCATAAGAAACTGCGTTATGCTTATTGCAAAGCAGTGCACTCAGTGTGTGTGTGTGTGTGTGAGTTTGATGATCAAAGGGTTCCTTAGAATAAGCATTCAACCCCCCACTGGTGTTAATTTCCTACATGGTGCACAATGTGCACACACACACACACACACACACACACACACACACACACACACACACACACACACACACACACACACACACACACACACACACACACAGAGTGCTCAAGCACCCACGCAGACACAGTGGCATGTGTGTCATACTAAATTTATGAGCAGTGGCAGTCTAATAATCCTGGGAACCAATTTTTACCTTCAGAGCTCTGAGAAGAAGCATGTTATTTCTGCTTTTAGAGATGGATCCCAATGTGATATTACATACATTAAAAAGTATCTCATCATTTACGTACAGTATGTCAACCTGCATTCAGTAAAGCGGTTGGAGGGGTATGCCACTTCAGAAAGAAATCCAATCAGTGCCAGAAGAAAAATCACAGTTAAGTCATTTTGGCAGGTTTTCATGTGATTATCTGCAAAAGCTTAATCCTGACACAATAGGACTGAAGGTCATCAATGCAGACCTGCTCTTCACAGCAGAACACAGAGGGAAAAACGGACTTTCAATTTCCTCAATGTAACAGCAAAGCGCTAGTTTTGAAGACGCTCACTCTCACACACACACACAAATACACACAAAGCCTCAGGGATTAAGCCAACTACAAAGGGCTTCTGTCATTGTGTTAATGACACTGGGAATGCATTGGCCGATATTCCGTAATCACGACCAAACTCACACATTCAGAGTTTTCTGTTTTAACTCTGCTGGTCGACAGTCCTTGCGGTGGTTATAAATACTCCCTCTATTTGAAGCTTGAGTTTGCATTATGCATTGATCTGCTATTAATGGTCCCATATAGAACCAGACAGACCCATAGAAACTCTGACAACACTGAGAAGACCACTTAAATGAGAAGTGATTTACAGTAATAATTACATATCTGTTATTTAACAGAAAGAGCTAAATCAGGCATGCTTGTCAGCAGTTCCTACATCTCAGATTCCACAAACAAGATTTTTGTGTACAGAAACACTTATGTTATTATTTACAGTTAATTGAGATAAGTAAAATCTCAAAATGCATGGTGTCCCAGATTCTCATGTATTCATTTAACTGTTTCATTCCCATCTATACTGACACCAGCATGAATGAGTAATCTAATAAATACTCTTATCAGTGCTGTGGATCAGCCAATCAAGCTAATGAAGTACTTAAGATCTACAGATTGAGATTGGTGCACTTTTTATGTATGCTGCATCATCCTAGGAGGGTATAATGAGATCAATTCATTGCGAGAGTAATCTTAAAATGCTGCTGATTACAACAAATGTTGCGGTACAGATTGATCAAGTTCAGACTCAGAGATTCTAATAACATGCAAAACCCATTCCTGGGGTTCAGTTTAAATGAAACCTAATCCCCGCAGTGGCAGCGACTAACAGCACTAGCCTGATCTTATTAAACCTGCACCTCAAGTTCTAAAACATGTTGATAAAAATATAGTGACCATTTAGTCACAAACATTTTGAGGAACATAAGGAGTCTGTTACTAGTATTGTACGCCACATAGTTGCTGGTAAATAATGCTTACACTTTATAGGGTTTTAGAGGCAATAAAGGGCAAAGGTGTTCAGAAATTAACCAGTTTATAAATGGCTTGCATAACACAAAATTACGCAAATTATAGACAGCCATTTGGAATCGTTAGGGATGCACAGCATATAGTTTTTCTATCATGATCACAAGATCAACTGCTTCAATATACATATCACAAAAGGCCGCAACACATCTCAAAACACAATCAGACATTGATTGTGATAGTAAAAAAGAAAGCAGCAATAAACTGTATTTTAAATTGACAATGTCATTACTATTATTACTGGTGCCTTTTATTTTCAATTCAATGTTCAATTCGTTCAATAAAAGAATGTCAAGAATGATTTCCTTTTGTTTGTTTTAAATTCAACAAGCACATTTGTTGTATTTTAGGAGAATACTAAAAGCAGCAGAAAGGCAGAACTGAGTACACTTTAATATCTGTTAATTTATCGGTAAGTATTTTTGTTATTGCGATATTCAACGTTTCCCCATATCACATATTTTAATCATATGCAGCCCTAGTTTACATATTTTCAGTAACTCTCTCAGCTCTCTTTTTGTTTCCAGCAATGGACCGAGATGAAAGAAGTTTCAGGCAAGCCGTCACTGAAGCTCTGAGAGGAGGAGACATACGCAGCAGAGACACAGTCCCCTCTGACGGAGATATGAATGAAAGAGGACAGAAGGTGTTACCTTCTTCACACACCTAGCTTCATTACATAACAAGACTAAATCAAACAGTAAGAAAATAAAGATTACATAAGAGAGTTCAAACTGTTATTTTCTACTTATCGAACAGTCCTCCGTCACTCCTCCACATGTGCAGCCACTGGGGAGATGGATAATCTCTACGCCATTTAAATCTGTATGAAACGTGTGTGATCTGACCTTAGCAAAGACAAACTCATTCTATTTCCAGTCTTACCTTCTCCAGCTGTCATGGTGCAAAGTCGCCCTCAGCACTGAAGCCAGAGAGGAATGCTGCTACATTTCTTTCTCTCTCTCTCTCTCTCTCTCTCTCTCTCTCTCGTTCTCTTTCGAAATGGCTGCTTTGTTTTGCTCTTTCCCTCCCTCTCTTCTATCTACCCGTCTACAATCTCTATGCTACCCCCCCTCCATTCCCTTGTCCTCTATCTCTCTCATAAGATTTGTACACCCATCACCAGTATGAAGACAAGACAAGACAGAATTAGGGAATTGTGTGTCTTGTAGAAATATTCACAATTAATGTCCAACGCAGGTCATTCTTCTAATAGTGTGTAGAACTCTAACTCAATCCTTACATCCTTTGCAAGAACTCCTCTCTTTCTTCTGTACACAGAGTTTATTTTTGAAACTCATTATCTGTCCACATTAACACCAGGCAGACATTCTTCACAGCTCTGAGGCAAATGGATTTATAGTAAAATGAGTCAACATCTATCGTCACTAAGTCAATTCCAGTGCAGGCGTGAAACAGAGAAGTCGAGCCTGAGAGGAGCCAAACGCAGCTTATTAATATAAAAGGTATGGTAAAGGTACTTTATTTTCACATACTCATACATGTAGTTTCACCCATCCCTCAAGGGTGCAGTGGGCATATACAGCACCCGGGGATATGATGATCACCATCTAATAACTGCAAAAGTGAGTCATGTTTGCATATTCCTCTTAACTTTCCAAATGAATTGTCAGCAACTCTGCTTAAAGTTGAATAGGACAAACATCATTAGGCATTATTAATCTGATAATCTGAATAAAAGATATACTGTATGTATATAAAAGAAAGCCCATTCATATCTTATACACAGGGAAACAAGATTCTCATAGTCAAAATCTTAAATTAATGATGATTATCAAGCAATAGCCTCTACCCAGGAGCAGATTGTTGGACTTGTGTTATAAACTAGAAGACAAAGAAAGAAGAAGTTGTTTGTTCATTCGATGTGTGTTCTAATCTGCTTTGCTCTGACTAAGTGATAAAATAATGAATTACGTTATTGTAAAGTTAGAGACAAAATAAATAATGATCAAAATCAATCCAGCAGAGGCTGAGATATCCTGACTTTTAGTCTCTAGTATGGGTCAAGCTCCAAAAATGCTAGATCCTACAATTCCCAACATGCAGTTCAATAGCATATTTCTTTAGACACTCCATGCTAGGTAAATACCAAGATCTTTAAAATTCTACAATTTGTAATGCTTTTATATAATAATAATAATAATAATAATAATAATAATAATAATAATAACACCAGATGACATCACTTTGATCTCACCATGGTTTAAGGAAAGCTTGTGCAAGCCACAGAAGATAGTATATAGCTGTGTATGACCCTGCAGAAAAGTCCCATTCACAAAAAATGGAAGTCAGTTTCAGTCAAGGTCACTTTAAAATGTTTGCTATTAAAAAATTCTCTGATGTCAGCTTATTAAATGTGAAAATATGTTCTAGTTTCTTCTCTCCTCTGGGAAAGTAAACTGAATATGTTTGAGTTGTGTTTCAATCCATGTTTTATAGACCAAACATTTAATCCATTCATCGAGAAAATAATAAATGACGTGATCTTTTTTTTGGTGGGGGATTATTTTCTTGGGCATTTTCAGCCTTTATATTAACAGGACAGCAGAAGACATGAAAGGGGAGAGAGAGGGGGGAATGAGTCGGAGTCAAACCTGGGCCTACTGTGTCGAGGAGTAAACCTCTATATATGGGCGCCTGCTCTACCAACTGAGCTATCCGGGCACCCGTGATTTATTAAGTTGTTGTGTTGTGGCAGTTAAATTCCACGTGTGAAATGTTGTGTGTGGATGGTAGCAGGAAGGTGATGTTGCAGACTGTTTTGAAATGCTGAGGCCTGTCTGACTCTATTCTCCTTGGCTCAGCTGTTGTTGCTGTAAATGCAATGTGGATGCAGTCAGCTGTAATGGGACAAAGTCAGCAGTTAGGATGTCAGGGCCATTCCACCTGCACAGAGATCGCAACTCTGCAAACACACATACCACTCATAAGTGGACAAATACATCTGCCTCTTTAATGGGAATATGTCTCTTTTTTGTGGTTCTGGAAGAAGCATCCATCTAAACAGAGCAGAGGGACATCTGAAAGGTCTGGTGGACGCCCACCTCCCATGCAGAAATCTCATCCCCTCTAGCCCCAGGCTGTCCTTCTGGTCTGCAACCCCCCTTCTTCCTCCACACACAAAGCAATACACACGCTCGCAACAGGGAAGACAAGCAGACACAGCCCAATGCATTGTAATGGAAAGACACGTGGAGATACAGGAGAGAAGGACACTAGCCGTGTGTCCTTCAACGTATGTCTATGCACATGCTGAAGTATCACATTAGAAAATGTAAAAAAAATGTAAATGTACTTGAGGTGGTTTTGGCTTTTTTCGAAAAACGAGGTATTGCACAAAATGGGAGATGGAAACAGCTTTGCCGAATAAGTTGTGACGTAGCAAACACGTAGGTCACATGACTATAGTATTGGTATCCTCGGCCTCACATGGCCCTGCACACTGCATGTACACAGCGGTCAACGCTTGTCTTGCAGAGCAGAGGTAAAACCAAATGGCTCTGCCACAAGCCTGTGTTCTGCACAGTACAATGCCACCTCTCTCCATTTAGCCAAACAACTTAGCTTCTAAACTCTTTTTTGCAACATTTTAAAAGTTTGCTTAAAATGAATGCAGGCTTCTTCTGAATGCTACTTAACTTAACATTTTCTCCTGCAGCACATAAATGTAAGCCATAAGATGGCTACAGAGCAGTGAATGTATGAAAACAGTCCACATTTTGGCAACCCAAAGACTATTTCTGAATGACTTAATTTTAAACTGTGGGTATACTTTGTTGATGGATGCATATCGAAAAGGTCAAAGAGTCACCTGGATTTCACATAACAAAAACAAAAGCAATATCTGAAGCTGCAACAGCAAGCTAACATAATGACACACATAAGGAACACTCACCTGAACTAGAGGATACCATCATGTTCCCGGATCTTTGGACTTCATCAAATTTGCTGAAGATTACATTCAACCTGTAAAAAAAAACAGAAATAATGTGCAAACAGGTGGTGGTGAATATGAAAAGAGGATACAAAATAAAAGACAAAAGGAAAGGGGACTAAAAAAAGATTGTGTGAGAAGATTGAAGCAGAGAGAATGAGGGGCTGTAAAAAAGGACCCTGAACTGCACCTTCCATCACTTCCTAGTTGAGAAGCTCTCCCTCTGCTCTGTTCAGCAGGGATGGCCAGGATCAAAACTGCCACATTCATCACAAACTGGCACCCAGGCCAGAGAGAGATGTGATGGTGGACTGCAGAGGAATATAGTCTGGTGTAAAAAAGGACCAAGAGCACTAAAAGGTAAAAGAAACAGCCTCCAGCTGGCATGTAGTCTCACCTTGCTAGACCTTCCTCCCTGGTTACACCACAGATGCATTCTGGGATAGGAGAAAAACACTCTGGGTTGTTTGCATGTATTTAAACCAATCCCAATCATCTTGGGCGGTGCTAAGAGACGGGGGCTCTGCTAAATAGTCTCAGGAAGGAACTTGTTTTGGTGGAAAATGTACACCTTGAAAAGAAAACGCCACATTCTATATTAAATGTTAACTGTACACACAATACAGTAACATGAGCTATTTAAATTAGCTGATACACGTCTAACAGTCATTATCTCTAACCAGTGGATCTCTGTGTGTACTTTCTCCACAGCAGTCCCACCAATCAGTCCCAAAACATCCCAGTTAGAGAGGAAATGATCTAAACATATTCTTTGTAAATCTCTACAATCATTCATCAATCACCGAAAGAACCAAGCAAGACCGCCTTGTTGCAAAATTAAAAATGTCTTCAAAACTTGACATTTTCAGCGTGTAGCTCGCTAGCTTAAAGATTTATGTTGTTTCCTGAAGTGAACAGACTTTGAGAACGGCAACACACAGACAGTTGAAGGTGAGGGGCAAAGCCTAGTCTATATCCATGATATTCCACTTCCTGCAGCACTGGAATTGCTCCAATGCCGCAGAAAATTCCACCAGATGTATGTATTTTCGCCGGATGTCCGTCCCTGTCCTCTTTCTAACCTCTAGTGAATTTCTGAGGACTATGGTTACCTGGTCCTCAGGTCTCTGCAGGGTAAATCCAGACAGCTAGCTAGTAGTTTTCTCTCGCACAACTATTTTAGAGCCGCGCCGTTTGGTGCTTTTGTGATTGGTTTATAGAAATGCCATTAAACCCAAGCATGTTTTTCTCCCTTCAGGAATGCTGTGTGGACTAGCAAGACCTTCCTGTGCCCCGCAGCGGGTGGATGGTCCGGAAAAACGAGACTAGGCACATGCTGTCAGGCTTTATCCTGGTAATGTACATTCCTTGATCCAGAATAGATGGCATGTGGTATAAAATAAGACATACAGCTCGTCCAAACCTAACCTATGAAATTCTGGGACCCTGTCGTTCAGGGTTGGTTACAAGACAGATGACTATAAATCAGAGTTAGTGGCTGGAAATCCAGCTGTGGTGTTTTATAATGGGCTTATATCAAATATATCAAACACAAGGAATGAAAAAGGCATAGAGTAACTTCTGCAGTCTAAGATGTGGGAAGGTGAGGACATTTTTAACAGGAATATAAATAATCACAACCCAAGGTTGTCAGAAATTGAACCTGAAGCAAATTTATTGCATGACTGCTGTATCACACTGAAATTCTTTAAGATAGGTATACCTGAGAAACTGGAAACTATGTGTAAAGCTCCTAGAGTAGATCGGTGTTCTAAAGCTGCAATATTTCATTCTGCCACTAGTGGGAGAACCACAGTGGTGTAGCCTGCTAACTATGTTTTAACATATGAACTCCGGACAAAGTCCGAGGACTCAGGTCCCAACATACTCCAGAGTCTCCCTTTCTCGCATGTAGCACACAACAGGATCACCTTCTTCTTCTTCTTCACCCTCAGATGTTTGTTTTCTTTGGGTTTCAGGTTCACGCCAATTCCCTAGATGAGAATATCACACTAGATCGGACATTACACAGACTTAGTTCTAGGGAGCTGGCAGGGTAAAGACCGTTTGATGTCAAATACTTCGTTACTGTACTCAAGTACATTTTTCGGATATTTTTACTTTACTATTTATTTTTGTGGCGACTTTTTACTTTTACTCTTTACATTTTAACACAAATATTGGTACTTTCTACTCCTTACATTTTACAAAATTGGCTCGTTACTTTAGTTTTGTACAAGAGGTTGTCATGTCGGACAATAGCGCGGACACGCGCCTCACACCGCAAGCGGGTGCATGCGCCACACGGAGAAAAAAGTGAGAGAAAAGAAAAAAAGACTAGCTGTCTGGAGGATAATCAGCTGAGATTGTGTGTGTGCGTCTTTGAGAACTGTAAATCGTATAATGTATGTAGTCAGTTTCTGTCATAATAATCATATATGTTATGTTTTAGGCCTATTGGCAGACATCCATTTAAAATGTAGCCATTGTCATATAAAGACCGTGTTCTCCATGTCCACTGAAGTTCCTCAGCGTGCTCTCTAGTAACATTGGTGTGCTCCGGGCAGCTTTGCATAAAAATGGCCATTCGCAAGGCTACTTTTACTTTTATACTTTAAGTAAATTTCCAAGCCTGTACTTTGTTACTTTTACTTGAGTAAAGAAGTTTAATCAGTACTTCCACTTTTACCAGAGTATTTTTTAAACACAAGTATCTGTACTTCTACTTAAGTACGGAAAGTAAGTACTTTTGCCATCTCTGAGTAAGTACAAGAGAGTGAGGAAGGATGCAAAAGCAGAGAAGAACAAACAAAAGCAAAGGATGGAAGGAGTGGGCAGTGACAGGTTGGCAGCTTCCTGTTGTCGTACCGTGACTGTGGCAGGCCCTTTTTGCTGAGATCCATCCTCACCCTCTCACCCACGTGTTTGTAGATCTCCACCAAGCAGCTCATAGCCCCGTCACGCACCTGGTGACCACAACAACCAGTCAAATCATTAACACCTTCGTATGTTGGTCCTTCTTGACAGGTTACTCTGACTCAATTGGGGCCTTTTTCTTACATTTGCACTAGATTAATTTGGTTTGGACATTGTTTCGACGCACCAATCCTCCATGCTTAACTACACTACTTAAAGCTACCACTAGGGGAAGGAACATGTACTCTACCTCCCAGTAAAAACCCATACTGACAAGCTAGAGACAAGATTTGTTTAAACATCTATTTTCATTATCAATTTACACTCACCGGCCACTTTATTAGGTACACCTGTCCAACTGCTCGTTAACACTTAATTTCTAAGCAGCCAATCACATGGCGGCAACTCAGTGCATTTAGGCATGTAGACATGGTCAAGACAATCTCCTGCAGTTCAAACCGAGCATCAGTATGGGGAAGAAAGGTGATTTGAGTGACTTTGAACGTGGCATGATTGTTGGTGCCAGAAGGGCTGGTCTGAGTATTTCAGAAACTGCTAATCTACTGGGATTTTCACGCACAACCATCTCTAGGGTTTACAGAGAATGGTCCGAAAAAGAAAAAACATCCAGTGAGCGGCAGTTCTGTGGGCGGAAATGCCTTGTTGATGCCAGAGGTCAGAGGAGAATGGCCAGACTGGTTCGAGCTGATAGAAGGGCAACAGTGACTCAAATTACCACCCGTTACAACCAAGGTGGGCAGAAGAGCATCTCTGAACGCACAGTACGTCGAACTTTGAGGCAGATGGGCTACAGCAGCAGAAGACCACACCGGGTGCCACTCCTTTCAGCTAAGAACAGGAAAGTGAGGCTACAATTTGCACAAGCTCATCGAAATTGGACAATAGAAGATTGGAAAAACGTTGCCTGGTCTGATGAGTCTCGATTTCTGCTGCGACATTCGGATGGTAGGGTCAGAATTTGGCGTCTACAACATGAAAGCATGGATCCATCCTGCCTTGTATCAACGGTTCAGGCTGGTGGTGGTGGTGGTGTCATGGTGTGGGGAATATTTTCTTGGCACTCTTTGGGCCCCTTGGTACCAATTGACCATCGTTGCAACGCCACAGCCTACCTGAGTATTGTTGCTGACCATGTCCATCCCTTTATGACCACAATGTACCCAACTTCTGATGGCTACTTTCAGCAGGATAATGCGCCATGTCATAAAGCTGGAATCATCTCAGTCTGGTTTCTTGAACATGACAATGAGTTCGCTGTACTCAAATGGCCTCCACAGTCACCAGATCTCAATCCAATAGAGCATCTTTGGGATGTGGTGGAACGGGAGATTCGCATCATGGATGTGCAGCCGACAAATCTGCGGCAACTGTGTGATGCCATCATGTCAATATGGACCAAACTCCCTGAGGAATGCTTCCAGCACCTTGTTGAATCTATGCCACGAAGAATTGAGGCAGTTCTGAAGGCAAAAGGGGGTCCAACCCGTTACTAGCATGGGGTACCTAATAAAGTGGCCGGTGAGTGTATAGTTATCAATTAGTTTGTTTGTTTGTTTGTTTGATTATTCAATAATGTAGTTCTTAAAATGTCAAATATAACTGCAGTAACCAGAAACCCTGAGAATATCTAAGAATGGGTTATTTCAATCATTAGTATTCAACAGTAAAACTCTTCCAGATATTTAGTTGACAACTAAATGAAAGCTAATCCTAACACTTTAACCTGCGGATAGTTAGGCATTTTTACTTGATTTGATCTTGATTATCAAAATAGTCTTTAATGAATCTGTCATTGCTCTGTGTCATATTGTTTCTCCAAGTATTGGAATTTCTGACAGCACATGTCCCAATTTTAAGGTCCTTAAAACTTTAGTATGGAATTTCATTTCACAACAGCGGATAAGTACATGAGCAGGCATACCTGACTTGTGGGGTCCCCCAAGAGGTTACATATGTGGGGAACAATTTTACTGAGAGTCAGGCCTTGAGCTCCGTATCTAGAAAACAAGAATTCAAATAAATGATCTCAATGAACAAATGTGGGATATATATACGATATAAGAGCACCTATTGTTCGGACACTGTAGTGGAAACATCAGTATTTGGAAATGTAATAACAAGAAGTCTGTCTCTGTCTACCTTTTAAAAACAGCAAATTATCAAATGACTGCTAGCAAAGTTAAAGCAAATAGTACTTCCCAGCAAGAAGATAGATTCATTAATCCATTATAGTTCACAAGATATGAATGATACTTACTATAAACATGGGGAAATACTGTAGAAACAATTTAATGATATCAAGGAGTATACAAATAAGGACTTTCTACTATCTTCACCCTTACGACCCATTGAAGGTAAATGACACGGGAGGCGTTTGACTCACGTGCTCAGCGTGGCGATGAGGCAAAGGCACACTCCTTCTCTGGTCCTGTTGTTCTTATGTTTGAAGCCTCCCAGCATTCTGTCCCACACATACTGCAACGACACACACACCAAAACAATATGCTTTGTTGTTGCTCAATGGATCACTGCAATACCATAGATTATAGGACAGGATATAGACAGGCTGTTTGTAGACCAAGCTGGCCACTACGTACAGTATGTTCCCCTACCTAACTTGATAGCAAGCATCCTGTATCTCTTTTACCACACCTTGCACCAATTACTGTACAAAAAGGTGCTTTAAAAGCTATTCAAAGGTTTAAGTAGTAATAATAATTATAATCTATTTTCTGATATCATTGATGTTCATCTAGTTAAACCCATCTGTTTTATGTCTATGGATAGACTGAAAGGGTATCAGCCAGAGGTGGAAAGTGGAAAATGTGGAGGCTGGGGGTGTGGCCTTGACCAACTGCCACATTGCTCGTTTGAAAGCCATGATGTCTCTCTCTCATGGGGGGGCCAAATTCTCTGGGCGGACAAAGCAGGGAAAGGGGAGTTAACCTTGCCCCTTATGACCTCATAAGGAGCAAGATTCCAGATCGGCCCATCTGAGCTTTCATTTTCTCAAAGGCAGAGCAGGATACCCAGGGCTCGGTTTACACCTATCACCATTTCTAGCCACTGGGGGACAGAGATGGAAAGTAACAGAGTACAAATACTTTGTTACTTTTTACTTTACTATTTATTTTTGTGGCGACTTTTTACTTTTACTCCTTACATTTAACACGAATATTGGTACTTTCTACTCCTTACATTTTGCAAAACTGGCTCATTACTTTTGTACAAGAGGTCATCTATCAGGAGTAATTGTGAGTACATGACCAGAGGTGGGTAGAGTAGCCAAAAATTGTACTCAAGTAGAAGTACTGTTACTTTAGAATAATATGACTCAAGTAAAAGTAAAATTAGTCATCCAAATAATTACTTGAGTAAGAGTAAAAAAGTGCTTAATGAAAAAACTACTCAAGTAGTGAGTAACTGTTGAGTAACGTCTGATTTATTTCTTAACACAAGCATCAACCAGACAGACAAAGATACAAAATAATCATTTTTAGGCAAATTATAGTTCATCCAATCAATAAAATAAATTAAAATTAATTTATTAATTACAAAATAGCTTAAGTGAGAGACTTGTCACATCAAATTTGGATGGATACTGCATGTTAAACATACTGTATGTAACCTAAAAGACAAACATCCACCTATCCACAGCAAAAACTAAAACTACCGCTACGTTTCCTCAGGTTAGATGTTGAGTTGTTGAATGCACATGTCCGTTTGTTTTGGTCGACACAGAAGACGCCGCACAATGTAGCTGCTGTTTTGCACTTTTCCTAAGCCAAGGTAACCATGCTTTCACTATGAGGCCGGGGAGGTTCCTCCTGGTCTGCGTTGCCTTGGCGAAGGTTGATTCTAACATCTTTGATTTGCTACGACTGTAAAGCTAACCTGTCCCGCCCCTGAGATCGAGTATGGTCACGTGACTGCACAACAACTTTTTGATTGGTGAAACACAGTCACGTGGTAGAGCCTTCAGCAGAAGACTCTCTGTCAAAATAAAACATTAAAATGAGACCTAGGCCTACGCTGGGGTAAAAACGATGCGTAGAATACCAAAGAGGTAAAAAGAAAAGTAACGAGCTCATTGTAGCCTAATGTAGCGGAGTAAGAGTACAGTTTCTTCTTCACTAATCTACTCAAGTACAAGTAAAAGTATAGTGATTTAAAACTACTCCTAGAAGTACAATTCTTTCAAAAACTTACTCAAGTAAATGTAACTGAGTAAATGTAACTCGTTACTACCCACCTCTGTGCATGACAGAATTGCACGCCACACGGAGAATAAAGTGAGAGAAAAGAAAAAGAGACTAGCTGTCCGGAGGATAATCAGCTGAGATTGTGTGTGTGTGAGTCTTATATCTGATGTTGTCAGTTCATTTAAGCCTGTTGTTGTATTGGTCTGTAGTTCTGGTCCATTTAAAGTTAGTTAACTAGTGATGTTGTTGTTTGTGTTCTTCACCTGTTACCTAGGTTACACCTGTTACCTAGGTTACACCTGGCTGTTGATTCGACATGATGGCAATTGTTGAACGCCCTCGGTCCCGTTTGTATTTCAGGTGCATTATTCACATGCTACAGTAGTTACTCTGCATTTAGATAATGGAATTAATAGTAGCTTTATAGTTATTATTTGCTAGCATACAGTATATATGATTCCTATTCATTGTGTATGGTAGCCATTACAGTGTTATTTATTTCTTTGCAGAACCCCACACACACACACACACACACACACACACACACACACACACACACACACACACACACACACACACACACACACACACACACACACACACACACACACACACACACACACACACACACACACACACACACACACACACACACATGGTTGTGTTGCTTAATTGTAATAAAGCATCAAAAGAGAGACTTTGTCTCCATCCGAAACCAGAATCAGCTTTAAATCCAGTCCTAATCTAGTCCTCACTCACCAACAAGTTTCAGATAATTTCACTGGAGTTACCGTTATTATTGTTTGCATCATCAATACCGAATTCAGTCTAATTGGATGGGACTATACAGTACTGTACGTTGCACTTGATGCACCACTACAAGATGACTGGACAGATTCGGCGGCATTGATTCACAGCAAATCAGTGCAGCTTGATGGCGCTAACGTTAGCACATAGTAGAATGGACGGAGACATGATAGAAAATGAAGAAAACAGAAATCCCAGAGATTCAGCAGACAAGCAGCAAGACATTCCCATCATCCTCGACCTTATCCGAGAGAGATGTTGGAGACAGTAGGCATTGAGAAGGACTCCTGGCCAATGTGCTGGGGAACTTCTTCATTGATGTCGGTTTAATAATTCATATTTTATCCTATTCTTTCCAGAAGCCATATTTGAGCACACACTCTTACATGTAGATTCCTTTAAATGTTAAGGAGAAGATTAAAAAAGAAAAACTGGATCTGTGAATTCTCACAGAATCACAACTGAATGCACTCTAGTAACATGTGGGTCCTGGTAGCTTTGCATAAAAAAAATTGGTATTTTTGACACAAGTATCTGTACTTCTACTTGAGTACAGGAAGTGAGTACTTTTGCCATCTCTGCTGGGGGGCCATAGGCAGGCTGGGGGAACGCATATTAATGATAAAAAACCTCATGAAATGAAATTTTCATGCCATGGGACCTTTAAGTAAGTTTAGTTTGTAGAGTTGTACTTTGGTACATTTTAAATCACAGCTCTCACTAAAAAGTATAAATAAAAAAAGATCTCTAACGTTCTATCTGTCAACAAACTAAAATCAAAAGCGGCTTTGTGCCCTTATCAAATGTGATTTAATCAAATCAGTAAAATAAGTATGAATAAGACATAAAAGAAGATTCAAAAAGTCCCCCCCCGCTGTTATAAAGTAACAAAGTAACTTACTCTGCGTACATTTTAAAAAAGCAACTTTTTACTTTGACTTGAGTAGATTTTCAAGTTTTCATCTGTAATTTTACTTTATTAAAGTAATAGTGCTCATATTATACTCATTTTCAGGTTCATAATTGTGTTATGAGGTTATATCAGAATTGGTTTATATGGTTTAATTTTCAAAAAACACCATATTTTGTTGTACTGCACTTTGCTGCAGCTCCTCTTTTCACCCTGTGTGTTGAGCTCTCTGTTTTAGCTACAGAGTGAGACATCTCACTTCTCTTCCATCTTTGTTGGGAGTCACACATGCCCAGTAGCTAGGTAAGGACTACTAGCCAGTCAGAAGCAGAGTATGAGGGCCCTGACAGTACCTAGGTAAGGACTACTAGCCAGTCAGAAGCAGAGTATGAGGGCCCTGACAGTACCTAGGTAAAGACTACTAGCCAGTCAGAAGCAGAGTATGAGGGCCCTGACAGTACCTAGGTAAGGACTACTAGCCAGTCAGAAGCAGAGTATGAGGGCCCTGACAGTACCTAGGTAAGGACTGCTAGCCAGTCAGAAGCAGAGTATGAGGGCCCTGACAGTACCTAGGTAAGGACTACTAGCCAGTCAGAAGCAGAGTATGAGGGCCCTGACAGTACCTGGGTAAGGACTACTAGCCAGTCAGAAGCAGAGTATGAGGGCCCTGACAGTACCTAGGTAAGGACTACTAGCCAGTCAGAAGCAGAGTATGAGGGCCCTGACAGTACCTGGGTAAGGACTACTAGCCAGTCAGAAGCAGAGTATGAGGGCCGTGACAGTACCTGGGTAAGGACTACTAACCAGTCAGAAGCAGAGTATGAGGGCCCTGACAGTACCTAGGTAAGGACTACTAGCCAGTCAGAAGCAGAGTATGAGGGCGTGCCACACTAGCAGCTAGGTGAGCATTATAACGTTTGTCTCTGAAGTAAGGGCTGGACTACAACAGAGCTGCTTGAAGCAGTTTGTGAACAGTGTTTTCTGTTGGAGATTGTAAGTCCCTTTGGGGGGGGGGCCGTGTGTTGGAATCCTAAACTCATGGATGAAATGACCTCTCTGTGTGTGTGCAAGAATGTGTGTTGGTACCTGCGGACTGGCAGCTTGTTCCATGATCTTTAGCAGCACTGTTTGGTCTTGTTCTCGCACTTGGTCTTTTGAATCTCCCAAACGATCAATAAGGCTGGGCAGAACTGTGGGAAAGAGAACAGGAGGAACACTTTAAAACTCTGAACTGAAGAAAAGTAAATCAGATTAGCAGTGGGGCAGTACAGTGTGTGTGTGTGTGTGTGTGTGTGTGTGTGTGGGGGGGGGGGTCAAGAAGTGTTGTCTCGGTGGCTTTGTGTTACTAACATGTTTCTAGTTATCCCATCATTTGAATTATATTTCTTAAATATGTTACAAACACAATCTAACATAAAAAAGCCAAAATGTATTTCTGGATTCGTCCTTTGGTGGGACAAACTGTCAGGCATCCACAAAAACCCTGTCACAATTGGTTAATAGGTTACAATCTGAATTGTAAAACAATTTATTTTTATTTAAACTAAATGCAGAAATGGGGAGGAGCAGACAATGGCCAGTGATTAACATGATAGTGAGTAGAAAATGATTATCAGAATACATAATAGAATCTCATTGTTCACCCATTCAATTTAGAAGAAGAGCAGCTGAATGATAATCAAATCTCTTACCTCACAAATCCTTCAATTCATTAAAAAAAGGTTTAGTTAAATTGAGAAGCTGGTGAGAATCCCCAAGAGAAAGGGAAATGGTTAACTGCCAAGAAAATATAATGTTTTGAGACTGATGCTGTGAAATTTAACTTGACAAAAAGTAACCTTAAAATTCCACATTTCCTATTTTTTTTATTTCTGTTTTAAAAGCGGAATCTTTGAGGCCATAAAAGACACAGGGCTCTGTAAATCCCTCCTCACAAATTGTTTGTAGCTACATTAAGAAAATGATGATATAGTATACACTGATAATGTTTACAATACAGAAACCACACAAAAAACATAAATAAATGTGAGTCTGACCTGTTCCAACGTGGGTCCTAAATCGCTCCTGTAACCTTGTCACTAAGGCAGATAACAGGTCCAGGCCAAGCAGAGCCACCTGGTGGAGACACAATTAAACACATAAATACATCTTCATACAATTTTAAAATAATTTTTTTTCTCCAAATAAACCACATTGATCCTTACATACAGTTCATAATCACTAATTAATGAAATTATCTTTGCGACAGCCATGGCCAAGACCAGGTTAAAGGCTGTATTAGAAATCTTTTCTTGCAAAGGATTATGGGTAAACAGAACATCTTTACGTTCCTATGCTTGTGCTGGTTTATGGATGACATTGAGGTCCTGCAACCTTCACAACATCAGATTGTGAAGAGATCTGGGCCTTGAAGTAGCACATAAACCCATGTTGAGTTGTGCACCATGACTGTGCACCCAGTGACCAAACATTCATATAAAAGCACAGGAACCTCAATCTGTAGCTTTCCTTGTCTTGGGGTGAGTGAGCTGCTCAATGAATGTGTAGTGAGAGCAGCCCTGCTGACACCATAACAACACATGTGCATCAACTGGACTCCTGTCCAGAACATGGTGCAATTTTTGGAAACTTAAATTTGTTAATATGAAAAGGTATGTTGAATACTATGTAGATATACTGCCACCAGGTGGCAATGCACTAAACTAATGGTGCATGGAGGTAATGCTTAAGGTAAAAAGACTGTTTATGCTGTGTGATTTGGACATGACACATTCTATCTCTAGTAACATAAAAAGCAAATTCCTTTTATAACTTACCATGCAACCTTTTTGTTTTAAGTTATTTGAACTGGTATTAAACAGGTAAGTACACAAGACAGATCCCTCCCAACCCACCTTCCCCTGACATTGTTTTGGTTAGAAACCATTACAGTACACCTTATACAAAGAGAGCTACACATAAAGTCATAACTGTATTACAGTACAGACAGAGGCGTAACCCTAAAGATCGGTCACCCCAGTCTTTTATATCCTTCAAGTTATAAAATTAACTCAGAAAAGGTCCCCCATACCTTGTAGAATTGGGACTAACTTCCCTGCAGGGTATATTTTATTTTGACCAGTTAGTTTAACAAAAGGAGGCGTCGCATCACAGAACGCAATCAAATTGTGCATATTAAATGACGAATTTGAATTGAAACCAAACAAAGTCATCAGTAGTGATACCAAATACTTTACTTAGAGATCCAAACACTGGCTCCTAGAGAGCATGAACGCTGAGGCAGGCCCAAACAGAAGAAACAGAGATGTTGTGCTCGGCTTTTCTGCTCTGGAGTCTATTGTCAACTACACAGTTCCATTTTATTTTATCACATGCGTCTTTTTCTCCCACTGGAAGAACAGGTAGTGACATCCCAGCAGGCAGAAGGCCCGGTGTCAACAGGCCTAATCCTCAGATCACTCCCTTTGTTCTCTAACTGGAGGGAATTACAGTCATTAGACTGATGACAGGCCCCATACAAAGACTCGATGAGAGCTCTGAGAGGGATCAGCAGAGTTTAACAATGGTGTGTATAGCTCCACAGAAACTCAACTTCTCCTGTTGAAACATACCTAAGATCTAAGTTCAGCCCTTCTTAGGAAAGGTTGATGCAGGAGGTCTTTCTAACATTTCTTAGTGAGGCCACCGGAGGCACAGTATACACTCTTTTTCTCATTCCTTTTCTAAACCCTGGGAAGTTGAGTCACAAAGGGACCATGGCAACAACTGCAGACTCTTTGCAAACAGATGGCTAACTAGCTTTTGTTGTCATCTACATACCGACCTCCCAAAATACAAATACAAATACAGACAGACAGACACACAGACAGACACACACACACACACACACACACACACACACACACACACCCTAAGGCTCTAGACCCAAATCCCAAATCTCACAGACATCATCCCTTCCCAAATCCTCCTACAGACGTGCTCGGTTCTCATTTCTACTCCTATATTAGTATTTTTGTTTGCTACAGCAGAACTCTTGAGTCTGTTTCAGCAGACACTAAATATTAAATAACACCAACCTGGCTATAAACACATTGTATATGAAACATAATGAGACAGGAAGCACATGACTGTATGGTTGAATATAAAGATAAACATCTTTTCAGGGATCATCCAGGTTCTTTCAGTGCTCTTTTGTTTTGGCTATACAGAGAGCTACCAACCCACAGCCTAACGTTTTCCATAACCCGACCTTTCCTAAACATGTGAGGTTCTAAGTTTCTCTTTGTGTCATTGTTTTTTACAAATCTATTAAATCCAACAATTCCTGTAACTTTCCAAAACTGGCAATCTGACACTTCACACAGGCCATTCAGATGTGGCTTTGAAATCCGTCCTGAGTGATCTGATTCACTGGCTTTGTCTGAGCTCCGTGTATTTTGGCTGTCTTTGTATTTTCAAACATTAGTATTCTAAAGGTATTTATAAAGTCACAGAAACCACTCTTTTTGGATTTTATTATCATACTGTGGGCTACCCTCGGCCCCGACACGGAGGTCGCCAGGGAACGCAGGTAGACGATAACCTTGATTTTAGTTTAACAAAATGTAGCCGTCTGATGAACAGATATGACCAGATTTAAGATGTAAGGAAGTTGCAGAGTGTATGCAAAAGGTATTATTGCTAATCTCATGGACCAACCTCTGTTAGGGCTGAACAATTTGGATATTGCTATTGTGGTATGAGTTATAATATAGGAGGGAATGATCATTTTTGCATCATTATTCTAATTTTCATTCAGGATCAAACAAAGATTTTTTTAGGTCTGTAGAATGCGACTTGGATTCCTATATATTGCTGATTAATTGTTCAGCCCTACCTCTGATCAAACTAACCCGTGAACACCAATCCCAGTTCACTAAAACACATGTACCCCATTCATTCTTTAAAACAGCTGGAAAAACCAGCAGACCACAGCCCGTTCCTCCGTCTGCCTCTGATGTGGAGGAGCCTTTAAATTAAATAAAAGATTTCTCTCTCACGTCTTTGCTCACTACCAAGCCCGTCATCGCATTACCAATGGAAACACCACACACAGACGCAAACGCACGCACACACAAATATGTGCAAAAGGGAAGGCAGACACAAGTACACAAACGTGTCGCCATCTTTGCAGAGTTTTCTCTCAATCAGAGAGAACAGCTGGGGGTGCTGTGCTTCTCCACAGGGACTGAACAATCTTTATCCCTGACAAAAGAAGACTCAGTTTCCCGATTTCGATATTTATGAAGAAGGAAATTCAACAGCACACAGAAAAATGTAAACTGTAAGACCACGCTACCCCTTCCAAAATGATTATGTAGCATACCTGGCTGCATAATCTTGTCCTGTACAGCTTGGGCTTTGCCAAATCATCTTAGTTAACGGGTCACATTCTGCTGCAACTTCTGTGTCACAGTTACCCACGGACATCTACTGTTGGTCAACTGCATGATCATTTGGAGTCAATACCTACAGGGATAGGCTGATGATACACAAACTGTTGCAAGAGGGAAGAACCATGGCATGCTTCAACACAAGCCAACATACTGTAAATGTCTGGTGGCTTAATCACTTCCTTATAGAAATGGGGATGGGTAATTGAGTTGTTTTGCCAGCATTTGGAGACGGCAGCAGTGTCATCATATTCCTGAGGTGTGATTAGCATGTGACTTAGTTTCATTCAGCAGAACTCCAAACCCTAGGCATGGCAGAAACTAGACCATAGAATCTATAGTAAACACTCATTATTGAGCACACCCTACAGCACTAACACAGAACACACAGGTGAATATAGCACACAGGGAAAACAGGGTTTTTACACACACACACACACACACACACACACACACACACACACACACACACACACCTTTTCCAGTTCACTTTCTCCAGAGACGACACTTGCTCCACTTCCTGGACTGAAAGAGAGCATCCTCCTCCAGACATACTGCTACTGATATCTTTTTCTCTCACACACAATCTCTCTCTCTCTCAAATATATTTAATAACATATTTTTAAGCTATATTAGCATGAATGGGGCACCAAATTGAAAGGGGAAAAAAATCCACCCAAAACTGTCTCAGTAAAAGGTTGGCTACCACCAGCCGCCAGAACAGCTCTCCTTGGCATGGATGGGGCTTTAAAGAGAAGAATACACTAGTGGTGCACGATATATCGGCCGCCGATATGGTCGATTTTTTACACATCTGTATCGTTCCGATGTCAAAATACGGCCGATGTGAATGTGTATTTGACATGTGTGTAGGCTTAGATGTGAGTGTGTGTGTGAGAATTTAGATCTAAATCTGACCTGATCAGCTAATGTCCAGTTATAGTACTTAGTTACTGTACTCACAGTTCAGAAGACTGCAAAAGCCTGTGTCTGTTCAGTCCAGTTTGTTCTGGCTCCATTTTCAGATGTTATTTTTTTCAATACTTTTGCCATTTAAGGCCCTCTACTGTACTTTAAAGTTTTAAACTGTTGTACAATGTTAACAGAATACAGTGACTTGGTCTCAAGTGAGTTAGATGTTTATTGAGAATACTCAGAGTTTGCTTATTCACAGTGTGAAATCAGGACACACTTGTATCTTTTATAAAAATTTATTTTTATATAAATACTTTTATTTTTCTTCTGAAAATCTGATGACAGTCATATTTTGCACACAGGTAAAGGTGCCCAATATCAGTCATTTCTGGAAACTCACTGGAGGAACACACTTCCATTACGCTGCTTCTACCGTGAACGATTAAAAGCTAACTTCCTGCTAAAATGACTGGCAAACATGTAGACAGAACTACCAAGACCTGGCTGGCAATTAGTGCCTATATTAGAACTGCTGTGTAGTTTTGTCCTGCTCGACATGTTGCTGAGAAATAGACACAGAGACTGAAATGTAGAGGTAGACAGATTCAGAGATTCTTCACTGCTGTAAATGGGACTAATGGAACTCAAAACAGATGAATTTTATGTGTTTGATATGTTACCTAGGACAGCTACATTTTTGACAGCAACTTGGTATTTCTATTTCTTGTGCGCTTACTGGTCAAAATGTGCCATCTTATTCATTTCTCACCATGTCTTCATATTTTGATGTCGTAGCTTGTTCTCTGGCTAAGTGCAGGCCTTGCCAACAATGGCTGCTTAGCCTAATTCACTGATAAACAGCCACCTGATGGCTCTCCAATGCTCACTCTCTCCCAGGGACATGGTTCATACAGCTTGTGTTCACCCTATTTTAATAGAACCAGCTAGAATGTGTCAGATCCAGTGTGACTGTAAACATAACTGTGTCCAGCTTTAACTGTCAGGCTTACAGTAGATGTAATTTGCACCAAAGCCACCAGATGCCAGGCAGATTCTAGTATAGTTACTGTGGCACACCTAACTTGTTAAGCAACCACATACCGAGAGGTCATAATCTATTCTAAAAAGGATATCTTTCAGGCTGGTAGATGGCAGAAATATTACATATTGTACCTGTAAGTGTCTGCTTATTTTCTAGCAGTCTCGGAGCAAACCACTCTAAATGTGTCCTAGAGGTAAAGATGTGGCCTATCAGACGGCAACCACGGGATGGACGGTGCCGTGAGCTGAGGTGCTCATGAGTCCCATTTGTTACGGGCAGATAACTAAAAACATCAGCAGAAAATCAGAGAAAAGAAACGGATAATATCAGCTATCATAGGGAAAGCAACCACAAGATATTGTTTAAGCATGCCATGCTTTTTATTTAGACAGAAACAGAGAGGAATGAGGACAGAGAGTGAAAGACTTGCAGCAAAGGGGCTTGGGACGGACTGGAAACCCTGGTTTCTGCATTAATGGTACGCACCCTACCTGGTGGGGTGTTTTTAAGAGCCCATACACACACAAACTAACAGGTTGAGTGTAGAGAGCAGAGAGTCTGGGCCACCCAGGACAATTTTGTGGCTGCTGTTCACCACATTTCCCTGACACTTGCTCTCTGATACATAAACAAACCATTTTGCCCACACACACACACACACACACACACACACACACAGCTTTGTCTGTATCAACATAATTCCTATTAGCATAATGCTTAAATATAATAGTACTATAAGGACATTCAACTTTCAAAGATAATAAATCTAACACATTGCAGCAGGTTCCATAACCTGAACTATATTTTGTTCTGGACTGAATTGCAATATTTAAGCCCATGGCACCTGCCAGACAGAATAGAGGAGGACATCACTCTGTAGGCAGGCAACAGTCTTCATGAATGTGGCAGCAAAGCTAACGTGGCTACCAAAAACAACTGTAGGCAGAGAAACAGCTGATGTCAGGGTGAGACTGCTCACGCACAACACAGTGGCCGAGGGTGGTAGTCTGTTCCTGACTGATGAAGGTCACAAGGATGCATACCTTTACCATATTGTGGTATATGAAGGTATTAGAAATAAAATATCTAGGGCAGCAACTTATTAATTATTGTCATTGTCGATTAATCTGTTAATTGCTTTCTCAAAAATGGTGAAAAATGTGAATCAATGTTTCCCACAGCCCAATATGACGTCTTTAAATGTCTTATGTCCACAACTCAAAGATATTCAGTTTACTTTTACAGAGAGAAGAAACTAGAAGATATTCACATTTAACAAGCTGCGATCAGAGAATTTTTACTTTTTTTCAAAGAAAACATTCTCAAACCGATAAATTGATTATCAAAATAGCAGATTAATTTATAGTTGAAAAGTAATAGATAAATCTTTGCAGCTCTACCAATATCCATATGAATATTGAGATAATGACTTTAGAAATATCACCTACCCCAAAACATAGCTATATTATTTTAATATACCCAGTGTAGAACAGAGTAACTAAATCTGAATACTTTAATCCAACTACGTATCACTTTTTAGTTCTGCATTTCTCTACCAGCTGCTCAAAATCCCACTCCTTGTTCTCAACTTCAGTTAATCACCATGTAGTATGGGGTGGTGGTGGTGCAGTGGATGTGACACATGACCCGGGTTCGATTCCCACTGTGATACATCAACCAATGTGTCCCTGAACAAGACACTTAAGTTGCTCTTAAGTTGCTCCAGAGGCGTGTGACCTCTGACATATAGAGCTTTGGATAAAAGCGTGGGCTAAATGACATGTAACATAATGTAATAGTAGTAGTAGTAGTAGTAGTAGTAGTAGTAGTAGTAGTAGTAGTAGTAGTAGTAGTTTATATGAACATGTAAAAAATTAAAATTATATATATATAATTCCAAAATGATTGAAAGTCATTCAAACAAAAAAATTCCCATGTTCAAAAAGGAGTAGGAAGAAGTTGATAAACAACTTATCAGGTCCGACCCCCTTTCTCTACTTTTATCCTTTAGTAAATACAAAATCTTATGCTTCACTTATTTACATATCATAGACACAGATACATACAGTACATACCTACACACATTTACACTGTTTTTGTTTCTTTTCTTCCCTTTCTTCTTCTTTGTATACCCTATATCTATAGCAGATTAAATAATAACACATCCATACTAGAGATAGTATATATAGATATATTAGTATATAGATGCCAAGAAACCATACAGTCATTATGCAATACTATCACTTCACGATGTAACCCTGCATTACAGAGCTCACAGAGAAGAGCTAGACTGTATGACGTTTGAGACAAATAGAGAAACATATCCAAACTAATCAAGAACAAAGACAGTCCTTATTGTAAGAGAGTGTTATTCCTTGCAGGAATCATGTGGACAAGGGAAGAGGTGCTGGGGGCGGGGGGATCTGTGAAGAGGATATTCTGTGATGACTGCTCACATTTCAGAAAGCATAGACACCCTTGTACAGTGTATTGAAAATGTCACCTTAGGTTAATTAATCCCTGGTTGTCTGTGTAATTAACTTTTAATGTGCTAAAGTGAAGTCTGACACTGCCAGTAATACATGCTCAGTCACTTTTTTTTAGACACTGCAGATACAAAAATAAAAGAAATAACCAAAAAGAAAATAAATAAATAAGTACAGTATTACTGACACTCAATAGGTCACTAAGGTTTCAAGTATTTACAAAATCCGTTAGTTAGCAAAAGCTACTAAATCAAGCAAGCAATATTAGTGTTACTGCACCATGTGTGTTGGAAGTCCTGGAAGAAGAAGCATACAAAAGACGCAGGACGTCAAACTAGAGATCGTAACATGGCATATTACAGTGCCTTGCGAAAGTATTCGGCCCCCTTGAACTTTTCAACCTTTTGACACATTTCAGGCTTCAAACATAAAGATATAACATTTTTATTTTTTGTGAAGAATCACCAACAAGTGGGACACAATTGTGAAGTGGAACGAAATCTATTGGATATTTTAAACTTTTTTAGCAAATAAAAAACTGAAAAGTGGTGCATGCAAAATTATTGGGCCCCCTTGCGTTAATACTTTGTAGAGCCACCTTTTGCTGCGATTACAGCTGCAAGTCGCTTGGGGTATGTCTCTATCAGTTTTGCACATCGAGAGCCTGACATTCTTGCCCATTCTTCCTTGCAAAACAGCTCGAGCTCAGTGAGGTTGGATGGAGAGCGTTTGTGAACAGCAGTTTTCAGCTCTTTCCACAGATTCTCGATTGGATTCAGGTCTGGACTTTGACTTGGCCATTCTAACACCTGGATACGTTTATTTGTGAACCATTCCTTTGTAGATTTTGCTGTATGTTTGGGATCATTGTCTTGTTGGAAGATAAATCTCCGTCCCAGTTTCAGGTCTTTTGCAGACTCCAACAGGTTTTCATCCAGAATGGTCCTGTATTTGGCTGCATCCATCTTCCCCTCAATTTTAACCATCTTCCCTGTCCCTGCTGAAGAAAAGCAGGCCCAAACCATGATGCTGCCACCACCATGTTTGACAGTGGGGATGGTGTGTTGAGGGTGATGAGCTGTGTTGCTTTTACGCCAAACATATTGTTTTGCATTGTGGCCAAAAAGTTCGATTTTGGTTTCATCTGACCAGAGCACCTTCTTCCACATGTTTGGTGTGTCTCCCAGGTGGCTTGTGGCAAACTTCAGACGAGACTTTTTATGGATATCTTTGAGAAATGGCTTTCTTCTTGCCACTCTTCCATAAAGGCCAGATTTGTGCAGTGTACGACTGATTGTTGTCCTATGGACAGATTCTCCCACCTCAGCTGTAGTTCTCTGCAGTTCATCCAGAGTGATCATGGGCCTCTTGGCTGCATCTCTGATCAGTCTTCCCCTTGTCTGAGCTGAAAGTTTAGAGGGACGGCCAGGTCTTGGTAGATTTGCAGTGGTCTGATACTCCTTCCATTTCAAAATGATCGCTTGCACAGTGCTCCTTGGGATGTTTAAAGCTTGGGAAATCTTTTTGTATCCAAATCCGGCTTTAAACTTCTCCACAACAGTATTACGGACCTGCCTGGTGTGTTCCTTGGTCTTCATGATGCTCTCTGCGCTTTCAACAGAACCCTGAGACTATCGCAGACCAGGTGCATTTATACAGAGACTTGATTACACACAGGTGGATTCTATTTATCACCATCAGTCATTTAGGACAACATTGGATCATTCAGAGATCCTCGCTGAACTTCTGGAGTGAGTTTGCTGCACTGAAAGTAAAGGGGCCGAATAATTTTGCACGCACCACTTTTCAGTTTTTTATTTGCTAAAAAAGTTTAAAATATCCAATAGATTTCGTTCCACTTCACAATTGTGTCCCACTTGTTGGTGATTCTTCACAAAAAATAAAAATGTTATATCTTTTTGTTATATCTATCTGTTTGAAGCTTGAAATGTGTCAAAAGGTTGAAAAGTTCAAGGGGGCTGAATACTTTCGCAAGGCACTGTAAATAGAATGGGGTCTCTCTATTTCCCCAAATAATCCCACTCATTCGTATCACTTTTCCTTGTTTCTGAGGGCACCGGTGCACCAAGTAGGAGCACGTACATCAGGAGCATTAGTTCATGCAAACTCTATTGCTCTCTTATTATCCAAATCATCTGCCAATTATATGAAAACAATGGAGTCCAGGCTGTTAAACACTAATGCGGGTGTAAAATGATCCAGGTCAAACCAACAGATCTGTGTTGTTTAGGTGTGATAGATGCAATTTGGAGCACATGTTGAAATAAAGACCTTGATTGAAGACAACCAGGACATTTCTGTATTGTACAACACACTCTTTTGTCCATGACACAGCACTCTTCCATAATGCTCACTTTGGACCATAGCAGAGCACATTAGCTGTACAATACCGTCAGTGGCTCCCTTCCTCTGCTGACTCAGCAGAACAAATGGCCAAAACTGATACCATGATACGGGTGTTAAAGCTCCAATGGGGCTGACAAGGACAAGTGCAGATCAACGGGAAACTCCTTAGAATAAATAGGAGCACATGAACAGCAGCATCCTGGGGCAAGTCGGTGTCACTCATGCAGACTTTACTGATGCACAAATATGCCACAAAAGAGATTAACAAACATTCTACGCAACTGGATCGTCCCAACTACTAAAGTCACTAATCACGAGCAGGGCCATGTTCAAACTGACAATAATGCTGCAATTCAAAAGGATCACTATGTACCTTTATGTGTTTAATTACATTTCTTTATTTAAACTGCATTTAATTATCCACATCCATCCAGAGTACAACCACAACCAACCACCATTCTTTTCCTTCACTGCATACACACCAGATCAACATGTGAGAGCCAACTTCCTGCCTCTCTTTGTCTTACAACCACATGATGCTTTGTTCTGTCTCAATGTCTTTTTGTCTAAAGTGACTTATTAATTGCACCAATACAAAAAAAAGAAAGGTTGCAGCATCATCTGGCAATGTTGGCCAATGAAATATTTGAAAGTGTACATCACTGGAAAATTACTTTAAAACTTTGGTTGGAAGATGGAAGATAAAAGGACTATGATAGTAATTCCTGTCTCATAGTATTATAAACCAATGAGCAGTGTTTTCACATCTGATAAGCCTTCAACCTCTACTACTCAAACAGTCAAACTAGGCCGTATTCTATTTCCATTTCATTGTATCACTGGTACCTTAAGCCCCACCTAGACCCATAATTTGTAATGCAGACCAATTTTCAGACTGCACGTCCATCCAGAATTGAATTGAACTGGACACTTCACCGCTTTAATGACTCCATACTAGTCACATAGTTCCCTCTATTATGTTTTTTTAACCAGAGCAATCTAATAGAAACGGGGTCATTGGGCTTTGTTTTTGTTCATATGTGTCTACATTCAGGTAATAAGGTATTCATAATATGATCATCATATCATGTCACTAACCCACACATGTTTCTTTCAATTAAAAAACATTGCCAACCTCAAAGCTGTTGTTTCACATTCTGAGATTGAGGTGATCAGTCATGGATTTGTATCATCCCGGCTTGATTACTGCAACTCCATTTTCACTTGTCTTTGCAAGTCCTCCCAGGACCATCAACAACTAGTCCAGAACTCTGCTGCTAGGCTGTTGACCAGGTCCAGCTGGATGTCGCACATCACTCTTATAATCTTATACTCATTACATTGGCTTGCAGCTTAAAGTTCTTCTTCTGGCCTATAAAGCTTTGCATGGTCTGGCACCCGTTTATTACTCGGACCGGCTCCTCCCGTACACTACTAACAGGTCCCTCAGGTCTAATTTAGGATTACTGGTGGTGCCATGCACTAAAGAAGTGGCTCCAAACCTGTAGAATACTCATTACATGCATCCATTAGAAGGTAGGCTTTTGCATACTGGTCCACAATCAAGTGTTTTGTTTTCAGTCTAGCAGGTGATAAGCAGATCACAGAGGTAAACTAGTCATTGTTACTTAGGCTGGGTACCGAATTCAATAATTTAAGGAACCGACAGAATTGTCTCTAAAGTATCGCGTATCTAAAAATGCCTCGTCATTCAATACCCACCTTCAATACCTAAGGAGTAAATCTGATCAGAGTCAGTGAGCCTATAAGCATGCAACGTGTTTCTACCAAGATCTAATAATGTTCGTTATTGACTGTCTAACGTTGTAGAGACACGCAGGGAAAACTCTAGCTTACACAGACACTTATGTAGTAGGAGCAGAAAAATAAATAAAAAGATTTGTGCCGTAATGAGTAATGTCTTTTTATTTAATAAAATTGGTATAAAAAAAACGTATGGTTGACCGATACCCTGTGTATGAGTTGACTGTCAACATCTCTGTTCAGGAAGAAGACAAGCCAGTGTCACCTCTAGCAGGCAAAGACTGGGTGATGCACTACTGATGATTTGTTGCTGCACAAGGGAGGTAGTGTGTGTGACACGGTACAACAGAGGAAAGGAAATTGCAATGACAACATCAAAGTTTAGGCTGAGAGACAGGTCACTGAAACAACACATTCTGGGGGACAGGGATAAAAGAGATTGGAAGACAAGGCGAGGCGGATACAGACCTTTTCTCACATTAAAATTTACAGCAGTGGATGTTGGGGGTAAATCAATGTTGGACCACAGTTTGGCCTCAGATTTTAATCTAGTGCAGGATAGATTCCATGAAGAAAAAATAGTCAGTGCAGAAAAAGCACCGTTAAAGCACTGCCAGCAGCTAACCAAGTACTCCCGAAATATGAGCTGTGAAATTTACAATCTAGACAGAATGACACAGCACTGCTCAGGCAGCGAATGAGCTGAAGGCAGAGAGAGCAAGCATGTGAGTGTATGGCATGTAGTTTCCTTCACTTAAGAACATTTGTTTATTTGTTTATTCCGCTATATGAACACAACATCTTTATACTAATAACAATATATTAAATGTTACATTAAACTGAGACAGAGTTCTGATGAGAACACAACACAAACTCACACACTGATGCTCAGCTCAGTGCCTGCAGGTTCTTTTCCCAGGGACACAAAAAGACACAGCTGTGACAAGAGTAAAAAGGTTGCTATTCTCCTGCTGCAGGGATTGGGAGTTGGTCCAAATAAGAAAAATGAATAGTAAGTGAATTACATGAGTACGTATGGCTTCAGGAGCGATCTCGCCCTTGTTGTGACCTCACCGGATGTTATTTGGTTCAAGGCACGGTGTGAAAGGTAAGACTGTTGCATTTCTGTTGCAAGTGGGTAGCATGAACATTTGTGTCGCCTCCCGTCTCACGTACCTATACACACACTACTAAACTCTCCCATCTATAAATGCTCTCTTTCTACATAACAAAAGAGACAGACTGTCAGCCATACATCCACTACAACAACTGCATCGGAAAGTTTAGGCATCTGTCTAAAAAAGAAGACTCAGGATATGATACTGCATTGCGTGTAATGGCCCCAGTGTGGCGCTGTTAAGATTGATTGGCCCCTCATTCACCCTCTCAGTGTGCTGTAATGAGAGTGTGGACTGCCAGAGGCAGACAAACCCAGCCTAAACAGACTAGTGCTCCATCTCCTCTCTCCATATGTCAGACAGTCGTGCTCATTGATTGCCAACCGATTGCTGCTGAATGGAACTACAAATTCAATTTACAGCCACTGCGTTTTAGGGTGACCAACAGGGAAAGCGTGCCTCACTTTTTAACCAGAATACTGATTTGATTGCTGCTGGAAAATAAAATCAGACATCTCACATGCATCAAAGGGCATGCACGGATCTGACGAGACGGGGAATTGCAACACACATGGAACTGCTAGCTAATCTCAGAAAAAAATGGGGGAAAAAAATCCTTGAGTAGAGCAGATTAAATAAAAGAGCAGATTATGTTTATGAGGTTGAAGCCACCCAGACTCCCACCACTGGACAGATTTTAGTAGCGGTGATGGGGGGGGTCATTAGGACATGGGGATTTATTGTGACTAGTGCAGTGCCCGTTGAAAATGTGCCTGTTTGGAACGGGTCGATTGCTTGGCCTGTGGTGTTGCTGCTTGTAGAATTCATCAAAACCAAATTGTACCCCAAAACAACTTACAGAAGGACCAAACCCTTCATATGCAACTCTACTGTATAGCCTACTACTGATTTACTGATTCACAATGTAATCACAAAATATCACAATGACAATGTGGAGTAATCAGACATTAGTGTCATGGCCTGATGGCGGTGCGCTACCCACCAGGCCTGCTATGAGAGCTAATCTGCACATATCTGCACACATCAACCACAGTTTGTGTGTGTGTGTGCATGCAGGCATGCAGAGAGAGAAAGAGACACAGAGAGAGAGAGAGAGAGAGAGAGAGAGAGAGAGAGAGAGAGAGAGAGAGAGAGAGAGAGAGAGAGAGAGAGAGACAGTGTGTTGCCTCGTGTCGTATGATCGTTAACGAATTTTACATTTCCTCGGAGGTGTTAATGTCCATACAGGTTTAGTGGCTTGACAGTCAAGTGAAGAGGATTTGATTCGCGGGGGTATTTTGGCAACGGTAATTCATGTTATTAATTAGCAGTAGTATGCAGGGTGAGTCTAATTAAAAGTCCTGTGTCTGAGATTTTGGTGCTGTGAAGGGCTAATCTCAGAAATGACTTTATATTCTACCTCTGGTTAGAAGTGGTGAATGAAGGCAACAGCTCACAGCAACTTAATACTATATAGTGTCTGGCTTTGGTTTGATATTAAGGATTGGCAAACACTGTACTCCTCCTCTTCGGCTCTGCTCCTCTCTTTCCATCCATTGCTTCATTATTTCCATCATGGCGCAGCCCTGCTGCTACACACACAAACATGTACAACTACACTCTGCTGCTGCAGCACCGCACAACACAGCGCATACACACACACACACACACACACACACACACACACACAGCTAATTGGCAGGGTGATTCTGCCATATACAATGCTGCTCATAAGTATAGGAACCCCTGTTGACTAAAAAGAGGAATAAAAACATATTGGAAATTGATCTTATTGCCTTAATTAAAAAATGAGGAAAAGTCCAACCTTTAAGGACACCAATTTTCTTTGTGAATGAATAATGTATCATAAATAAATATACTATGTAAATGTATGTATTCCCTTTGGAATTAAAATAACCCCACAGCATCACATACCCTTCACCATACCTAGAGATTGGCATGGGATACTTTTCATAAAATCATCTCTCAATGCCAATCAGACCACCTATTAGGTTAACTGAAATAAAACCATGCCAATCTCTAGGTATGGTGAAGAGTATGTGATGATGTGGGGGATAAGGCCAGTTATCCATGAAATAACTGGCCTTTAAAAATAAAAATCTGCCTGCTTCTATGGTAATTTAACATAGGGGGGTGTATACTCATGAACCTTGTATTTTAATGAAGTCCATTTATTTATTTACGATACATTATTCATTCACAAAGAAAATTGGTGTCCTTAAAGGGTGGAATTTTCCATATTTTTTAATTAAGGCATTAATATCAATTTCCAAAATATGACTTTGTTATTCTTCTTTTAAGTCAATTTAAGCAGGGGTTCCTATACTCATGAGCAGCACTGTAAGATCACACAATGTAGAATGCTGAGTTGTGTGAGTTTGAGTCCTGTCTAGATTTCGCATGCATCCTAAGTGTGCATAGGCTTCTCTCTGAAGCTTGTGTTTCCTCCCCACAATCCAGATACCTGCAGGTAAGGTCAATTTGAAACTCTGAATCACCTGTTGGGTGTCAGTTGCTTTGTTTTTATTGACAATCAACATATGATAATGTTGTATGTTTAATTTGTTAAGTTTATATTAGAGCTGGGCAATATATCAAGATTATATTGATATTATGATATGAGACTTGGGTATTGTATTGTAAGTGTTTTAAAGGCTGCATTACAGTAAAGTGATGATTGTTGTAACTGTATTATTTCCCTATACCCACTTAGTCATTATATCCACATTACCAATGATTATTTATCACAAGTGTGTAAATATTTTGTAAAAGCACCAATAGTCAACATTACAATATCGTTGCGGTATCATAATATTTTTGACCAAATATTTCGATGTTGATATTTGATTTTCTCCATATCGCCCAGCCCTAGTTTATATCTGATATGTTTTAGGTAGGTAATTAGTACAGTAGAAGGGTCTTGTCACCTGTAGGTGTATGACACTTGAATAAAAAAACATATTCATTCAGATATACTATATGTGTTGGCTCTGTAGTAAACAGGTGTGCCCCACTACTCTCTCAAAGCATGCTTCAGGCTTCAGACCCAAGACCTAAAACATCTGAATGGCAAAGACTTGATTAAAACATTGGTATCACCAATATCCTCTATTTCACAGATTTACCCCGAAATGAGATTGAATCAAAGATGTTTCTCAGAAACCAACAGACTTAACACAAAGTGCAAAGCGATACTGTTAGAATTAAATACATTTTTCCAAATAAAATATAATAAAACCATAATATTAGTATGACAAAACCCAGCTATTCACACAAATACAAATAATTGTAACAATCAGTGGTAAGTACTGGATGACCAAACAGAATCATTTATTTGACTCTTGTATTACTTTTCCTTGACAATCTAGATTCATTTTACAAACAATAATAGCAGTACATCACACAGCTCTACACAAACACAATCGCACAACAACAAATCCTCCACAACACACAAAACATGTGTGGCGGTGGCGGCTTCATTCATAACACACTGCATACACACACGGAAACTTCCTAACTTTGCACTTTACCCATAAAGCCTCCCGCAACCACCCCGCCCCCCATACTTCACACACACACACACACACACACACACACACACACACACACACACACACACACACACACACACACACACACACACACACACACACACACACACACACACACACACACACACACACACACACACACACACACACACACACACACACACACACACACACACACACACACACACACACCTCTTTTGTGTTTTGCAAATCCACCAAATGTCATAGGAGGGGCAGAACACACAAGCTCTGCATCGTCTTGAAGGCTGTCCTTCACTGGTACAGCAGAGCGCTGTGTGTTGCAGCTTTTCATCTGAGCTCTGCACAAATCTCCGCTCCCCGAGGGTTCAAAAAGTTAACATGGTTTAGGATAAACATTTAACATGGAGCTGTGCCAAGGCTCCAAAGTCCCCGTCAAGCTGAAATGACTCGGGAAATGGACGTCAAGGTTCATCAGCGCATCTGGGCTTACATTCAAAACACACACAGACAATGTGCGAAATCTGTTACTTCCATTAATGTCCATTCACTACAGGAGAGGTGTGCTTTTTGTTTGAGTAAGAGTATATGTGGGTGGTTGTTTGTGTGTACCCACACTTGGCTGTCCAAGCTTGATTACTCCAAAGTATTAGCACAAGCACTGACAAAGGTTACAGAGGCTTCTCGATGGGTTTGCCACTGTCATTCAAACTGACTTCAGACATACACACACTGTATTCCCACTGCCATAACATACTGATCCAGTAAACAAGATCAAAGAGATCAAGTAAGTCCATGAGAGAGAGGCAGGCAAACACAGATGTAGATAGACAGCATAGCCAGCCTCTGACAGAGCCAAGCTACACTTTCTCTACAATACAATTTAATGTCCAATCTGGATCATTTTTGCAGAGCAAAGCCAAGGACCTATTCCAATCTGGTAAATGGACTGGGGGTCTTCAGGAGACTACTCTGTGCCTAGTGACAGAGACCCGGCCTGCACCCTGAGCTGGGAGCTGTCTCGGTTCGGTAGATGAATTTACACGGAGAATACACAGTATGAAAATAAATAAAACTTGAGTGCAAATTAATTAATTTAATGCGGAACTACAGTTAGATATGCATTTCTTTAGGGACACCTAATCTGTAGCCCCCCCCCCCCATGGGTTTCTCAGTCAGTTCCAGTAGTACAGGCGGGAGAGTGGTCGGTAGGACGAGGCGTTGTTCAGCAGTTTTTCAAGTATGTGAGTTGAAATACATCTAACATGCTAACGCATATCCAACATAATCACCCAGATGTGCCAATCACTGGAACGAGACAAAAAACTGTCCAACTTCTTCCTACAGTGCTTAACCAGCCTTTAGATACAAATACAGAATGGGCCGAAAAAAATTAAAAAAAACACTGAAGCAATTGGAATTTACATATCATCTTCAATGCGCCCATATTCACTTGTAGAGGAACCTGGCTTCAATTATTTGCTGAATAACATGCCATCCCGTCCACACGAGTCAAACTGTAGTCCTCGTTACAACATGCCATCCCGTCCACACGAGTCAAACTGTAGTCCTCGTTACAACATGCCATCTCGTCCACACGAGTCAAACTGTAGTCCTCGTTACAACATGCCATCCCGTCCACACGAGTCAAACTGTAGTCCTCGTTACAAATGCCATGCCATCAAACCGTCCCACAGTCAAACTGTAGTCCTCGTTACAACATGCCATCCCGTCCACACGAGTCAAACTGTAGTCCTCGTTACAACATTCCATCCCGTCCACACATGAGGAAAACTGTAGTCGTCATTACAACCAGACACAGACGCTGATGGAGCACGATGGTTGGACTTCTCATGCTACGGAGCGCAATCTCACGGTGACAGTTCATTTAATTGACTCTGAGTGGGAAATTAAATTGTCAGTTGTACAGATGTGGCCGCTGTATGAGCAGCACAAAAGCACTCACCTAGCTGAGAAGCTACAGGAGGTCGTGGCAGAGTGGAAACTAGAAAGGTATGCCTGTCACACTTACTAGCAAGAATACTTTCTTTTATCTTTTGTGGGGGAAGGTCTTTCCTAAGTAGACGTTTTTGTCATTGTTATTATTCTATGTAATTTGCACTTACTAAGAGATGCTGTATTTTCAGTTTTATAGCTGATTGTCTTATTTTGTTTACTAGTTCCAGATGGAGTTATTATACTTATTGATTACTGTTTGCATCTGACTTTACACACTGTATGAAACTGTATGATGCTAGGTGGTAAAGCCTGAGACATGCACAATAAAAAAATATGCCTCCTGCATTTTTGTTTAGTTTTTCCCTCCATTGTACCGAACCGTGATGTCTGAACCAAACCGTGACTTCTGTGTACCGTTCCACCCCTACTCTACAGTGTGATCATTTTTCTGCATGTAAGAGCAAAAATGATGTACATATATTACGTAAATTAATATGAAGTTAAAAATTCTAATATTACTATTGTACTACAGCTACATTACCTTCTACTTACCGAGGTAGCCAATTCACATTTAACAGTCTTGTACTGTATACTTACTAAAGCCAACCAAGGTAAGCACTTTAAATGGGTCTCTTGCCTTAATAGGCTACATTATTTGGTACAATATCCTGTTGAGACATATTACCCTGCAGAGCAATAGAAACAGAATTTTAACTTTGAAGTGATGTCATTGAGCTCAGCTCACCCTCGGGCATTAAGCTTCCTGAGTGTTTGAGTACCATACAACTAATTATCTGTCCAGTCATTGATGATGACAGCTGGTCAGACCTTCCTACAGCCACAGCCTACAGCCTGACACAAACAAAAGCCTCTGACTTTCCTCGCCATTCTCATTTTTTGCCCAATGTTTTTCCCCAAAAGCAAATTCTGTCACACCGCACTACAAAACAAAACATCTATTTGTGTCAAAGGAAGTGAGAAGAAAAACAGCTTATATCAAACCAAACAGAACAGAACAGAAATGAGAAGTAGAGAAAAAGCCTTCCTATATCAGGAAATAAACCAAGGGGCCAACCATTCAATAGCTCCCGAAATACAGTGCCAGCCCTCTATCCAAAATCTGACAAACACCAACACTTTTTTTTTACATTACATGGTACCTGCTTGACTTGCCTCTACTCGTCTTTTGTGGTTTTCCATTATGATAAAAGGTCCCTGGCACATGCTAACAGGTACTTTATAAAGTACTACCTCCGTCGAGGTTCCAAGCGAGCTGAGGCGATCCCAAAAGGTGACGTGAAAACCTGCAGACTGCTGATTTGTCAGAATCCTCACTAATCACTGTGTCATCATTGCTAGCGACAGACAGGGGGTGTCCTGAACAAACCCGCCATATTTAATGACAAATAATATTTTGATCTTGTTTGAATTGAACCATAATGTTTATCAGTTGTGCATCAAGACACATTGCTCAGTTGAGTAACAATACAAACTCACAGGCATCGTAGCTTCAGCCGTCACTTACGCAAGTGGGGTAAGTAGCCTTTCTAATGAAGTATTTTCACAGTTTTACTGAGAATTTTTTAGACATTTATCTTTTAAATTGATGAACATCCTATGTTTAAATCATAGATTATTAATTATTTGTCTCCCCCGTTCACTACTGTAGATATTTTTTTCCCCATGGTGGTTTACCGGAAGGGGAGGGACTTCCCCTCTCTATTGGTGGTCATATTATTGCCACGCCTGTAGTCCGCCCAGACATGGCCAAATGACATTACAGGTGGCACCAGGTTGTCTGAGCAATCACTTCATGGCTTGTCAAACCGGAAACTGGTCCCGCCAGCCTTCATTGATTTAGTCAGTAAACCAGCTCAGCTCCCAGGCTCAGCTCTGCACAGGGAGAGGAAAAGATGAAAAGATGGAGGGGAGAGGTGACGTGATGGATGGTTACTGACAAGGGTCTAACTGGTGTTCTACAGGTGGGAAAGGTGTCAAAAAATAGGCATGAGAGGGGAATACAGAGCACATCCTTGGATACCATTTGTTTATTGCAGCATTGTGAGTTGAAATCATTAAATCTGTCAAAACAAAGTATGCAATTGTCACACAGGAGGTTGTTTGAATAAAAGTAAAATGAAATTTCTCTAAATGCCCAATTACATTCTGTTTTAAATCAAAGCCTGAACTTGAACGAGGAAAAGGAGACATTAATTTAAGTACATATACTTTTGTTATTTTGCCATTTGTGAATGGTAAACTAAAAGAATGGTCAAGGAGGAGACAGGGATGCTTCCTCTTTTATTATTTTTTTATTATGCTAAATAATTTGTTTACAATTACTTGCATAATCACTATTCTAAAATCATACAATTATCTTTTTTATTTTATTTAATTATTGCATTGTATGTAACTGAATACAATGGTGTAAAATGTGAAGTGAAAATGAAATGAGTAAAAGACATTGCGCTCATGTGGTACTGCAAAAGTCTGAATCCTGAGGTGGGCGTGGTCTATGCATGGAACAGTACAGGATGAACCACAAATTATAGAGCAGCCAGAGAACACTTCACACGTCCAGCAGGGCTGTGCATGTGCAGATACGCCCAAAAACATTCAGACATCTACCACACTAAATAAACAAAACCATCATAGCCAAATCTGACAAACATGCAGGCCCTCACTCACTTTTGCACCACAACTCTGCATTTAAGCGTCATTAGACTAATGCAGTCCTGTTTGGAGTTGAATTAGCAGCTGAAACCACAGCTGGGATGTGGCTGCTGACTTGACACACCCTGAGATGGATGGGACACACATTAGGAGATCACTCTGGAAAATGACAACTGCATTGAGGTGTCTTTTCATTTGAAATTGCATGTGCATGAATCATTAAAGGGCTCTATTTAGAAAGAAGAGCCTGGCAACAGTAATCACTGATGTTCATGCTTTCTGCTGATCACACAAATACCGCATCCAGTGCTCATCATAGTTCTGTGTATGTTATGGGACCTTTAGGATAGAGATGGTGAAGTGGTAGCACATTGTATATTCCGACTGGACAATTCTTACAAAGGCACTTCAGTAGAAGTCATTTCTTTGAGACATTAACCTGGCTCTTCAATAAATTCTTCCTTAAATTTAGAAATACATGTAAGATTAGATTTTCCCAGGGTGAACACATCTACTGTGGTGGTACTGTAAATTTTAATGTGTTTAAGTATGTTACCAATATTAAAGCTTTAGTGTGTAACTTTTTAATATTAATGAACGTCACATTCATGCCATTGCCCAATGAGTAGCTACAAAGCTAATTAAGACTCAGCTCCACAAAACTCTCTCTGGATTTCTCAGTATGGCTTTGTTCAGAAGCTTGTGTTGTGTCATGTGGACGCTGATAGTTTTGATGTCATTACTCAGAACTCCTCATGGCAGCAGCAGAAACTACACACTATAGCTTAAATTACTACTCTTGCTTCATTTTCTTCAAGGTAAAACAACATTCTTTGGATCCAGCTCATGTTATGGACCCAAACTAAACTCTATTGTAAGCTTGACAGCTAACAGAGTTATACGTAGAAGAGTACACAGTGTCAGCTAACCAGTATAGCAGTTCAACAATCCAGGCCCAATGTTTGCTATCTAAACACAGGAGATATGTGCAGCAAAAAACTAAATGGTTGAATGGTGCACTGAAGTTTAGGTTGGGAGAGTGTAAAAGACCTTAAAGCTCTTTCTTTAAACAGTTGCTTAATATTAGAGACATCAGCCTAAAGCACCTTTTATGGTGAATCTCTCTCTCTCTCTCTCTCTCTCTCTCTCTCTCTCTCTCTCTCTCGTTTCCACATTAGTTGCCAAGTGATCAGTTAGGCCTGTGCTCAGGAAACTGCCCCTCCCGGGCTACCTAACACAAGTAGAGCTGCTGGAAAAGTACAGATGTGTTTGTCTACCAGCCCTATCAGACCTTAAAAAGAGGAAATGTCATCATCACTTGCTTTTGACAAGTTGACAGACTGACTTGCCTAGTCTAAGAAACATAAAGACAATACTGTTATGTTTTCAAACATTGTATTTGTATTAACAGTAAAAATGATTTGATGCATTTTTGAGATAATTTTATATTAAAAAAGGAGTAAAAAATTACCCAATATAAACACAAAGCAAGGCCACATTTTTGTTTGGCACAACGTAAGGAGCTTTGTCTCATTCTGTAATCATAAATATTGACTTCTCTTTGTGAAGCCCCATATGTGCCAGCTCAGGCTTCCCAGTACCTTGAGCTGTAACCAGGCCTCTTGCTCCGTGTCCTAAACTCACATTTCAAACTCTCCCTAACCTCTCATCACCATTTCTCTCAGGCGTGTGCCAAACTTCTGGGAGCAAAAGCACGGCAGTGCAATACATGTGGTAATTTGAAGCACATAGAAAACTACAATACACAACATGGAGAAAAGCCTTCCCTGTCCTTGCTAAGCTACAGTATGTAGGGAATTGGGGGCAGCCTTGGCTATGTTCAGGGAGATAAGGCTCACATAGAGCAAAAGCAGCATATCCCAACATGAAATCAGAGCTTTAGTAAACAATGTGTACTAACAGTTATGGCAGAAAAAGCAACCTGTGGCTGGGCGCTGAAAGAACAGCTGATGTAATCACAATTTGGGGTCAGATACACTTTTGCCCTAGATTTAACTCCAAAATAAAGCACAATCAATCACAGTAGAAGAATGTGAGCCAGTTCTATAGTGAATGGAAACAATAATGACATGTGCCTTTGCCTGGCTGGGAACGTTTTTGCTTTACTGCATGGCAAACAGTCACAACAAAAACTGTAAATTCCTCCTTTAGAAAAACTAGAAAGGGCCATTACATGTCTGTACAATGTCATGGAAGTGCAGTCTAAACACTGAGAAGAAACAGAAAATCCTGCAACAAGCTAACACTGTAGCATATATGTTTTCAAGTTGTCAGGACATGTGAAAATAGATCATATCTAAATGACTGATAGCCTCGAATCAGAGATTCTAAAACAGAATGCAAACGGGGAGTCATGAAGCTAATGTGGGTGCAGGGTGTGTGGAACCCTTGATACTGTCCCGTAATCCCTATTGTTTGCTGCTTTGTCAGTGGAGTTTACCTTGAAGTTGCTGGAGTTGACCCAGGAGCTGGCGATGCTGTCCACCATCTTGTCCAGTGCTGTCTGATCCTGCTCCAGGTCGTGGGACTTCTCCTTGTCCAAAATGTAATCAATGATCTCCTGCCCCACCTGCAGCCGGCGGCCCATGTCCTTCTGCAGGACCTGGGCCAGGCAGTTCTCCATGCTGGGCTCCATCCTCCTGGCTTCTGATAACCAACCCCTCTGGCTTCCTCAGTCTGACTGAATGACTGCTAACTGGATACTTGCAATCCTCCACTGCTCAAAGCAGCAAGAATGACAGCTAAACAAAAAGAGTTTGGCTGGGTGACCTGTAAAAAGGGAGAAAAAAGAAAGAGGCAAGTGTACACGGCTTGTATTTTTATCCCAGAGGACAGGCCTCGTCTTTATGCCAAGTGCTAGCCTGCTAGCGAGCTAGTGGCCGTACCCTAGGGATGGATGGAGCAGGGCTTGGGGAATGGCAGCAATGCTGCATGTGTGTGTCTGGACAGCAGCTGGGGAAAGTTTACTACTCCCTCCCACTTGTTTTTTTTCTCTTCTCTTCGAGGAGTCAGAGCCAAGCCGCTATAGAAGGGGTAGAAGACGTGGTTTTGGCAGCAAATGGAGATGGATGGAGAGGGCTAGCTTAGAGCTCCATGTCTTGTCCCGGGATATGCCCTGGAGAGCCCTAGAGAAAGGACAGCAGATAGCTGTAGTCAATTCAATATCAAATCTCTTCATTATCAAATTTGATCTTACAGTAAAAAGTAATAAAACAATGTTATGCACAATATGGCCAAAAGTCTGTGGACTCCTCTTGTCCACAAAAGAAAATCACAATGCTACAGTCAGGCTGCATCTAACAATTACTTTCATTACGGATTAATCTGCTGATTATTTTTACGATTAATCATTTGTTCTTAAAAATGTCAGAAAATAGAGAAAAGTGCCCATCCATTTTACATGGTGAGGTCTTTAAAATTACTTGTTTTGTCCAACCAGCATTTCAAAACCCAAATATATTCAGTTTACTGTCACATAAAGCCCAGAAAAGCAGCAAATCATATTTGGGAAGATAAAACCACATAATGGCTGTGTCTTAAGTCTTATGTAAATTGATTATCAAAATAATTATTTCAGTATATCAGTCAATTCATCAACTAATTGTTAGACCTCATGGAACATTAGTGGCCAACCTCACTAATGCTCTAGCTGAATGACAGTGAATCTCAGCAGCTAGGTTTCCAAATCGTGTGAAAAGTATTATGTAGCAGAAACACAGAGGCTGTTGTAGCAGCAAATGAATACTCATGGTTTACAATGAGATGTGTAACGTTCACATATGGGGGGATTGATAGAGTTTCCAAATACATTTTTGTCTCCAGTACTTTGGGGTAATCCCCAATAGTGTTGAATAAGCTATTGCCGAGCCACACACAAAACGCCAGTGATGATATATTATACCCATAGACTGTATATTAATGGACAAAGCATCCGGTTCTGCAAAGTGCTGCAAATGCGGAAGTGCCTTAAAGCTGTATTTTATCTGATCTCCTGCAGGGGGAGACTCCTTAAAGCTGCATTATATCTGATCTCCAGCAGGGGGAGAGACTCATTAAAGCCGCATTATATCTGCTCTCCTGCAGGGGGAGACTCCTTAAAGCTGCATTATACCTGATCTCCAGCAGGGGGAGAGACTCATTAAAGCCGCATTATATCTGCTCTCCTGCAGGGGGAGACTCCTTAAAGCTGCATTATACCTGATCTCCTGCAGGGGGAGACTCCTTAAAGCTGCACTATATCTGCTCTCCTGCAGGGGGAGACTCCTTAAAGCTGCATTATACCTGATCTCCTGCAGAGGGAGACTCCTTAAATCTGCATTATATCTGATCTCCTGCAGGGGGAGACTCCTTAAAGCTGCATTATACCTGATCTCTTGCAGGGGGAGACTCCTTAAAGCTGCATTATATCTGATCTCCTGCAGGGGGAGACTCCTTAAAGCTGCATTATACCTGATCTCCTGCAGGGGGAGACTCCTTAAAGCTGCATTATACCTGATCTCCTGCAGGGGGAGACTCCTTAAAGCTGCATTATATCTGATCTCCAGCAGGGGGGGACTCCTTAAAGCTGCATTATACCTGATCTCCTGCAGAGGGAGACTCCTTAAAGCTGCATTATATCTGCTCTCCTGCAGGGGGAGACTCCTTAAAGCTGCATTATATCTCATCTCCAGCAGGGGCAGACACATGCAGTTGCAAAAGGAGGTTGGTTTCTGTAGAAGTCTGTCAGAAAGTGACCCACTTCTCAATTGATTTATTATCTCAATAAACATTTTCATAATGAGTTTATGGTCTCAATCGCTAGTTTGAAGTCTTCTGCAACACAGATGATGTTCACTTTTTGAATTATGGTTTCGTTGATTTTAAAATCGGCGCTAAAGCAGGGGGTGTTTTAGGGCGTGGCTTTGATGTGATTTATGTAACATAACGTTCACTACTCCCTCACGTCTAAAATTGTCACATCCGCAACCAGGATGGCTGTGCCCATAACGGCAAACCCGACAACTCATAGCAGATCTCCACACATGGGTGATGTCACACATGCTCTGTCCATTAATATACAGTCTATGGTTATACCTGTGATACTTAAACAACAAATCTACTTTCAAGATTTCATTCAAAACTTTGAGGAATCAGAAAAGGATTTATTGCCAATGCCAAGTAAGTAACACTACGGAATTTGCCATGCTGTTACATACATACATAAACATATTAAACATTCAAATGAAATAAACAAAAACTGAAAACCCTTTTGAAAAAGGGGTGTATGAATTAGTGCAGGCTGTGCAAAAATGTTGATGTTCAGAATAAATAGAAATATATCAATCAACATTCAAAAACAAAATAACAAGGCAGTTTAATCAATGCACTGATTGAAATCACACACACACACACACACACACACACACACACAGCTTGAAATGTTTATCTTAACACAGCGGCTGAGGGGTTGAGCTTCAGTAGCAACTCCAGATAAATAAGACACAGGGTCTGCTTGATTACTGCGCTTCTGCTCTTGAAATAAGCCCCTGGCTCCCTGTGTGACAAGATTATCTGTATGGACTTTTTAAACACCCTCTATCAGATGTGGGCCTTTGTTCCTAGAGGTGAAACTCAAACTTGAAGCAGCTAGATATGTGCCAGATTCACTGGATTACAACCTAGTTATTGTGCAATAATATGTCAAATACCTGTTTCCCTTTTAGTGCATTCATATAAATAATGTTAAAGGTTCCATTTTTTTACTTGTTCCCACACTAATAGTCGCATGTGTGTATGAGTGTAAGCACATTTTGAAGAAGCTGCACTGGTTTAAGTGTAATACATGTTAGTAATAATGTATTAGGGCTGTAATTATGAAGCTCTTTGAACTGTTAAATTGAATCATGTCATACATGTCATTTACATTTCAGTTTTTCAAAGCATTGTTATACAAAGCTAAAGTTACTTGTAATTTGACCATCCTCTTTGTTAATGTCAATGTACACCAGACCTATTGTCACCTTTGACAAGCCACTCATCCTGGTCACACTGATTTGCGGGTCTATTTTGACTGACACACACACACACACACACACCTGCTTTTTTGCTATAAGGTCTTTGCGACATTAGCTGAGCTCAAGCTAGCCCGGAGCCTGACCATCAGTGCTAGCAATGCCAAAAGAAGGAGCGCCTTGCCTTACCAGATACTGCTAGCTAACGTTAACGTGAAACAAAAGCTCCCCAGCAATTTACCCCCGTGGTCACAAAACATTAGCTAATTGTCTTTGTTTTCCTCTAAAACAGCTGGCTGAGCTTTCAGACAGAGTAGGTGTGTACTATGGAATAAAAGCTAAAGCTAGCCCCGAGCGAAGCCATTCCTTTCAATGAAACGTCAGTTCACAGACAAGCAGCACAAAGAGAAGAAAATGTGACAACAAAGCGAGGAGGTGTCTCTACAACATTCATTTTTATACTTGCCATATCCTGCTAAACGCCGCTGCTGGTTTGAACATACAGCCCGTACTTCTTGGCGTAGATATTCAGTCTACGGCCTCAAATCTCTTCTGTCTTTCTTTTTATCTCACTCACTCTCCACCCGGAATGCTGCCTGCAGGACAAGAATGGGATTGTCGTGCGCAGGCGCAGTCGATCCAGGGATGATGTTGGCACTTGGAAAACTGTCGCATGGTAAATAACTCGCTGTGTATCGTGGATGTGTAACAATAGGCTAACACAGCGTGTAGCGACATCTACTGGACACATCGGGTCTGGGATTTGGTCGTTTCCACTCAACAAGCGTCCAGCCTTCACATTTATGTTACTCAAACTGTTGCATACAGAAAGCTGAAAGTCAAAATGTAAGGGTTTAAAGTGGCGTTTCAGGGATATATTTCTGGAAATGGATAAAAGTTGCCCTAGGCCCTGTTTGCATGCTTTTAATTTCCATCAAGTTGTGTGCAAAATCAAAACTACATAAGACCCCAGACCCACAAACACCCACAGGGCTAAGAGTCAAAGACTAATTATGTAATATTTTACCTCTCTGGCAATAAGGAGGGTGACTATTCATGTTAAGTATTAATATACAGTATCAGATAATGTGATTTAATAGGGTTTAAAGCTAAAATACCTTCCATTTGGTTGCGGAATTTGACTTTTAAGTATAATCGCAGAATTTTAGAATCCTTTTCATACCACACATCACAAATGGTCATAACAGGAAAAGGTACTACTAACATTAACGATAGCAGTGTTCTTTTTAAGTACTCCCAGTTAGCCACATGCTTTTCCTACTGTGACGTCAAAACGTCTTCTGTAAAAAAAACTTTTATAATAATAGGCCAGTGTATATGCAAGTGCTTTTATGGTTGTTTGTTTTTTGGAATGATAACACACAAAAGGATTGCTTAACAGTTCATTCTCACATTATTTATTTTTTTATAGAACAGTTTACATAGTACAAATTTACCACGTTTTTAGCCAAGTGTGCATAAAGCAAAAAAGACAGTCTATAGCTGTCTGTTTGTATCAACATTAGGGCCCTGCATGGCAAAGGAAACAGCCTGCTTCAAGACTGAAATGCACATTTGCCATTGTCAAAGAAGTCCAGCCACAAATGTTGCCCATAAATCAGGCTCACGGCTTATTTTGCAAGCACCATCCATAGTACTCGCTGACAATTTTTAGCGGAATCTTTCATACAAATGTCTTTCTCAAATGTAATGTGAAAGATACACTGTGATTTCTGAACACCGTTCAAAGATAAGCCTGATGTATGCAACTCTGACAGCCAGAGAACCAAGTCCACAAAATCAGAGCACTTTCACTCTGCCTCGGCATCCTTTGCAGTGGGTTCCTCGCTCTCTGAGTCTTCACCCTCATCCTCCCCAACGTCACCATCTTCCTCCTCCTCTGAGGAGCACTCTTCATCTTTGTCTACAGGAGGCATCTTAATGATTATTTCATCATCGGCATCATCGTCGCCAATGACCGTGGACTTCCTCCTCTCTAGAACAGAGGGGGTGCAGAGTGGCGTGGCGTCCTGAAGAGGAAGAGTGTTGCCCATTAGTCACACATGCACATTCTGGTACAGATATCTGTAGTTATTCCCTTGAATCTTTGCAATTTTAATTAAAGTTAATATAGTATGTTGGTACATGGGTTTTACCACGCAGACACCAGGAGACAAACGCAATAAGCTTAATGCACCACAGTACTATAGGCACAGTTATCTGTCCCCAGATCACTGGTAAACCTGGGGCCATTTTCAGTCCGTGCCAAAGCTAAATATATTTGTGTTGGCCTTACATTACTACATGTAGACGCATCCATGGAATCAGAGGACCTTTTCTTCTGAGGCACCTGGGCAGCCTGAAAGAGGGAAAGTATTAAGGTAAATATGAGGCAACAACAAAAGTATAGAAACTCAACGTTTTGATTGGACCTTTACTTGTGTTTTTTAATGTGAAGTTCCTAAGAGAAACTTTCTGGGCCAATATTACATTTGTGATTTTTAAAAAGGTAGGCTAGACGGTTTTCATTCCTGGAAAGACCTGGGAAGATGTTTTGCCATGTTAAAAAGAGACTCCAGATACAGTATTAGGGGACCACTACGGTCTATATAAATATTAAACAATTATATAAAAATAAATAATTTTATATATACTGTATACAGTGGGGTTCGAAAGTTTGGGCACCCAAGGTAAAAATGTGCAATAATATGCATAGAAGAAGCCAAGAAAAGATGGAAAAATCTCAAAGGCACCAAATGACAGATTAGACATTTGTATAATTTCTGCAAAAGTTTGGGCACTGCAGAGTTAAACTTTTGAACCCCACTGTGTATAAAGCATCCAAAGAGCACCATGTCATGGGATCTTTAAAGTTACTATCCCAATCTCAAAACACTTACAAATCCAGGGAAGGCGTAGTCAATGCCGTGAGCTGCAAGCCTCTTGCGGAGCTTTGCTTCTTTCCGCAGGAGTTTGTCTTTCATCTTGGTCACCTGCTCCTCTGTGTGTGTCTTGTTGTAGCATGTGACAGCGGGATGAGAGAGGGCTTTTTAAATTCCCTTTGGGAGCCGACAAACAGCTTCTCATGCACCTTCTCTGGTGGAATCACGTTACCTGGGAAACAGCAAGAGGCAAAATTAAAGGAATTTACATTTACAGTGAAATTGTGGTCTAACAAAAGTGTAAATAAAAGCACAAAAAAAGTCTCTGTACTGTAAACAGATCTAAAAAATGTATTTAAAGCTATAGTGTGTTGTTTCTGTCTCCACCATGAGGAATTTTAAGTAATGACAACTATACTGGCAAGCCTTTGGTGATGGTGCAGAGCAGGAATCATGCTGGTAATTAATAGAATTGTATGTGTCCAATACTTACATTTGATGAGTCTCTCTCCCATGAGGTAATTGTTCATGGTCTCAGCAACGATTCTGGCTACTTCATCACAATCAAACTCTATGAATGCATAGCCTTTGCTTCCACCTGTCTGAGACAATGACAGACAGAAAAGAAAATGAGTTTCACGACACCTGCATGTGATGCTTCCCATTGAATGCGTTTATACTGCATGTTATTTTTGTTTTCCTTGTGCTTTTGTTGGCACATGGGTTTTATCACTCTGCCAATGGGTGAGGGTGAGCTAAATGCACCACAATACTTTAGGCTCAATTATCTGACCTCAGACCACTGTCAGATCTGGGATCATTTTCAGACTGAGCCAAAATTTCAGCAGGATCAATTCCACAATGTCCAGTCAAACAGATGGGACAACGGTATTATCTAAAATCTCATACAGCAAACTGAGAAAATCTAAATCCTTATACAAGCTCCATTTGTAATGCACAGAATAGGAAGCAATAAAACATGGAGGTTATTTGTTTTCTTCATCTTTGTGAAAACATTATTCTCTGGTGGAAATCAACTGAATTAGGCCTGGTAAAGTTAGATATGTAAAACGCGTTGGCCTTTTTAGTTCTCATCTCGGTTACCTTTTTACTCCTGGACAGCCGCAGCCTCAGGACTTTCCCAAACTGTTCAAAGTAAGTTTTGAGCTGAGGTTCAAACAGCCCCCGGGGAAGGTGACCAACATAAACCACTCCAGGGGTCAAACGGCTCCCCTGTAAAAAAAAAAATGACAAGAAGAAATTAAAACAAAATATAATAAACAAGAGGAAAAAGTTACACGGAAGATACATTTACATTTGTAAAGTGTGTAATTAAAAGCAAGAACCAGTTCCTCTATTTGATGGTTGCACATTTCAACTAATACATAAAACAGGTAATGTTCTAAATAACATTGAATGTGTTTCAATGGGTAAATTGCATATATATGAAAAATAAGACAGGCCGTTTTTATTGCAGACATTTTGACATGTCACATTTAGCTCACTGTCATAGCTTACAGGACTTGGATAGAACAGAGCCTGCTGGGTTAAAGAAGCAAGCTTGTGACCGGGAGGTCGCGGGTTCAATCCACAGACTGACAGGATCAAATCTGGGTGGGGAAAGTGAAAGAGCAGCACTTGTCCCTCCTTCATTATCACCACTGAGGTGCCCTTGAGCAAGGCCTTTTACCTCAAACCGAGCTGCTCAGTGGCAGCAGGTCAGACTGTGGTTGGGGGAAGGGGGCAGCTTCCAGGTATGAATGTGATCAGATCAGACTGTGGTTGGTTGGTTGGGAGGGGGGGGCAGCTTCCAATTGCAAATGAGAATTTGTCCGCAATCAAATACAAATAAATATTAAAATAATAATAAAAATGTCTGCTGTGAAAAGGGCATGTTGTCTTTCCCGAACATAAATCACTTTTTGTGTATATTAAACTAATAATGATTATATAATGTCCAATTGTCTTTAAACGCACAATATTGCACATTGTATCAATAAAGGTAAGGACGTGCAACGTAAACTAATGGCCTCTATGATAATGGCGTGGGAAGTGTGTGACCCTGTCCAACTGAACAAGTATGTTCCACTGCGCGGCTTATTTTTAATGAGCAGCTCTCGTTGTATCTGGCAGTAGCTAACGTTAACTAATAGAAAGAAGACTTGGCCATGGTAACTTTAGCAGCAGTTGCATTCACGTACCGTTAGCTAAAATTTTTAATTAGGCCACAAAATCCGACAGGTTACGGAAAAGGCGTCACACCCGTTCCATTTAGAAGTAAGACGGTATTGCTGAATAAACAAAGCAATAGAACCCTTATGTTATGTGATTTTTTTCCGGATTATTATAAAGGCCACAATTTCATCTCGACCCACCTTGCTGGATTTGTTCTTCTTCGCTTCCTGCACCTTCTTCTTGAACTCGGACTCTTGTTTGGGGTTCAGAGCCAGCAGCTCCTTGGCCGGCTTCGAGGCCGTTTCTGCTTTGCTTTCTGTCATTTCGATTAAGTGGTGATACAATGAAAATATTTTAGAATAAAAACAACACCGTCAGACAACTCTGTAGCACGAACTACGCACGTTGGTCTCTCCATCCGGTTGCCCATGTGGTGAGTGAGGGTGACAGTCAAAGCGGCGTGGAGAAAGAGCGTTTCTGTGTTAGATACAGTCGGTCGCTCCACCCAGCGCCGCCTACAGGCATGGCGGATAACCTTTTTTTCTTTTCTTGTCTCCCAGATTGTTCATTATCCCATAAAAGCTGCCATTTTCCATTTATTTTTAGCTTTAATTGTACTTTTGACTCCAGCTTTGCTGTATTTAACATCCACCTCTATGTCAGGCTTCTCTGCTGCTTTCTTCACACATGTATCTGCCAATTCATTACCTCCTACACCTATATGAGCTGGTACCCATATAAATGTAGTATGCTATGCCATACTATTGCTCTCCACCCACATCAAACCACGTCATCTATATTGCTATCATTTCTGCCATGTATACAGCTAATTATGCATGTGTGCATCATTAATTATTTTAGCAGATTCAATGTTTAATCGAGGGATAACATAAGCAATTCCCATTTTCTTATCTGTCTTCTCAGAAGCATCAGTATATAAAATGACTCCTTTATATTTTCTTGAAATGTAACTCTGAACCCTGTAGTGATCCACTTCATCAACCATGGAGGATAACTCTATTTCTCCAGCAGCAATCAATGCAACTCACTATGACCATAAAAGGTGTTAAAGTCTATTACTGCCACTTGGAACAAAAACCCTACTTATCGGACTCCAAGATTATTTCTATGATTTATTATATTCTAATATTATCTCATAATTATGACTTATTATATTCTGCATATATTTGCACAATGCACACATCATGCATATGCCCTAAGGTATTGTAATACATAATACGTATACAGCCTTTAAATTATATTTCTTTCATTTCTTATTTATTTTATTTCATTAGTTCTTTAAATGGTGGTAGTTATCTTATTGTGTTATTCTTATTATCTGAACTGACTTATCTCATAAATGTAACAATACAACAGAAGGAAAGAAGGGAGGAGCAGAAGAGGAGATGGAGAAAATAAAACCAAGGGGGTGGAGGAATAATCAGCAGTGCACACAGCAACATCAGTGGCCTCTGAATGCACGACATGGCAACAAAAATCATCTACTTCACAGTGAACGGGAGACCAGAGCGGGCTGAGTTCCCATTGGATTGCCCTGCGCAGGATGTTAAAGGTAGGAGCAGAAAATAATCACACTATTTAAAGTTATTTTAAGGTGTGTGTTGGACTACACACACACACACACACACACACATGTGCAATTATAGTGTTTGAAAAGTTGTCTGCCTGAGTAACATGATCCATTTTTTGCACACTTGCCAATATTCTCTAAAAGAAGGTAAAGAGATTTTTTTACTGAAGACACACACATGTTCCAACAGCTTCTTTTGCAAACCAAACAAGAAAAACACCTCGATTACAGACGCCGATGAAAGAATTGTATACGTGTTATGGAGGTTGTGTGAGCTACAGACAGCGATGCAGCTGCCACTGACAGCTCCTCACCATATAGGTTACAGGCCTTGTCTAGCATTGGCATCACAAGTTCTACATGTTATGTGCATGTTATAATATGAATGAGCATCGTTTTTTTCAACATTAGTTGTCAGAAAAAGGTTTTCATGAAATTTGCCTTGGTAATAGGTGCGTACATAACCAAACAAACAAATGAATATGAAATTGATTGGAGGAATCTGTAGAGAAACTGTAGAGTATGCATGCTTCTGTGTCGGTTTTATATAAAAGTGGTTTCTTTACTTTCAAACAAAGCAAGCACACTTTATAAAGAGCTCAGCAGTGACTGAAGGTCAGTTATAAGCCATTATCAAGAACAATTTTTGGGTGGCCAAGTTATGAAAAAATCTTTTTGGCCTTATATGTTTATCCTTCATATTTGGTATTTATGTAAATACTGTAAATGTATCAATATTTGCGTGAAAGAATCCGATCACGATTGTTCTGTGGTCCGTATCCTATCGTCTACTGGCTTGACCCCTGTGAGTAGATTCTGAGAGCGGTGGCAAGCGCTTGGAGAACAAAGTGACACGAAGCATGGTTCAGTTCACAAAGTCCTGAAGCTTTAATGGGACACACAAGGATATATACATTTTCTAAAAATCGCTCCATTCTCTTAGATGATGTGAGAATATATAGACAAGAAAGGGTCACCAGAGGGAGGAAAACCGTTTCACAGACGAGAGAGGCTTTGTTCAGAGTTTTCACAGAAAGGAATGTTATGTCACTACACATATAATATTGGTTATCCATTAAGTTGTTAAAAAAAAGAATCTTTATCCAGATCTTCTGCAGCCCTTTTCCTGAAGCTAAATGCTCACACGGTCCCATTAGTCAAAGGGATCTTGCACAAACTGGCAAGTCAAAAGTTGTTATTATCACTGGTTTAATGATAGTAATGGTACAATTGATCTATAAGGCTTTAGTCAGTTGTTAACAATTAATAAAGCATTTAGTTACAACTTATAAACCATATGTGATGGGTTACTTTTAACAAGAGGTCCCTAACAGCTTGACAAAACAATCACAATTCAAGGACCACTTACTAGTTTTTTCCAGGACCTTCCAACCACCATCCATAGTCTTCTTTAGCAGTTCAGGAGAAGTGTAAAATGATTTCTCAGGACATAGTTTGAAATGAACGGTGAGCCATTGTATCCAGATCTGTTCCGCGCTGCAGCCGAGGCAGGACCCCATGACATCCTGAAGCTGTACAACCCCAGAGGCAACATCGTCAACATCTCCCTGAGTCTGGAGCCCAACAACCCAAATTCCTGCTACAAGCTGGAGGTTGTGGCCGCCGACTGCAACAGTAAGCCGTTAGGTATTTGTAACTTTGCACCATGGGAATTGCAGTGCCTCGGTTTAGCAGAAAAAGGTTGACATTCTCCCTCTTTTCTTGTCATTTCAGGTGCAGAAATTGCTGGTGCGCTAGGATTTGACCTCTTCTCCATGGAGAAAAGGTAGGCATGCTGGGAAATAAGAAATCAAGACATACGTAACAATATTCTTGAGGAAATATATAATTCATAAAGTATATAATGTGAAAAAGTTAATAAAACAAATGAGATTTTGAGAAGCGTCAGATATTTTGGCATTTGGGTGCATTTGATGCAAGATAGACAGGCAGGACTTTGAGACTTTGAGAACAAAGATATCTGAAGGTGTAATGAGTTAACACATCTTACTAAAGGTGTGTGATCTCAGGCTGCAGGGCCTGGAGAAGAAAATCCTGATGGAGGCCAGTGAGACTCCTGCAGTGGTGTATGAGATGAAGAAACAGGTGGATTCATTCCGGGAGAAACTAGAGGTATGGACAAAGTACTCTGGTTTAAAGCTACTCTGGAAATTTGGGAAGATAGCATGGAACCTATTTCTAGTTTTAAGAAGAATAAACTTTATTATTAGTCACATACAATCATACAGTATATACAGTGAAATGTAACCTCTGCATTTAACCCTTTCTGTGGACAGTCACATACAGTGTGTTGGGGTTCAGTGTTTGAGGACACATTGACATGTGGCCAGAGGAGCCTGGGATCGAATGATCTTGTGGTTGAGGTCCGACCCGCTCTACCTCTGAGCCACAGCCACGTATGATAATACAACGGCATAATCATCTGCATAGGGAGGTTTTTAATCCTCATCAGAAAAAGAAACATTACTGTCAGGAAGAGGTGTTTGTTTTATATAAACTTGGATGTTATTATCACAAAAAGCCTACAGTCAAATTGTGCATTAGGATAATTGAGTTTATTTGTATTTTAAAAGCTGCACTTATCAATATATTTTGTATGAATGATGAATTAAATTAAATGTGTAATGTGAAAGGGGTTGCTCATAGTGATGACCCCAGGAGAATTATCACCTTACTCCTTAATTCCCTCAGCTCTGCAGAGTTTTTTACTCTATTACTTTGGTTTGCTGCGTGGGCTAAAAACTCTGCTCATCACCCTTGTTTCCAGCATTAGCAGCCAGCTGTTATCAGATCATTTGTAATCCCTGGCCTATTTGTTGAAGGGCCAATGGGAATTTGATGTGATGACGGATGTGTTGCTTGCTCTAACTTCCAGCTCTAGGCTGATTGGATTAAATCCCTGATACATTTTCAGAGTGTGGAGCATCTGAGCTGGCTGGGGTTGTTCAAAGACCTGTCAGATGGAACACACAAACCCTCCCCGTTCTACCACAAGAGAACCCTGCATAAAACCAGGAAGGAGTGTGAGCATGTACGGGAAAAGTTTCTTCAAATGAGGCACGTTCACATGCAAAACTCACTGAAAACTAGTGCCCTATGTATATTCTATGTTTTAATATATATACGTAGTTATTATTAATGCTTATGTTGTAACCTTTGCAGCTCCCTGGAGATGTCAGAGGAAGTGAGGCAGTTCTTAAAGACGCCAACCTTTGATAACTGGTAAGTTTAAATGTAGTCTATATCCACAATGTTCCACTTCCAGGATTGTTCCGGTGCAGCTGGAAATTCTGCGGGATGTCCCTCATTTCGGCCGGATGTGTCCGTCCCATTCCTCTTCCTTCATGTTGGCGTTCGAACCTATTCCAATCTGAGGACTTTGGTTACCTGGTCCTCAAATCTCTGCAGGGTAAATCCAGAGAGCTAGCTTGACTATCTGTCCAATCTGAGGACTATGGTTACCTGGTCCTCAGATCTCTGCAGGGTAAATCCAGACAGCTAGCTAGACTATCTGTCCAATCTGAGGACTATGGTTACCATGTCCTCAGATCTCTGCAGGGTAAATCCAGACAGCTAGCTAGACTATCTGTCCAATCGGAGTTTTCTGTTGCACGTCAATTAACCAGAGCACATTTTTCTCCTATCCAGGAATGTTGTTACCCTGGAGATCCAGAGTTCTCGCAAGAGCACAGCAAGTTACTCTGGCATCAAGTAATGCTGCTCACTATGTCCTTGTAGCCGAGCTGCACCAATCACATCGGTGTATCTGATATAGGCGGGGCCAGAGGCGAGCTGCACCAATCACATCGGTGTATCTGATGTAGGCGGTGCCGCCGCTCGAGATGACAGATTATTACTCGATGCCAGACCCTTAATCTTTTGGATTTGGGTCTGGATTTCCAGGCTACAATGTTGTGTGTGCCTGATCTGCGCCACCAGATGGCGCCTGTGCAGAGTCAAACGTTTAGCTCCGCCCACATATAGCCCTACCCCAATCTGCGTACTGCCTTCAGGTGAAATTGTGATTTTGTATATATCATGTTTTTAATTTAAATTCAAAACAGTGTTTCTTATCCTGTCTGCCAGCGACTTCAATGCCTACTAGTGAGCTGCATGGATGTGATGTTTTCAATATTAAATAAACTCATACAGTATGTAAATTCAAACATTTGAATCATTTGAATTGGCTGTTTTGCTGTGTTGTCAGACTTCCGCCATGAAGCTGCCCATTTTCCAACACTATCTCCAATTTATGTCACAAATGATTATTGTGACATTTGAAGGAAATATGGAGGAAGTTTATAGTCACTGTCAACTGACAAGATGGTTCTATAGCTTAAAACAGACACTGCTTGCCTGATGTATCAGCATCAGCATAATGTAACAGCACCATTCTTCCTTATTAAGGCAACAGAGACAGTGAGTGAGTAAGCTACAGTAGATGTAAAAACTGGCATTTATTTAATGTGATTTGTAATATACTGCTGAAGTAGGATTCCTACTGTTTTTGGGGATATTTTGGCAGGTAGGTGGTCTGTGAGTTTTCTTTTACTGGGTTAGTGGTCCTTGGTCTGAAAAGCTTTGAGAAACACTGCACTAATGGCCCCTGCAACATCAGATTTTCTGGGTGTCTTTGTGCTGTTGTCATCATCACAAACAGACAACCTGTTTCCTCAGAGTACAGAGACAGTACAGTGCCTCTGATGCTCTTGTGAAGAGGATGGAAGACAACACCCTTTTCTTCTGATCAACACACTCATCTCAATATGAATAGGCCTGCTGAGGGCTCACAAATCAAAACGGTCTTCATAACCGGGCTTAATCAACAAACCATGTTCTGAAGTGAGCTCCATGGACACGAAGCGCGTGCTGCATTCAATGGTCATCTTTTCATTTGTCAAAAGGCTTTTTATTGCAAATCCACAATGGCGGTGGTTGATAAATATGCAGTTATGCAGGTTACAGAATGAGAAGGGAAACTGGGGGGCCACATAATCATAATAAATTACCGAACTCCTTTAAACCATAATAAAACATGTTTTTCTTTACTTATGTCATAGATGTATTATAAAAGATAAGGCTAACAAAAAGTAACAATGTTTTAGTTAACAACTTGAAAAAATATATAAGTGCGTGCGTGTGTGTGTGTGTGTGTGTGTTTGCAGGCAGTGGGAGGACGCAGAGATCATGGTGCTCTTGCAGGTCATGTACACAGATTTAGATTTCATAGCAGCATTCAACATTGAGCCTGAAGTACTGCAACAGTTCCTGTTTGAGGTCTATCGAAGATACAACAACATCCCTTTCCACAACTTCAAGCACTGCTTCTGTGTTACCCAGATGGTGAGTGTGTGTGTGTGTATAGTGTGTGTGTGTGTGTGTGTGTGTGTTATTGGTGGAGGACACCTGGCTCTCAGGGTGGAGAGGGGATTCAAATCACTGCACTAAAACAACCTTTATACATAGACATGTTCCACCAAAACAACTTCCTTCCTGAGGCTGTTTTGCGTTGGCACAGTGGCTCCGTCCGGTGCTTGGTGCTAAGCACCGGACGGAGCCACTGTGCCCAAGACAATTGTGATTGGTTCAAAGAAATGCCAGAGAGCACGTTTTTCTCCCATCCCAGGATGCTGTGTGGACTAGCTAGACCTTCCTCCGCAGCGCTGTGGAAGAAGGTCTGGCAATCCAAGACTAATCACTTTCATAATTGTAGATGTCGGCCTTCTTTTTCCACATTATTTCGGCCCACATCACACCATCTCCATTTCCCATTCTGTAATTCTTTTTTGAATCTCTGAGCAGATGTATGGTTTGATCTGGCTGACTGACCTGAAGAGTAAGATGGACAGCATGGACCTGCTGATCATGCTCACCTCAGCAGTCTGCCACGACCTTGACCACACAGGGTACAACAATGCCTATCAGGTATGGGAATAACCCTCTTTGTGCACCTGCAGACAATGATTCCTTGCTGAGCCACAACCAAAGCTGAATGTGATCGTCATTCTGGAAGATACACAGTGCTGAAGCCTCATACTAACTTCAAAGGAATGCCTTAAATGCCTTTTTACACAGAAGTTTGTCGGTTTTGTGCCATCTTTTACATTACAATCGCTTTAAAGGGGACATTCTGTGTACATTTCCAGGTTCATGCTTTGTATTGTGGGTTTCTAATAGAACATGGTTACATGCTTTCATGTTTAAAAAAATATCTTCTTTTTTTTCATACTGTCTGTATGAATATCCCTGTATTCACCCTCTGTCTGAAACGCTATTTAGCACCTGTCTCTATAAGACCCCCTCCTGAAAAAAGGAACTGACCTGATTGGTCAGTGTTTCAGTGTCAGTGTCTTCCATATCTGTACTCTGCACCGTCATTGCAGCCGGGGAATGACTGTAATGGCACATTTCCACCTATATATAGTATAGTTGTGGCATCACAAACGTACGGAAGTCCTGATCGCTCATTTAAAGACACAGTTTCTGAAAACAGGCTGTGTGTATTTCTTTGTGGACTGAGCGTTTTGATACTATTACAGTATTTATATAGCATCTAGACCAAAATGGGACCTAGACAGGAGCAACAATTACTCCGACAAAAAATCATCGTATGGGTATGTGAGCATTGTATTAGATGAATAAAATAACATGACCATCTTTCAGATAAATGCTCGGACTGAACTTGCTCTCCGCTACAATGACATCTCTCCCCTGGAAAACCACCACTGTGCTGTAGCTTTTCAGATTCTGGAGAAGGTAAGGAAGACAACCCACTGTTTTTTCAAAACTTTTTGCCAAAGCTGCCATGAAATAATGCATTTTAGTTTAAGAATTTGCATTAAAGAACAGGGGCTATTGTCTATGTAGTCAGCGTCAATAAACAGTGGCTTTTCTGTGTTTTTTAGACAGAGAGCAACATCTTCAGAAATGTGTCCATGGATCAATACAAACGAATAAGGGAAGGGATCATCAAGTGAGATCATCTTTCTGATTTTCTTAGCTTCTGCATGCACATTTTTATTGTTATTAGGAAATGATAGCACAATAGAGTACGGTGTGTATTCTGTTTTAATTGCAGATGCATTCTGGCCACTGACATGACAAGGCACAATGAGATTCTCAACAAGTTCAAGTCCATCCTGCCAGCTTTTGACTTCAACAACAGGGACCACAGAGATGTGGTAAGAGGAGAGCAAAGGACACTGATTACCGCTTGTAATCTGTATGTTTATGAATGCTGAAATAAGTTGTCACCAAACATATTTTGTTTCAATAGCAGGTCTTCCATGGATTTTAAACAAAAATGTAAATAAAACTCAGAACGTTAACACTCCAACCCAAGTAGACTAACATTCAGCTAAATTAAGCAGATTTTCAGTCTAATGAATCCTGCCAAAACGCCGGTTGGACTGACTTCTAGTTTGGTTGGTAAATTAGCTCCTAGTGTGACAAACAAAAGCATCAAAACATGCATTTTAGATGAAGGAGATGTAGATCCAGTACGGGATATGTACGGGACGCAGACGTTTTAATACCTACAAGTTATTGTAAACAAACATTGTGATTGGTACCTTTAATGTATGTTTAGCTGTCTACTATCTGATTTTTGCCTGCTGTGTGTGCAGCTGATGATGATTCTGATTAAGGTGAGTGACATATCCAATGAGGCGCGGCCCATGGAGGTGGCTGAGCCCTGGTTGGACTGTCTTCTGCAGGAATTCTACAACCAGGTAACTGAGTCCTACTGTTATGTAGGCTACTGTCCTACTACATAATGTGGCAACACCCGGATATACATTTTCACTTATAGAGGATTGTTCACATTTTCCTCACATCAACTGACTTTTTTGGTCTACTAAATGCATTTTATTCTACTAATTCAAAACTTTATGAGGCCCAGCCTGAATTATGGGCAAGTCACATGTTACACAATCCAGCACTGCTAAATGTGATTAATATAGCTATTAATTCCAACTGTGTCGTCTGTCTAAGAGTGATGTAGAGAAGTTGGAGGGTCTTCCAGTCACCCCCTTCATGGATCGGGACAAAGTAACCAAGCCGTCATCCCAAACAGGCTTCATCAGATTTGTCCTTCTGCCTCTCTTCATCGAGCTGGCCAACCTTTTCCCCTGTCTGGAGGTAATTTATTTTAAAAGATTCACAAATGTCCAGTAAATGAACCTCACCCTATGAGAAATAGGTGTCACGTTTTTAGGCAGTTACAGGTTCAGACCAAAAAGCAGAAGAGGGGACAAGGAGGCAATATGGAGAGTTTGAATGATTTATTGACTAAAAATAAACTTAAATAAACAGTCTGCTAATAGGGTGGAGTCTGCATTGTAGGTTAGCAATACCAGTTCAACCACACACAGACTCGCAGCACTGTACCCAAATGGAAATAAATGGACTTATCTGTTGAAATGGATTTTGGTTTTGGACTTTTGTTTATGCATTGAAATTATACGTGCTGGGGTGGAATTTGATCATTTCTTCGTTCATTCTGCAGCAACACATCATTGACCCGGTACGGAAGGCTCTTGATTACTACACAGAGATGGAGAAAGCACTGGAGAGGGAAAAACAGAACCGAGCTCAGAGTGAGAATGCAGCCAAGAGTAAGGAGACCACTGTGGGCCCACAGAGGCCAGCTGACAGCCACACAGATGCTGGGCCTGAAGCTTCACAACCAGACGCACAGTCCACTGTTGGAAGTACTGCCTGAATCTTAGGCATCCTTTCTCAATATAGTGTTATTTTAGATTGATTGAGATGTATTTGAACCATCTACATTTGTATGTTTTACTTGTTTACTTACTGGGCTAAGCACAGGTGTATGCTGTTCTAATCCATTTTGGTTGTAGTTTTGGTGTACGTAGTATTAAATGTAATGTGATGAGGTGGAAGCTAGCTTTTACTTAACGAGTTCAATACAAATTATCAACAGTAATATATTTTATAAAAGTATTTCAAAAGTACAGTACAGAGTTGCCTAAATTATAATTTATGCTAGAAAAAATATGCGACAATTTTTATTAAAGTACTGCCTTATTTCACTGTTGCCGAGGAAGTCCAGAATTTTTGGTAAATGAAATAAACTGTTTTTAAACTGTTCAAATACTCCTTCCTCTGTGGTCCTTTAAAGCATCCCTTGTTAACTAGTTGAGAGGAGAGGTTACCAGCACATCACTCTCATCAGTGAGTCTTTACCACTCACTTCCCTAACTCATTTTCTTTCAAACACTCGAAAATATTCCCATCCAAAAGCTGCACCTGAACTAGAAGTTGGTCCGTTTTCCTGCAGAATGTCATGAGATGCCGTCTTAATCTCCGTTATAAGGTCATAAGTAAACCTAAGTTGAGGATATTTCATCAGATATGTTCTTAAGGTGATGAATGGGACACCAAAAGGACACATCCCTGACTTCCACGTCCCTAACTCATTTTCTTTCAAACACTCAAAAGTAGTCCCATCCAACATGGAAGGGACTATTTTTGAAGTTTGAAGTCCAAATTGAAAATGTACTGTTGTCCCATGTCCTGAAGAAGACCATGAGATAGCCTACTGATGAAATTGCCAGTTGATGTCCATCAACAAGCCGTTGTTTCCAAACTCTCAAAAAGTAAACATGAAATAAATAATGAACAAACAATTCAGAACAATGTCAAATCGTGAGCATTATAATAGGCCTGTATACACAATATGATATTATCTTTTGGGACACATGCATCAAACCTTTTCTTTTCAAAAATATCAAACAAAACCATTTGTCTTCTCAAAGTGTTATACTGAACAGCATTACCCCAGGACTTTCTAACATGCTTTCCTGCACTTTATACCAATTACCCAAGCATCAAAAGCCTCCTTCAACATTTATCAAACATATTCTCAAACAAACTTAACATTTAAATTCCAGTTTCAGTCCGGAGCTCAGCTGTTTGTCCTCCTTGAGTAAAAGAAAAATAACAGCAAAATAAATACTAAGTAATGTTCCAATAAATTAACCGTCCTCCGATTTTCTTTTCAAATAAATTCTTGGAATTGGGATTTCCAAAAGCTGTATCCTCTGCACTTAATCCAGACTATCATCTGAAATGTTAGAATTCTATGATTTAAGCAAGATTCCATCTGATACTATCAAGGTTCTTCAAAGGCAAGATACATATTCCATTCTAGAACGTCTAGAAACATCATAAAGCAATGAAGTAGCTGGAAAATCGTCCAATCAAACAAATCCCTGACTTCATTTAATCAATGCCTATTGATGTGAGTGAATAGCAATACATTACACACCACATTACCAGTGTAACATATGGACAGATGCACATATCATATTAAAGTTCCCCATATTAAATGGTATAAAGTGTATACTGAAGACACTAAGAACATTTAATTTAGTGGGCGTAGTAAATAGCCTATACTTTCAAGCTCTTTCAACCACTTGTTTAACACGCTTTAAAGGTTAAATCTAAAATAAATGACATTATCAAAATCAGACATGGGAGAAATGTTTACATCAACAGAGGCACCAGCATTGGTTGGGATAACGCAATAAAAAAGAAGACATTATGTCTACACTCAATCCAAAACAGAGTAGAGGTAAGGGAAACAAAAGTCCCAACAAGCAGGCTGTAATTAGGGCGCAACAACCTTAGCAGTAACAGGCCCACACTTTTATTATAGGAAAACATTTATTTTGTGATTTGTGCCAGGAGGCTGAAAAACTTGAGCATCTCTTTCTGTCATGCAGAACATTTAGGCTACACAATCACAAAACATAAGGAGGGTAGAACATAATGTTATAATAGAGTAGCCAAGACAGTGGTGGACAAGAGAGGAAATTGTTATGTACAGTAGGTTTTTTTAACAACAACTAGACTTGAAAGACTGAATGGACACTGGGAAATTAAAACCTGAGGGAGGCAGTAATGCTGTAAAAGCTAGAAGTAGAACACCGTCTAACTGTCTACGCTTCACCCAGTATGAAAGGTGGTAGGTTGGAGGTTGGTCGCATAGACGGCTGGTAGGCGGTACGTTAGGGTCGTTAGTTGAGTGGTTCCCTACGACTTTGGAGAACGTGCCCCCAAACCTGATTGGACAGAGCGTGGTGACGCCTTTAGACAGACAGCCAATCAGTGCGTCGGCACTGACCGGTTCAGGTGTTAACTGCCTATGGTCGTGACTATGGTTGTGACTGGGCTGGCTGGCGGGTGTCAAACCATAACCTCAAGAAAACCATACTCGTGCAGTGGATCTCAGCAAAGCTCACCCCCCCAGCTGGTAGTGTGAGACGTCTTGCTTTAAGTTTTTTATGATGGACCCGTTGGTTGCTGCGATAGACCAGGGCACGAGCTCGACGAGGTTTCTGGTGAGTGACGTGTTCAGTCGTGTAACATTACCCAGAATAAATGTCTCCACGTTTCAGACCGAGTGGTCTCTATTAATGCGACGGCTGTGTTTAACTTTCCTTCGGCATTTGCTGGGCATAGCTAACAACTAATAACGAAGCCTCCGACTGAAAACAAACTTGTTGCAAGTGGACATATGATAACATAAGAATAAAGCTATTTTATTTTCTCCAAGTTGCACACGGCGAGGGTACGCTAACCCCTCGCAACATTACTGTCGTTAGCTAGCAGCGTTTGGGTTTATTCATTAAACTACAAATACAGCACATTTGCTGATGTGTTACTAATTGATGGAATTACATTGAAAATAAATTAGAATCCTTTTCCTCAAGGTGCCCCCTCAAGGACCCCCTCATTGAAATGATTTTCTCACTAAAGCTGTTTGGAACCCCCTGTTTAGTGTAGTTCATGTTAACTCACCTGTTCAATATCACCCCATCTCTAGTTGTGCCTGCGTGAATACTGCTGAGACATTCCTTGAAAAGTTGTCACTGTGCCATGTGGAAACCCACCAGATTGAGCAAAACGAGTCCGGTTTAGTGATCCTTTTGTGTACAGGGCTTCCTGAAGTAGGTCAGCTGGAAGATTCTGACTCAGTTTGGAGCTCTGCAGAGATTGAAGTTCATCTTGTGTTTAGATTTTCAAAGGATAGAGGGACAGGGTTTTTAATGTCTGGGTGAAACTGGTAAACATTTCTATGAAAACTGACAGCTTTTATATTTAATTTAACTAACTGATCCGAAAGTCAAACCACCGCATTAAAAGCTGCTTTGACTTAATTTATTGACAGGTCTTTATTTAAGGACTAACACTGGAGAACAATTCAATCTATTATCATCTCAGACCATGAGGGTTTTTTTAGAATAGTGTTTGTGAGCAATGCAACTATAATCTGTTTAGCAATACACAAATGCATATTTAAACATTTGGAGCCCAACCTTTTTCATTATGCTAGTGTATCACACATTTATATTTGTTCCGATTCCAATACCAGTATCAGTAGGTATGCAAGTCAATGCAGGATCCAATGCCACATAATTGAGCCCTGAAAAAATTCTCGCTTAAATTTTATATATGTTCTTTTTCTGTTATGACTGAGTTTTAAACTAGATAGTAAAAGAAAGTTCTATGGATGAATATTTTAAACTCACTGGTATCAGATCTGTATTCTGTATCAGCAGATATGCGAGTTCAGGTATCAAAACGGGTATCGGGAAGGAAACGACTGGTATCAGAACATCTCAACGTTTATGTGTTCAAAAGTTACAGATGTCCACAGCAAACAAACAGGTGCCATAACACTGCTCTGGAGGTTTTCTTAATTAGTAACCAGTTCTTTCCAAAGGGCCTTGAACCCATTGTGAAGTCCCTGGCTGAATGCTGATCTGTTGAGACTAGGTTAGGCCCAGAAAAGGTCATTAAGACTACAAGTTCAACCTTACACCTGGCCGGTTGTTTGGGAGATTAACTGCAGAACCCACATGATGATAAGTCATGAGATGTCTCTAGTCATAGATGATAATGATTAAGCAAAGCTTTTTTCTGCAGTATATTGACTATTTAATAACCTTCCCTGTCCTTTTTATACACGTAGCCTATGTAGTGTATAACATGTGTCATGTAAATGATCTTTGGTTTTTATTACTGAATGATTCAAGTTGATTTACTTAGTTTGCAATCTGCCTTCTGATCTGCGATCAAATCTGCCTTCAGTGCTAATACAGACAAACAGTTTGTCTGGGAAACTGTTCAGAATGTGTGTCAGCACATTTGGAAAGTGAAAGCACTTTATTTAGAGTTTTACAAAATGTAATTATTTCTTTACTAGCACCACAAACTAAATGCCACTTGGGCTGAGTGTCAAAGCCTGACAACGATGTCATGGAAACTTTGAATTGATGATAATACTCTGGCTACGATGATACATAACTTGTGTTCTGGGTCAACATGTTGGGGCCCAGAAGACAACCAAAATCATGGGGAAAGTAGTGTTACATGAACCTCTGGCATAAGTATTCAGTGGACATGATTTGTATATTTTGAATACTTGTGTTGTGTGATTTTGAGGTCCTACTTTAACTGGCCCAGTCATAAGGTCTGTCGTGTTCAGATGGGGTGAGGATGTTCCTGTTTGCTGTCCAGCTGACTGACAGAATGTTACCTCTTTCCTTTGAATGTCAAAGGGTTCAGCTGGTAGCCTGCTTGTATCTGTGTCTGTCAAGGTTGCACTGTGGTTAGAAATAGGGCTGCAACTTACTGTTATTTTCTTTATTGTCTTACAAAGAACTTTTTATTTTATTTTAACAAGCACCCCAGAACAGCCTTCTGTTTTATTTCCATTCTTGTTCTCTAATGAGTTTAATTTCTCTACAGGTGTTCAATGCAAAAACAGCTGAACTGATGAGTCACCACCAAGTAGAGGTCAACCAGAGTTTCCCCAAAGAGGGGTGAGTTCTTTCAACTTCAATATTTTTTTAAATTAATTGTGTCACAGTTCAGCCCCTAAAGACATCCTGTTTACTATTATGAATGACAAATAAAAGCATCACATCCTTACTTTTGAGAAACTAGAAATAGCAAATGTATGACATTTCTGCTTGAATGACTAAAACAATTGTATATTCTGTCAATTGACTAATCGTTGCTGCTCTGCTTCACAAAACAAAATGTTCTTAGATGCTGGGCTGCCAATAAACACTTCAAACCAACAGAACCATATTCTCCTGGTACAACAGGTTGTACAAATAGTAAATACTGTGGATAGAGTCAGTATTTTAGCTATTTGCTGAACATCCTTTCTACAGAACGTCTATTAAAAAAATTAACCAACTTATGCTACCTTCACACGTGGGCAGCTATTTTCATAAACGGACATTTCAACCTCTCAAAAATAACATCGTGCACAGTTCAGTTTTCAGAAAAGTGTTCAGTTATATGTGCCCGTGTATATGCCATCAATGCCGCCAAGAGCACGCTAAACCTGTAAGTGGTGTAACTAGGAGCTCAAACCCACGTTAGTCAATCAGAATCACTTGCTCAGTCTTCTCTTCCTCACTTCCTTAGCTGCCTAAACCCAAGGGGGTAAATGGGCGTCCACGAAGCGTAGCTCATACGGTGCCATTTTAATGCTACAAAGCACTCACCTGCCGTTAGCATCCCATTGACTGCCATTCATTTTGGCGCCACTTTGACAGTGAATAACTTTACATCTGATGTGTTTAAAGACTATTTGTCTGTTTATTTCTAAAGAAACATGACAATGTATAAAAGGCTCCATTACCCTGTAGCTCACGTTATGGCTCCATAGCAGACGTATTTATAACGATTGTGTCATAACCACGCAACTTGCTGTCGCATAGTCAACAAATCACCGTATTGTCAGGAGAAGCTCGCAGACAGTTTGGACTTACATCAACTGTTTATGTTTAATTGCTAATGTTAACTAGCATGTTGGTTAGCAGTAATTAGCCCTGTGCTATGTTATGTTAACTAACATATACCTAATTCTATGCCTCTGTGATTGGGAATGATTGAGATTTCTCTTGCACAGTTACCAGAAGAGTTAACAAATTTTCAGACAGGTTATCTCACTAACATATACCTACCTCGAGCTCAGCTGATTGGGAATGATTGAGATTTCTCTTGCACAGCACCAGAAAAAGTTGGTCTAATTGCGTCACTTCACTGGTCTCAGTTGTCCAGAACAACAGCATCACTGTTGATCCATTTCTTTACTGGTCTATGTCCAGAACCGGGATCCGGTTTCTTTAACTGCCTATACCTAAACGCACAAACAAAGTTTTCAAAAATCTCCACTCTGGTCGGATTTTACAAAAAAAGACTCTTTCACAGGCAAATTCTCCCTTTGCGTGTAAACAAAGGGCACAAACTAAAGGTAAATGTCTCTCTTTGTCAAAATAACCACATATGTGTAAACAGGGCCTTAATGTACAAAGAAATGCATGAGTTGCAGATTGTAACAACTGTGCCTACCTTTTCCCTTTTGAATGCTTACTGGGTTACTGAGGTTACACTTTAACAGCATGTCAGACTAATCTCTTACTAAGGTCCAGGGGTCTGTTTCAGAAAGCAGGTTAGGTTTGTGAACTCTTGAGTTAGTTAACCCTGAGATGAGGGGAAACTCTGGGTTTTCTGTTTCAGAAAGGGAGTAGGCCTGCACAATATTGGAAAAATCTTACATTGCGATATATTTTCCCCCCTGCGATATATTTCATATTGCAATATGAAAAAAGAAAAGTAATTTTTAAAAGATGAAATAAATAGCTCTATTTGGAAATTATAAATCATTCTGGACTACTGCAGAGTGATCTTGTAGGGGAGGTGCATCTACTTAGAAGAAAAAATGAAAAAGGATCTTTTCTAATGTGATCCATTCTTTGTTGAACTTTAATGCTGTACAAACACCAGAGGAAGTAAGCTGTGACTAATGTCACTCTTCTTCAGTGGTTTTGGAGGGAAATTAGGTGGAAATACGCTGGTTGACTAGCATGACACCATTGTATTCATATAATAATCAATCCAGGCTAACGTGTATGACAGTGACTGCATGTTGCTTCCTCTAAATTTCAGGTTGTGGATCGACTAGTGGGGCCAGCTCGTTAGTTTGATAAATTGATCATCATTGATGTCATGCGCACTAGCAACAAACTGTGTATCCAAGAACAATTAAATCGGTGGTAATGACGTTAGATCAGACACAGACTTCTGTTGTATATTAGTGTTACATTTCCAGTGTCGCGGCCCCAAACCGTAACGTTAGTTGGGACAGACGGACCCCTTGTTTCTTTAGGCTAACTATATTAGCTTTAGCCTTGCTGGTAGCAGCTTTCTGCTTGTTTCTTTAGGCTAACTATATTAGCTTTAGCCTGGCTGGAAGCAGCTTTCTGCTTGTTTCTTCAGTGATTTAGTGATTGTTTTAAATGAACACAAGCTAAATAGAACTTTACGTAACAGCTGGAAGTTATATATTTAAACTTGGTTATTTTAGGCTATCTTCATTCATTTTAGCATGGTTGGTAGCTCAGCCTTAGGCTAACTATATATGTCTATGGTTCAGCCTAGTGGTAGCAGCTTTCTGCTTGGTTCTTTAGCTAAACTAATTAGCTTAATCCTGGCTGGTAGCGAACAGCTTTCTGCTTTAACTGTCTAGGTGAACTATATTAGCTTTAGTGTGGAAAAGCAGCTTTCATCTTGGTTCTTTAGGCTATCTATAACATCTTTAGCCTGGTTGGAGCGGATTGTGCTGGCAGGAATGATCTGTGAACGTTGTGATTATGTTTCATTAATCAGGTGATTTAAAAGTATTTGCAGCCAACATAAAACACCGACGCCCTGTGATCACTGACAACCCATCAAAACTATGTTGACTAAAACACACTGTCAGCTCTAAAAGGGAGGTTAATCAAACCAGAGAGGGGGCGGGACTTAACCTAAGTCAGTTGCTATGGTAACTTTTTTTGCAAACAGTCTTTTTTACAATATTGGTGATGCAGAACAGTGGTCCCCAACCTTTTTAGTCCCAAGGACCGGTTTAATGTCAGACAATATTTTTATGGACCGGGCTCTAAGGTGTGACGGATAAATACAACAAAATATAATGATACGACTGGCATAAAAACTGTGGTGTGTATATAATAATAAACGTGTATTTGTATGCAACTTTATTAGCAGCGGCACTGCAAAATCTGTTCCACAGTAGCGGTAACATGAATGTACATCCTTTCCCCTAACCCTTTTGCTTACTAACTCTGGTCGCTATGGTGACGTTTAAACATGCCTTAAAAATAAGATACAGATGCGAAACAAAAGCAACTATAATAAATTAAAATTTCATTTCAAATCATTAAAGACTAAATTATTGAGCCTTGATTGTTTTTTAAATGAGCACAAGTCCCATCTAGAGTAACGGAACAGCTGCTTTGTCCATATTTAAACGGTTATTTTCATTAATTTTGTTTTGTTCATCTGTCACTGCAGACATAAAACCCAGCATCACCCAAGATAGGAATGGGGGGGCAACCCAGGGTTTTCAGGGTCAGGTATTCTGCTTTGACTTTTCCAGAACACCTGCAGAGGTTTAAATTGGGATTTGATTTGTGTATGGCTGCAGGGGTCCCATGTCATGCTGTCCTGGGGCTGTGGGGCTTAGTGCCCCCCAGGAATAAAATTTTTGAATCAAACCATGAATAAAATACTTTTAAAAAATATTGTCTGTCAAAAAATGGAAAACAAATCTTACATGATAGGCAAACTAAAAAAACCTTTGCCATTGTTGGTATCAACAGGTCTATTTTCTAAATAAAATATTTAAAAAATATTAACTTTGACTTTTAAAAGACCCAGATAATGTGCCAAAATGAATAAAATACTTGAAAAGCAGTAGCATATGTCAGCAAATGAAAAGATTTGGGTCTGAATGAAATACTTTAAACAATAGGACCTTAATTTTCAAAGTAAAAGCTTGCATCAACTATCATGCTAATGAATAAAATATTTGGTGTTTTTTTTATATTTAAAAAATGTCTGAATGAAAAATAAATGCAGATTATGCAGACAAACTTAATTTTCAAAGTAAAAGCTCATGCATCAACTATCATGCTAATGAATAAAATATTTGTGTTTTTTTTTTTTTTAGTGATTTAAAAAACAATGTAGAATATAAAATAAAAGTGCAGAGTGTAAAATTTTTGTTTTTTGTATTCTTGTGTGTGCAGATCCTTGTTATCCCTAACAAAAAAATCAAGTCAGAGTTCAGGGTTAGACTCAGATGCTTTTGTTGATACATATTCAGATGTTATTGTCTATTCTATTTCAAATCTGGTGATGAACACTTGGGCTGCAATATTATTTTCTCAATTAACCAATTAGTGGTTTGGTCTCTAAAATGACAGAAAAGGGTAAAAAATGTCAATTTCAGTGTTTTCAGAAGCTCATGATGACAAATCAAACAGTCACAGAGGAGTAAAGAAACCATAAAACATTCAGATTAAAAAAAAAAAAAAAAAAAAAAAATCTTGACTCTTTCTGTGTAGTGTGTAACAGCAAAGTCTCTGATTGGTGGAACTTGTTGTTACCATGGAAATGTTTACCGCACACATGAACCTTGCGAATGGCACAGGGTTCAACCTGTAACAATTCAATTTTATTTATAGTATCAATTCATAACAAATGGCTTTACAGATAGAGGGTTAAACCAACCAGAATTTACAAGGACCCAAAACAGTTGTAAGAGCAAACCCCACATAGCTACACTGTATGGGTATTATTTTGTTGACACCTTTGTATCTCTCTGGACCAAGTACAAAACATACTGTACATGTGTTTGTGCACACATTTACATGCCTGTATTTGTGTTTGGATCAGCTGGGTGGAGGAGGACCCCAAAGAGATAATGCAGTCGGTGTATGAGTGCATGGAGAGGACCTGTGAGAAACTCTGTCACCTCAGCATCAACATCTCCAACATAAAAGGTGGGACACTGTTGTTGATTACCCCACCTACACCTAGCTGGATGAGAGAACGAAAGCAGATTGTTAAGGCCACACCAACCCGATAATTGGCCGTCGGACAGTTTGGCGAGGGTCGGTGACTCAAGTCTGTTTGGTGTGCCGTCGTCCATCGGAGGGGCCAGCGGCCTTCATTTTGGCCGACCTGACATGCTCGGTCGGAAGGCAGGCACTGCCGGCAGTCCACAAATCTGATTGGTGGAACGCTAACCCACAAATGACAAGTGGGATGAGTGTGACTAGAGTCTATCAAAATCTGAGGAAAATCTTTCAAACTGACCGTTGATCTGAGATGAAGGTTCAGCAGCTGCACGGCTGTTTCTTGCTTAAAATGTTTTCAGAGACATGTTTTAGTGAATTATTTTAGAAAAATATGACATTGTATTTTGAACATGCTGTTTGTCCAATCAGCTGCCGTCGGCATTGCTTCGGTGTGTTCCGACGCACTAGAAGAATGGGTGGAAGAGGGATATATTGACATTTACGTTGTTGCTGTTTTCTTCAGCGGTGGGGGTGACCAATCAGAGAGAGACAACCCTGGTTTGGGACAGAGAGACCGGAGAGCCACTCTACAACGCCATTGGTGGGTGCATTTTACATTTGAACGAGCAAGTATCATTGTGAAAATATTTTATGTTTATACATAAATTCTGTAATAATGATTTAAAATGAAGGCCTTTTAGTCACGTAAATTAACAATAAATTGATAGGGCAAATAGAATAGCACAAATGGAAAGGTTTAATTAAACTGAAAAAGAGACCCTTTCATTCTTCCCCCTACTAGGGCCTTTAGTTCCAGCTTGACAGGCGACTTTATCCACAAGCTATTAAGAATGCCTCTTGGTTGCTGTTAAACATGTTTAGACCACAGGAACTTTCCCATGGAACTAGGAACCTTCTGGGGAACTCAATGTTTCGCCTGCAGTTACCAGGGTCTAAAAAAGATCTCTGGGCTTTAATTTTGCCCAAAAAAGGCCCTGAACGGGGGGAAATTTCAGGAACCTTTGGGGTTTAAAAGTTATTTTTATGGTTTATCAGTGGTTATGTTCTGAAGTACAAATAAATCAACCACTCAACAGGTGCTTATGCAGAGACAGACGATCTTATAGTTTTCATTCATTGTTTTATGTGGTCATAACATAAGTTCATTTTTTTTGTGTGTTTGGCCTAAAGTCATACAGAAATATCTGTCTAATCTTGATATTTTATATTCCCATGCGTAAGCTGTCCTCTGCTTTGTCTGTAGTTTGGCTGGACCTGCGCACACAGTCAACAGTGGAGGGTCTAATTAACAAAGCTCCGGGCCAAAACAAGAACCACCTCAAGGTGAGGGAGATGGACAAGAAATCCTTCATTTGTTTTTAGCTTTCAGATTTTAGATTCAGGCTGCATTGTTCACAAACTCAAGTAATGTGTCAGGCTAAGCATGTATAGAAAACGTAGGCATGGCTGAATGGAATCCTTTGAGTCAAAAATGACTAGGTCTTATATAATCAATTTATACTAAACAAAAATCTGTATTTCTACTGTTCTCTCTCCAGCAAAAGACAGGCCTTCCCATCAGCACCTACTTCAGTGCAGTGAAGCTCCGATGGCTAATTGACAACGTGGACGAAGTGCGACAAGCAGTGCAGGATGAGCGCGCTATGTTTGGCACGGTGGACTCCTGGATCATCTGGGTAAGAGCTGCTCAAAGCCTGCAGCTGTGCACCAGCTGTTTAAAATCACAATATAGAGAACACATTCCAAACAAATAAGTTTCCATGTTCACTGAATCTACAGCCCTTTTTGATTTGCAACCTTTTTAATGTAGACTTAGGCTACGTTGACACTTCAATGTTTTGGTTTAAAAACAAATATCTTTACGCCTCACGTCCACACCACTTTGCAGAGTCTCATCCTCTAAAATGGAGACGTTTGGTAACACTGTTGCCCCCGTTTTGGTTTGAGAGCTCCGGGGTTGCTTTGTAGTCTGGATGGGCACAAACGGAGACCTTTGGAAACAACAACGTCAGTCTTACCAGTTAGGTAGCTTACATACCTTTCAGTAACAGTCCACCTCGGCGTTGCTCCTAATTAATCCCTGCTCTTACTTTTCAGTTTTTCTTTTCTTCTTCTTCCCTTACGTCAATGACTTTTAACCGCAGACTAATGTCAGAAACTTGGCTTTCTGTTTACACCAGCAGGCCCATGCTAGATAATGTATGTGATATGCGTTTTGAGAAGTGTTAATACAGATGGAGATCATTTCTTAAACGGCACCTAAACACTTGCATGGACAGAGAAAGTTTTTCTTTCAAACCACTGTTGGAAATTGAAAATGTAGTAGTGTGGATGTAGCCTTAGTCCAGTGTTTTCCCTCAGTGTCTGACGGGGGGAAAGAACGGAGGGGTCCACTGTACAGATGTCTCAAATGCTAGTCGCACCATGCTCTTCAACATTCACAGCATGGACTGGGATCCTGAACTCTGCAGGTAAAAAACATGTATACACACACACACACAAACAGTGGAGCATTTGGTGAGCATGTAAACAACTGGTTTTAGCAAACAGGCCTCAAGCATACACACACTGGGTTTCACTGGGAAGATGGGGAAACTGTTTCTGTGTAAGAAAACCCACAGGCTCACTTTAAAGACTCAGCTAACCAGGGTTAAACCAAAGCCAAAATAAAAATATTTTTAGTAAACAAACTGAGTAAAAGCTCAAACATTTACAAAACTAAACTGAAACTATATTGCTATAGACTAATATAAACTTAATAAAAGTTTATATTATAAAGTTTTAGTTTTTTACTACCGAAAGAGACTGCATGAATTTGTCAACTCTGGTGACGTTGAACCACTGACATCGAACAGACATGCCATTCCAGGAGATGGCACTGTGCTGTAATTGCTTCACATCAGACACTAGTAGCGCAAAGGATAAACTTTAAATGTGGCCATTTCTACCCAGTTCTCCATCCCTGTATTTTGTATGCATATGTTTATGTATTTCTTAAACATTGGACATGGATATATAAAAACTAAACCTTTGCTAGTTTTAGTTTAGTTTCAGTTTTTCACCAAACACACTAAAAAATACAATAGAATACTATAATAATCTTGCCTCATATTCCCCTGAAACGGAGTCAGCCTGTACTGCACATCCGCTAAAATCCATACCCAATCATTTTTCCTGTCCGTTTTTGGACTACTATAAACTGTCATGACTGATTGCTATTTTGCTGCTTCTAGGTACTTTGACGTGCCGATGGAAATCCTCCCCAAAGTCCGAAGCTCCTCTGAAATATACGGCTGGATGGTAAGCTCAGTTAAAGGATTTCAAACACGCTGGGTCTGTTCTGTTTTACTAATACTGTTTGTGTTTCGAGATGGACCTGACCTTGTTCAAGAACTCCAGAGTTGAAAATCTGTGTAAATGAAGGCTAACTATAACCATAAAATATACTGGTGAATGCTTTCATAAAAATACTTGACTAAATCACTATCACTGTAGGGACCATAAAACCCACCTGATCAGATACAGTGCTATCAGACAATGTGCAGATGGTGTTGATAGTGAAATAGTAAAGGACTTCCAGCCAAATTATAATTGTCCTTTGGAGTAGACTTTTTAATTTCTGCTGGAGAGAATGAGTATTTCAAATAAAAGACAGTCTCATTAAGAGTATTTAAAAAAAAAAAAAAAAAAAAAAAAGAAAAACAGACAGAATTGGTATTGATGAGTTGATACCAGAGATGGGAATGTGTACTACTGTATTTTCCAAAAGTTTAAAGCAGCAGCTAAATTCATACAGTAAAACTTGTGCATACAGTTTGCTTGTGTAAGGTTTTACTTTGACTGATTTTTTTTTTTATCACGTGTTTGGAACAATTTGCAGTTTACTATTATTATTTTACATACAACAAGGACTATGTTTTTATTGAGTAAGTGAGTTATTGATTACTATGACAAATTTCAGCGTTAAATGTGTCTGTGTGTCCACTGCTCGTATCGTATCTCCTGGCGACAGCACAGCCTTACATGCTGTTTACAAACATGCAAACTGTTTTATGTAACATGTACCTTTTACCCTACAGTCCAGAGGTCTGCAACGTGGCAGCTTTGTTTGTTTTCCCCGTTTTTATGAGTCAGATTTTTGGCTGCAAGGCCAGTGCTGTAAACATGAAAGTCTGTCCCTGAGCGACAAAGTCACACCATTGGTCGGCGTGAATGATGACGTCAGTCGAGTTGGAGCCTCCCCATTGGCCGTTGCTAGGGCTGGGTATTGCCAGTGATTTCCTGAATCGATTTGATTCCGATTCACAAAAAAATAATTGACACCCCAAAAGGTTTGTTTAATTGCTTTTTATAAACAGGACTCACATGACGTTGTCATTGAAAAGGCAAACCGTTGGGTTTCCCTGCAACAATTTGGCCACAATTAAGCACAGTGACAATACTAGTTTTCAACCTTGTCTTATTCTTTTACCCCACAATATAGCTATTCTTTAATATTTACTGTTGGAAAGCCTCTACCCACATCCTCTACTGATGTTTATAATAATGATGCTAGAAGAGATACACTTGTAAGAAAGGAGACACAGTCTTACTCTTTGGCTTTTACTACTCTTGCTTCACTTTATTATCCCTATCACTGTATTATCCTGATGTTTACATTGTTTAACAGCACATTTCAGTGGAAAAGTCCCTAATCATTCTTGGACTGAAATGGTCAAATTCCATCAACGAGAGATAGACATGTAAACAATCTTTCTGCAGAGCTGTTAATTTTGCACGCACCACTTTTCAGTTTTTTATTTGCTAAAAAAGTTTAAAATATCCAATAGATTTCGTTCCACTTCACAATTGTGTCCCACTTGTTGGTGATTCTTCACAAAAAATAAAAAAATTATATCTTTATGTTTGAAGCCTGAAATGTGTCAAAAGGTTGAAAAGTTCAAGGGGGCCGAATACTTTCGCAAGGCACTGTATTTGACCCACAATGGGGAAATTGCAGTTTGCAACAACAAAGATAGGTAAGTGTGTATATGTATGTATGTGTATATGTATGTATGTATGTATATATATATATATATATATAGTGTACAAAATATAGCAAACTGTATTATACAATAAATTGCACCTGAATTATTAAATTGCACTTTGAAAATTGCCCAAATGAAAAATTGTGCACAGATGTAATGATAATATTGGCACATTGGATACAGAATATATTGCACAGAGTCAACCGTGTTCATTGTACAATGCGACGGCCGCCGGAAGGAAAGATCTGCGGTATCTCTCCTTCACACAGCAGGGGAGGAGCAGCCTGTCACTGAAACTGCTCTCCAGGGCTGGGTGTAGTGCAGGGGGTTTGGAGCAGTTGTTCAGAAACTGGGAGCATTTCCCCCCCCCCAAAGATCAGTTCCTTCAGGCATATGTGACCACAGCAATCGCTGTCCATTGGTTCTGAGGACAGTTTGCTCTTCCATCACATTTGTTGACAACTTTGAGACTGCTTTGTACCGCCGTTGAAATCGCTACTGTGTGAACACAAACGAACCAAGGGGCAAATGCAACAATTGTTTCTTTAAAGCCCCTGAATTGGAACAAAGCAAACAAGCCACATGTGTGAAACTGCCCTTGTTATATGAATGTTTTTTGTTACATGGGATTATTGCATTATTGGCTACAAACAGGTATTTGCCTATCTCTTATGTTGGATTTCTTACAATGTCCTGTTGCACCTTCAGGCTTGATCCAGATGTGTTCATTGTAAACGCACTATAGTATTAACTGTGTGTTTTGTTAGACAACAGTCAGCATTATCCTGCAGTCATCCATCCAAACTCTAAACAGGTGTGTGTTTCTGTCTAACTAGAAATCCAGCTCTCTCGCAGGAGTTCCAATCTCTGGGGTAAGCACTTTTGCATGTTCATAAGTGTGATTGGCAAAGGACAAAAAAGCATGAAAAAATACGGCGCACCCATGATGCGGCAACAGCACCACACACGCACACTTAATGAAATACAGTGCAACCAGTGCTCATTTAGGAAGGATATATATACTGTAATGTTTGTTTTTCTTTGAGATGTTTTCCTTTAACTTTGTGGTCAGATAGAAGGCTGAGAGTGCCAGACATCTGCCAGACTGTTAACCTGCATACTCAGCATGTGTTTTTTATAAGATGAGTAATAGTACTGTTGATTCCGTTTTTGGCCTGTGTGTTGTTTGACAGCCATGACGGGTTGCCAGATATACGTGTAAAAACGTAAACCCAGCGTGCTACAGCTGTAACGTTGGGGATCAACAGAGAGGGAGTCTACACATATTGTCAGCTGTCAGTTAACGCCAGCTAGCTTCTGTTAGCTTCCACTGACTGACGGCTCGCCCCGCACATCTGTTTGCGGTAGAGCTCTTTTTCCCGGCTCAAGCTAATAGCTAACACTTACAGCTAAAGTTAGCGTGGGCCACCACCTCTCTGCACTGCTGAAAATGCTGCTCCTAAAATATTTCTCACTGCATTTCTGCAACTCAATGTCATCTTCTACGTTGCTCCAGCTTGCATTGCCAACATAAGTAAGAATAGTATTGTCCTGTTGTTGGCTTCAGCTAAGAAATAGCCCCCACATGTCCAACATTTCAGATAACACATCAGATAACCTTCCTCAACAATTGCAGGCTCTCTGGTGGAGCTCAGCTTTGAATGAAGTTCCATCGTGACAGATGAATGGACAAGCTACTTGCGGAGTGACACGAAGGCAAGGCAGCTTTATTTGTATAGCTCATTTCAACAATAGGGCAATTCAAAGTGCTTTACACAAAATCAGTTAAAAAATAAAAACAGATAAAACACAAGAATAAACGGTTAAAATAAAAACAGAATAAAATTTACAGTGCAGTATAAGAAATTAAAGAAATGAACAGTCATTTAAAGAAAGGCAACATCAAAGAGAAAGGTCTTCAGCCTTGATTTTAAAGAACTGAGAGTAGCAGCGGATCTGCAGGTTTCTGGAAGTTTGTTCCAGATATGAGGAGCATAGAAACTGAACGCTGCTTCCCCCTGTTTGGTTCTGACTCTGGGGACAGAAAGCAGACCTGTCCCATATGACCTGAGAGGTCTGGGTGGGTCATAGTGTAGTAGCAGATCAAAAATGTATTTTGGCCCTAAACCGTTTAGTGATTTATAAACTAGCAAAAGTACTTTGAAATCAATTATTTGAGGCACAGGAAGCCAGTGTAAAGACTTGAGAACTGGAGTGATGTGATCCAGTCTCTTGGTCTTAGTGAGGACTCGAGCAGCAGCGTTACTTTATTTTTTTTTTTTTTTTTTAAGGAGACCTATAAAGACACCGTTACAGTAGTCAAGTCTACTGACGATGAAAGCATGGACAAGTTTTTCCAAATCCTGTTGACACAGAAGTCCTTTAACCCTTGATATATTCTTAATATCACCCCCCCTTAATATCACCCCCCTTTCCCCGCATTTAACAATGTTCTCATTGATTTTTCATTAGTACATTTTTTAAACAGGTTTTAATAACCTAATTTTAATCATTTGTATCATTGTTAGTCATTTCAGCTGGTATATTGTTGCTGGATTATTTATTGATATCCGTCTTAAAAAGGTTAGTTTTAGGTTAAGCTTCATTTTGTGTGTGTGTGTGTGTGTGTGTGTGTGTGTGCAAATGCATACATGGCCCTCTAACTGCGGCCTTGTTTCTCTCAGTGTCTTGGCGACCAGTCGGCTGCACTGGTTGGTCAGATGTGCTTCCAGGAAGGCCAAGCCAAAAACACGTAAGACATCGCCCATTTCCTTCATATGACCGCTTTGCTACTGCTAGCCTGCAGGGTTTGCACTTCACGTTGTGCTGGTTATGGTTTTCATCATCCTTCCTTTTAGGGTTGAAGAAAAATGCCAGCTGAGGTACCATCATTGCATAACATTCAAGGCATGTAAAACATGATCAGTGTTGACAACTGTTTTCAATGAAAAGCAGCTAAAGCGTGATTCAAGAGTAGCTAGATTACGTCACACAGGGTTAGGTGTGCACATTCACAGCTCATTGATGTTTATGTCTGGCTGCTGGTTGGTCGACTGGGAAAAACTCAGAGAGCCACAGCAAATGAGGGTTACATTAACTGAGAGAAAAGTAGCTCTGTTTAAGGGAAAGGAACCCTTTGTATGCCCAAAGAGTCACCAGATCTGTCGCTTTAAATGTCATTAAAATAGATGGTAAGTTCTAAATGTTCCTTTCGTATGTCCTTCGTAACCTGTTAAGATTTGTGAGTATCTCCATCATTCAGACATAGGCTTAACTTGTGAGTGATGTTATTTTTCCTATGTCTTGAAGAAAGTCATCCAATAGTCAATCACAGTTCTCTAAACTGGCTTCCCCTTTTTCCATCCTTGCTATGTAAAGTTACGGGACCGGTTGCTTCCTGCTCAGAAATACAGGGACTAAGGTAAGATTTTGTGCCCAAGAAAATATGTCCTACTAACATTGTATATGACTTCCATGTCTTCTGTGCTGTTGTTACTTCCCACTCTGTATGTTCTTTCTTGTGATTGTGTTCAGCCTGTGATGTCAAACCACGGCCTGCTGACCACGGTTGCTTACAAACTGGGGAAAGATGAGCCCGCCTGCTATGCACTCGAAGTGTGTGAAAGGTTTTCAGTTTCCACATTGCAACAATGTCCTCCGTTGTGTACCCTGGTTTGTCATTTCCACCTGCCCGCTGCTCTGATCTAATTTGGATCCAATGTTTTCCTTTCTTCCTCCCAGGGTTCTGTAGCCATTGCAGGAGCGGTGGTGCGGTGGCTGAAGGACAACATGGGCATCGTGCAATCTTCCTCAGAGATCGGTACTGACACTGTTGTATCTTACCTAGTCTCGCATTGCCAGACCTTACTCCACAGCTCTGCGGAGTAAGGTCTGGCTACACCACAGATGCATTCTGGGATAGGAAAAAAAACAAAACACTCTGGGACTCATTCATAACCAAAATTTGTATGTAGCAGCTTAATTGCTTTTTGGTTATATTATGTAGAAAGCAACACATTTGAGTTTGACAGACAACTCTTCCTCCTGTGTCATTTCAGAGAAGCTCGCAGCTGCAGCAGGCACATCTTACGGCTGCTACTTTGTGCCGGCTTTCTCCGGGCTCTATGCCCCCTACTGGGAGCCTAGTGCGAGAGGGTGAGACAATCAGCTGTTCAAACACGACTGAACTATCAGTTGTGATTTGACTCTGAAAATGAGGAGAAAATTTGAAATCTGATAAACATGCGATACTTTTTCTAGTTAGATTTCTTGTAGTTTCTTACCCATGGATTTGTCAGCAACATGAAAACATGAAAATACACCATTGGCAGACCTATTTTTAATCCAACAAACTGCCTTAAAGGAGCAGTGTGTAGGATATATGTGGATGTCTATTGGCAGAAATTGAATATAATATTTATAATTATCATTAGTTTATACCTGAAACTAAGAATCGTTGAGTTTGCTTTAGCTTAGAATGAGACCTTCATATCTACATAGGGAGTGGGCCCTCTTCCATGGAGCCCACCATGTGGCAGTGCCATGTTTCTACAGTAGCCCAGAACATACCAACCTAACACTGGCTCTAGAGAGGGCATGTCATGTTTTTTTCTCAACACACATGGAAATGGAGGGGTGAGGGGCAGGGTATTTGGTTGGTTACAATCTGCAACCTCACTTAATCCTACACACTGGTCCTTTTTAATAACAACATTATAGCAGTGTGTTTGAATCTATTTTCCCCTGGTTGTTTCCCAGCATCATTTGTGGGCTCACTCAGTTCACCAACAGGAACCATTTGGCCTTTGCTGCCCTGGAGGCCGTCTGCTTTCAGACCCGAGAGGTGAGCAGTGACTCCTCTCTTCTCCTTCACCCTGTTTAGTTCTGGCAAGGCGGGATTCTACTTCTTTTGTTGGAGGATGGGTTGATTTCAAGGAATTGATTGGCTGTTTTTGAAGGAACAACAATTTTTCTGTGATATCATCAACTTGGCAACAAAGGAACAAATCGCACACTGCTCTTGCATCACCTTTTTATTTACAAAACGTTTTTGTCCCGGACTTTCATCAACTGTATGAAGTACAAGAGCAGAGTGTGGAATTTATTCCTTTGTTTCCAAGGAAGTGATTGACAAAAGCAACGACCGCAAGGTACAGCAATACTTGTCCATGTATGACTAGGGCTGGGCAATAAGTCGATATGAATTTATCGTCTTTTGATGGAATCATATCGTGATGACATATGTCGAGATATTGTGATATACAATTGGGTTAATTGTCTAAATTGACATTAACAAGCACATGCTAACTCATTTCTGTTGTGAAACATTTTGCAGAAATATTTCAAGAATTGCAGATTTGAACATCACACTATTTTTGTGCATTCATGTAAACACAGTCAGTATATACAGTGGGGCTCGAAAGTTTGGGCACCCCAGGTAAATATTTGTATTAATGTGCATAAAGAAGCCAAGAAAAGATGGGAAAATCTCCAAAAGGCATCAAATGACAGATTAGACATTCGTATAAATGTCACAAAAAGTTAGATTTTATTTCCATCATTTACACTTTCAAAATAACAGAAAACAAAAAAGTTTAGAAAAGTTTAACCACCCTGCAGAGTTTCTAGCATGCACCGCCCCCTTTGGAAAGCTGAGACCTGACAGTGTCATGGCTTGTTCTCAACCATCGTCTGGAAAGACCAGGTGATGTGAACCTTAAGGTTTTAAATGCCCAGACTCATCTGACCTTGCCCCAACAATCAGCACCATGGCTTCTCCTAAGCAGTTGTCTAGAAAACTGAAACTGAAAATAGTTGATGCTCACAAAGCAGGAGAAGGCTATTAGAAGATAGCAAAGGGTTTGCAGATGCCAATATCCTCTGTTCGGAATATAATTAAGAAATGGCCGTCATCAGGAACAGGATTGTGAGAAAAGCAAGTCCAAACCCACGTTTGACTTCACGATCCATCCAGAAAGACCTGGCAGACACTGGAGTTGTGGTACACCATTCCACTATAAAGAGATACTTGTACAAATATGGTCTTCATGGAAGAGTCATCAGAAGAAAACCTTAAGTCCTCACCACAAAAAATCAGCGTTTGAAGTTTGCAAATGAACATATAGACAAGTCTGATGCATTGTGGGAACAAGTTTTGTGGACCGATGAGGGTAAAATAGAACTTTTTGGCCGAAATGACCAAAGGTACGTTTGGAGAAGAAAGGGACAGAATTTAATGAAAAGAACCTCTGTCCAACTGATAAGCATGGGGGGATCAATCATGCTTTGGGGTTGTATTGTAACATTTCACGAGTAGAATTATTGAATAGATTCAATACAATTTCAGCAAATTTTGTGCACTAACTTGATGTCATCTGTGAAAAAGCTAAAGTTAAAGAGAGGATGGCTTCTACAAGAGTGCAGTACAAGGTATTAACTCTGCAGGGTGGCTAAACTTTTGCAGATGCCATTTTTATGTTTTCAGTTATTTTTAAAGTGTAAATGATGGAAATAAAATCTAATTTTTTGTGACATTTATACAAATGTCTAATCTGTCATTTGATGCCTTTTTTGGAGATTTTTCCATTTTTTCTTGGCTTCTTTATGCACATTTATACAAATATTTACCTGGGGTGCCCAAACTTTTGAGCCCCACTGTACAATTTTTTTAAAAAATAAAATTTCACTTGAAACTGTTTACCACATTGTTGATGATTAATCATCTATAATCTCATTGTAAACAAATATTTTGTGAAAGCACCAATTGTCGATCCTACAATCTTTGCAATATCCACATCGATGTATTTGGTCAAAAATATTGTGAACTCTAATTTTCTCCATATCGCCCAGCCCTGTGTTTGACAGCTGGCTGCAGATACATCACAGCTTTATTATTCATATGTGTTTGTGGTTATTGCTTGTTTGACATCAATATTTGACATATTATGGAATTGCTTAAAGGATAATCCTGTTATATTTCCACCTGGTGTAAGTCCCACTCGTGCTAACTTTGCACTTGCCACATCTCCTGAAAAGTATTGTGCATATTTCAGAGCAAGCTGAAATGCTCAACAGCTTTACCCCTGTACACACACACAGTTTGTCTACGTGTGTATGTGGCTAAGTTTCACTGCGCTTCACAGTCTTCTAATGAAAATTATAATGATATGAAATCCTGCATACAAAGTCATAGTAGTGTAAGGTGACCAGATTTCTCAGACAAAATCCGGGGACATTTTCAGCTCAGAAGCGTAAATACCTCCAAAACACGTCATGTTTTTAATTTTGGAATTTTGGACATTATGGAAAGGATTCCTAAGGAGGTCGACCTTTCTGTTGAAGATTAAGATCCTTTTTTAGAACAAAAGTCCGAAATTGTGTTCGCTAAACCCACCAGACTCATGTAAATAAATAATCAGTGATTTTAGCATTGTAAAATACGGCTTTCTAAAACATCTCTGAGCTCTGAGCAGCGCTGCTCAATCGGCTCCGTTTGGTCGGTTTTCTTTCTTTCATTCCAATTTTGGGTCTGTCAGTCTCAGTGAAAACCGGGGACATTTCCGGGGACAGGTCCCAAAATCGGGGACTGTCCCCGGAAAACGGGGACGTCTTGTCACCCTATAGTAGTGGCTACATTTATGTGAAATACGCCTGGTTAATTTTACTTTTAAACGGATGCGGTGAAGGTTAAGTGTATCTTTTGTTTTTATTTTTTGCAACCAACTGAAAAGCATGTAGCCCCTTAATAGAAACGAAGACACTGAAAATACTTTATTCCAATAGTTATGTTTTTGTTGTAAAAGACCCTGGTTGAGGTTTTTTGCATGAGTGGTATTGGTAAGGGCGTTTTCACAAATACCTCAGTTGGTCTGAACTTTTGGACTTTTCAGTTTGGTCCGAACCAAAATTGCAGGTGAGAAAGTTGCCACGGTCCGGATCAAAAGACCAAATTTTGGTCAGATTAAAAAAAAAAAAAAAAAAAACAACAACAAGTGGTCTTGGTCCGGATCAAACTGAACCATGGTCCAGTTTGTTTATAGTGTGAAAGTATTTTTTGGATAGTTCGGACTTTCGGACCAAATACAAGAAGCTTGGGCAGGCTCTCCTTGTGTGAAAAGTTCGGTGGTGCTTAGTGTGTAGGCTACATGAGAGGGGGGGGCGTGACCGGGTCAGCACTCAGAGCAGACAGCTGTCAGCTATCACAGTTTACTTGTTAAGTGGTAGGAAATGTACAGTGTAGGTTTCTGTTGGTCTCTGAAGAAAAGCTCCAGAAAGAAAGTTCCTGTGTCTCGCTTCTTAACAAAGCAAAAAGAGCCGCAGCAGTAGTGGGAGGGGGGGACCAGCAGTCAGTAGAAAAAACTCGGTCACAGAGAGATGAGTCGAGAGGACGGGGAAACGCGTCTACAAGCTAATCAGTTATCTGGATCAAGTATCTGTGATGACGGCAGGACGTAGTGTGCAGTGTGAAACCAAAATTTACCTGGTCAAATGTATGCAATGTAACAAAAACAGGAACCATGGTCTGGACCGTGAATACGCCCTAAGTGAGTGGCACTTTGTGTGTATCAGATCCTTGATGCGATGAACCAAGACAGCGGCGTCCCTCTGACACAGCTGCAGGTGGATGGAGGCATGACGTCCAACAGGTTACTGATGCAGCTGCAGGCCGACATCCTCTGCATACCCGTAGGTAAGAGGACGCTTATGCGCACGCATGTACTCGTACATACACATCCAATACATATATGTGGATGTCAGTTATGTTATACAGTACTATACATGCAAAGATGCAATCCAAATTGCTGATAAGTTAATGCAGAGAAAATATTAGGCAAAAGGACAGGTCATGTCTCTGGTTTCTGCTGCATTGATTTGAATCCCTTCATTTTCTTTTTAACTTTCCACATTGTTACATGAGTTACAGGTAAGCTACATTTAAATGAAACGCTGTGGCAGCATCAACAGCTTCACAAGAACTTTAACGTTTTAGAAATAATAAAGAGTAAAACTGACTGAACATAGATTTATACCCTTTCTGACTTTTGTCCCATTTTAGACACACACACACACACACACAGAGACACAGACCTGCGACCTACACCTACCTATGTACCTGCGAAGTACAAAGACATTAGACTTAAGCATTTAAACATAGTTCCTCCCTGATTATCTGTCACACACAAACATTTTTGCATTTGAATGTATGAAATTGCCTAGTTTTAAGGATGGGGATTGTACCTTATTTGGAATGTTTCTGCTAGTGCGCCCCAGGATGTCAGAGACCACAGCTCTGGGTGCAGCCATGGCAGCGGGGGCAGCAGAGGGGGTGGGCGTGTGGAACCTGAGCCCCAGTCATCTCCCACATGTTACATCTGAGAAATATCAACCTCAGATCAACTCTGACGGTAAGGAAAAAAAACACCCAGAGGAAATGTGTGGCGCTCTTTGAAACTACTATCCCATTGATATGTGCATGTGATTCTCAAAGATAGTCAGGTAACACCTCATTTGCTGCCATTTAGTGGATGTTGCCATCATCACCAGTGTTTTTCGCAGCCTACGCTCACGTTCAAATTGCTAAATGCCAAGCTTTGCGTAGGAATCGGCATACGCCTGTTTTAGGTTGTACACGTTTCACAAATGAGGGCCAATGAGAGTTCTCACAAATAATCACCAATTGTGAAGTAAATGCAAATATTAAAACGGCTAGAACAGTCTTGAAATTTTACTGTAATGTAGCCTTTAAAACCAGGAAAAGTGTGTCATATCATAATATTACAATAACCTAAATTTATGACAATATCTAGTCTAATATATCAGTGTTTATATAATATTGATATATTGCCCAGCCCTAACAGAAATGGCTCTGTATCCACTTGCCTAACTAGTCTGTCCTCTTTGCAAACAGAGAGCGAGTTTCGCTTTGCTCGTTGGAAGAAAGCAGTCCAGAGATCCATGAACTGGGAGACCACAGAGCCTTGCTGCAACGCCAACGGTACACAATTGCAATATTTGTCCTATTCAGAAAAAAATAGGACTGAAGAAAGACTTTATTCCAGCAGTTGTATAAATCTGTGACTTGCTTCTAATGTGGTTTCTGTAGCATCGTTAGTCTGACTGTAATCCATCTGGGATGCTCTCTTATCCACCGAGAACAGGTTTAGGAAAGAAGATGAACGGCGCCCCCTGGGGGGTTCCTCCCATCCCTCCCCCCACCAGAGCAGACCCCTAAGGTTTTCTGCCGCTGCATGCCATCTGACAGACAGTTTGAAGTGCTGAAACGCTAAGTTCTTTATGGTGTGGCGGGGTTGAGAGACTGTGGCATGGTCACACGTCCAGCCATTACTAACGCAGTGTGTTGAAGGGTTCGACTGACGAACATCTTTCATATCCAATAGACATGTTTTTATTATTGGACACTTAAATTTCCATCAATTCATGTTTTTTTTACCAGTTTGTTAAGGAAGAGATCTACCTTAGCTGCTGAATGGTAAATATGGATGTCTTTAACGAACTAATAAAAACAAAAAACAAAAAAAACAGAGTCAATTTTATAAGACATTTTAAATGTAGCTACACTGAGTGGCATCTCCATCAAATCAGTTGTAGATAACATTATTATTGGTCCAGCCCTAGTGTTTATGTTGCATTTTTTTTCTTCCTGCTGTAAAAAAAAAAGGCTTTTTAAGGTTAGAAACCAGTTTCACCCTGTGTCGTGTGGTTCACACGGTGTCTAAGCCCCATTGCTGTGTCCTTGCAGCAGATGTTTTATCTGGAAACGGTGGTTTAGTCTAAATGTAGTTGATGTGTCCTTGACAAGTCACTTAAACAGCCTAGAAGTATACCATGGTACCTGAGGATTCATTAGAACCTAGTAACAGACATAGATTAAGAGAGGTGTAGGTGAGGCTCTGTCTGTATGACTATTCACTGCTCCTAATGCTCAGGATGGGTTCAACGCAGAGATTGTATTGTTCTACATTGAACTGTACGCTTGTTGATGTGACGAATACTAATAATTTCTTTAGTATGTCAATATGGTGAAGCGACGTGTAAATCAGATACTAAATACATCCAAAATGCGTCCAACTTGAAAATAATCCAAGCCAACTCATTTTCACAATAATTTTAGAGCTGTGAACTGTTTGAGAAAAAGCCTAAATGAAGAAAAATGTATTTATGTGGAACTTTAATCAGCCTGTGGTTTCCAGAGCTGAGGTGCATTTGTGCAAAATGATTGTCACTTATAGAACACTAAAGTAAACTCTACAAGTAGCCAGTGTAATCCAGTTAAGGGATGAGAGATGCCTGCTGCACACCATAAGCAGTTAAATCATAAATTACAATAACCAAGAGCAAGGCAAGACCAATGCACAGACAACTGCCTAATATAGGATGTGATGGAGGCTATATACAACATTTAAGCCTATTCATTTTTTTTCTACTGAGTAGGAAAAGGGATTTAGGTGTCACAATTATTTGTGGTAATGGTGATGTTTTAATATTCTATATTTTTGTAAATCAATATAAAAAAGATGATGTCCAAGATGGTCCGTATGTTGTTAAAATGTTTTAATATATAACCTAGTGGAAAATGAAGGAAAAAAACTAGTTCACAGATCTTTGATTCGGTTTCCCTCTGAAACATCTTTCTAATGCATTGGGCTTAGCTACAGTTCAGCTGAATCTGGGCTTGCTTTAACTGAGCAGTCATGTCCAGTTTGGCAAGCCCCTGCACGTTAGCTACCCCCGTTCCAGATAGTCAGATGTTAAGTGAAAAAACTAACAGACCCAGAGGGTTTCCATGTTTGGGCCTAATTGTTTTCTTGAACTAACCGCTTTTCCTCTACATTTTGTATTTAACGAGAAATATATTGGTCCAACAATCTGTCTGTATTGTGGTCTCCCTGAGAATGATCTTCTTTTTACCCCAAAGATCACCAGCACTGACTGGTACAATACCTTCATTGGAACATGAAAACCTACTATGGAGCAAGACTGGAAGAGGAAATGTGCTCATGGTGCAATATGCAGTCATTGTGGGTGATGCATAGCCTGCTAGAAGTAGTATCCCCCTGGCTGTAACATGACTGAAAAACCAGAATAAAGACTGGCAACCTGTAGAGCTTTTTGAAGCAACTATGGAACCATTTTTGATGGAATTTCTTGGGTCTTCATTTTCTGAAAAAGGGAAAGTGTTCTTAATCCTTTTTAAAAACTATGGATTTGCCTTCTCCACCTTGTAAAATAAACATAGGTGAAATCTTGTTCTTAGTCTGACATAACTAACGTATCTCATACGGTTTTTCTTTTTGTTCTGTACATAGCATTAAAAGTGTACTTTTGGGGCTGTACGAGATTAATGGGACTACTGGTAATTCAGTTAATGGGGGGGGGTTTGGTCGGGGAAGGAACTTGAAGAGTTAGACATATTTGGTAGGTCAGACATTTGGATCAAAAAATAATTTCCTATATATTTAGTGTTGTTGGATAGAGTGGGATCTGATATCGAGCTGACACTTTGCAGGCTCACAACAGTACTTTATAATGTATCATGTGTATGGAAAGAATTACTGTGTAAAGTTGAACCAACATGGTACATTTAAATTTTATATTGTGTCATATGTAAACAACTTTTGTAGATCTGAGCTTCCATACACATCCACTGAAGAAAATCTTGGGAAACTCACTAATTTAGTATACAGAATTTCTAATAACTGATTTTGTAAGGTAAATTAACTTTTCTATTCATTGACTACTCAAAGCTCTTTTCCATAGTACAGGAACCATTCACACACTGTCAGAGGCTGCTGTACAAGGTGCCACCTGTTCAGATAAACACATTTACACACTGATGAGGCAGTGTCTTGCCCAAGGACTGCACCGCCAACCAGAGATTTATTTAACAAGATGCATAGTAAGAGCCCTTCAGCTTTGCAGAAAAGTGGGGCACGAAGGTTTGGGCACCCCAGGTAAATATTTGTATTAATGTGCATGAAGAAGCCAAGAAAAGATGGAAAAATCTCAAGGCATCAAATGACAGATTAGACATTTGTACAGTGTCAAAAAGTTAGATTTATTTCCATCATTTACACTTTTTCTTGGCTTCTTTATGCACATTAATAAACATTTTTACCTGGGGGTGCCTAAACTTTGAGCCCCAATGTACATGCTCTAATGTGATGTATAATAAAACATTGTACACCAGCACCTCATTTATCTACACAATATAAACGAAGCAAGCTTAATAGTCAATAAAGATTTAATATTCCAGTCAGGTGAAATAAAGACATGTTAGAAAAGTGAGCAGGAAGTTGGCCGTGGTATACTGTGGCCTCTTTAACACACATCATCCACAATGATGCAAGTGTACATTTACAATACTGCTGAGTCTACATGATGGGCCATACACACTACGCAGCGCCTTGTTGAACGCAGGAAGTCCATGGGATAAAAAAGGTAAGTACTTCAAACCCACAGAAGAGGAATCAGTCCAAAAGGAGATCACTGGAAAGGGTTCAGCGCGCGAGAACTGCCTCCTGTCACTCTTTCCTTTGTTGACATGCTTAAAAATTCTGGATTTGTGTGGGTTCTTGGACTTCTGGTATCCAAAACCACCTCCGCCTCCTCGCTTCTGCATCTTCACACCTCTACTGCTGTGGACATCTGGAGAGAAGAGCTGAGTTAAGGAGAACTATGTAGGTTTTTTTTTCTCAGCATACCTTTCTTAGTGAAAAACAGACAAATTTTCAACACATCAAAATCAACAGTGTGAAGAACTACAGCAAAGGATACTCAAATCAACATATGGAGGAACTTTGAAGCCAAAGGACAGCGCCACCATGGGCAAGTTGAGGGTGTTGACGCTGTAGATCTGTTTGAGCGAGTGTGAGTCGTAAGCCCTCACATAGGACTTGTAGGCCTCTTGGGCTGACTTGTGGAGATAGTAGTTCTTTTCAATCAGCTTCTCCAGCTGGGGAACAAGAGGCAGTTTGATATTAGAACCTGAGCAATCAGCTGGCATTTCATTTGTTTTGTTTTTTATAACAAGCTGCTGCAACATCTCCATTACATCTATTAAGAAGCAGATTTCTTACCTGGGACTGGATATCAGAGATTTTACTCCAGGAAAAGTCAAACTCGCTCAATGGGACCTGGACAATAAAAAGGTGCTGTGTGAATAGAGGCCAATCCCATTTAAAGATGTGGGGCACATTAGGGTCAACATTGCCAAATATAATAATTACGTATATTGGAAATATATCAAAAATTACTGTCAAATGTAAATTGTTCAAAGACAGTAAAATTAGCAGTCAACGTATCTATATGAAACAAAGAGTTTGAGATGTTACCTTGGCCTGCTTCAGGAAGCGGAGGAAGCCGAGCTCCTCTGGCCGGAGAATGAGCAGCGCGTGGCCTCTGCCGTTTATGCCTCTGGCTGTTCGACCCACCCGGTGGATGTACTCCTGCGGATGCACAGGCCAGCTTGAACACAGTCCTTATCTGGGACATAACTCCAACTCAAAAGGGACACCTTCACCAGTAATCAAGTATTAACAAGTAGAGCTGCACAATTAAATCACAATTTTATCGAAATCCCAATATGACTAGTGCAATATCCAAATGGCTGGGAACCGCAATATTTGTTAGAAGGCAAAATATGTGTCAAACCATTCTGAATGAATTACTGTGGTGCTGCAGAGATGTCTCAGCCTACATATCCTAAACTACAGACTAAAGTAAAAATCTTTGTTTCGTACAGATGCTTTCAAAAAAAATCCCACTATAATCACTTTAAATTTCTAATGAATTTTCAGTGAATGAAAGAATAATGATACAAAAACGATCATTCCCTCCAATATCATGAATCATATCGCAATATCAGTCAAAATAATTGCAATTACATATTTTCCTCATTGTGCAGCCCTATGATGTCGAAATTTTTAATCATTATCTCGATTTATGTAGAAGCAGTTTCAATACCTTGGGGTCATCTGGGGGGTCGTACTGAACAATCCAGTCCACCTCGGGGATGTCCAGGCCTCGGGCGGCCACGTCAGTGCACAGCAGGATGCCCGAGTCAGCGTTGCAGAACTGGAAGAAGGTGGTGGTACGTTTGGTCTGCTTCTGCTTGCCCTGAGAGACACAATGAGCAAGAAACAGGGTTTTACAAACTGCGTTTTTGTAGATGAGGCTGAGCTGCTGCGTACAGCTCCATGATGCTCGGCGTGCAGTGACACTTCTTACATGGATGGCCATGACAGGCAGGTCGATGTAGTTGAGTAGCTCATAGTGGAATTTCACAGACATACAGGAAGAAAAGAAGACCATGAGCTTCTTCTTGCGGTTCTTCTTCAGGAAGGTGAAGAGCAGCAGGAAGCGCTTCTCCGACGGGCACACCACGTAACCCTGAAACACACAAGAGATCACTTCACTTTAGTGTGCCAAGGACCTTCAAGGCCAGCCCAGACTTCAGTAAAACATTGGTTAGACAGATATTTGGCAGACAGTACCTGCTCCAGGCCGTCGACAGTGGCATTGTCTTTATTGTCATCCACGCCAACGTAGAGGGGCTCTTTTTTCAGGGAGATGCGAGCCAAATCCTCCACCTTGCGGGTCTGAGTGGCTGAAAACAGCATGGTCTGTCTCTTCTCTGGAGACAACGGTGGCAGAAACATTATCTTATTAACGTTATCTTTGCTTTGAAGACTTCAAACAGAAAGCCTGTGAAACCACATTGGACATTGAAATGTGGACATTTAGCAGGCAGGGAAGAGTCTTAAAAAGATGTTATCAAGTAGCATTATTAGAAAGAATCCAGTGTTTTAGGAGCATATTATGTATATTCAGTATTGAGTTGACAAATCTGTCTCTTACAACTAGAGCTGGGCAATATATTGCTATTATATCGAAATCGTGACATGAGACTAGATGTCGTCCTAGATTTTGGATATTGTAATATGGCATAAGTGTTGTCTTTTCCTGGTTTTAAATGCTGCAGTACAGTAAAGTGATGTCATTTCCTGAACTTACCAGACTGTTGTAATTGTTCTGGTATTTGCCTTTACCCACTTGGTCATATCACATTACTGATGTCACTGTGTATATATTTTGTGAAAGCACCAATAGTCAACAGTACAATATCGTTTGGTCAAAAATATAGTGAGATTTGATTTTCTCCATATCGCCCAGCTCTACTTAAAACTCCCCCTAATTTTATTTAAGTGCAATACTTAATTCCTGAACAATTCCTTTAACAAAACCAGTCTCATCAAAAGAGAAATAAAAGCTGTGCAACAGTAGATACATACTTGGCAGCAGTTTGATAATCTGCTTGAGTTCCTCCTCGAAGCCCACCTCTAAGATACGGTCGGCCTCATCAATAATCAGACACTGTAGGTTCTTGTACATAAACCCAGGGGTATTCTGAAGGCACAGAAGTATTTTCTTTTAATATTCATATCCAAGTATTACCAACAAGCAAGAGCTGTAGAAACATCAATAAAACAATGATCTTATGTTTTATGAGTGCGTCATAACAAATTCTATGCAACGTAACGACTACTAATATGCTACATCTGGATTTATAATTTCATTATCTAGATAAAGTCCTGCTGGTAGGAGTGTATTCACCTGGAGGTGGTCCAGCAGGCGGCCAGGCGTGGCCACCAGGATGTTGACTCCGTTGGCCAGTCTCTGGGCCTCAGCAGAGCGGTTGCTGCCCCCCATGATCAGACCAAAGGTGTGCACATGGTGCGTCATCAGCTCCTTCATCACACCATAGGTCTGCATGGCCAACTCGCGTGTAGGTGAAAGGATCACCACACCGGTGCCTGGGAGGAAGAGGAGGACATTAGTAAAACTCTTCCACTCAACCTATATGGTATTTGTATGTATGGTCAGGGTTGTACCCAAATTTGATTTGGCTGTTCAATACAAAGATTTGACTGACTATTTGTTAATTTTTCATATAGAACTGGCAAAAAAAATCCATTGGCCTGAGATTCAGTTATGATTTTGACCACATTGAAATTGTAAAATGCAGCTCGCTAGTTTCATAATAAACCACCTTAAACATTCTACTTAAGAAAAAGATTTCAAGTTTCAATCGAGGCAGTTTCTCTGAGCTAAACATTTTACAAAAGGAGATTTAAAGAGAAATCAGAAGGGCTAAATTGGGCTACAAAGAGTTGAAGAAAAACTGACAGGCTCAGACTGGGACGGTGTCAGAACCATGGTTGGGTTAAATTACAAAACTAAGATTAAAGCTGCAAGCAGCGTTGGACGGGCCCTCCATAGACAGTTAAATAAATGGACCAACAGATCCCGTTGTTCTGGACGGAGACCAGTGAAGTCTATTAGAAGCTCTTTTCCAGTGATGGCTGAGCGTTACTGCGCAGCCTCCAACTGAGCTTGAAGATGTAGATGTGATGTGAGCAACCTGTCTGAAAGTTTAAGTCTTCTGGTAGCTGTGCAAGAGAAATCTCAATCGTTCCCAATCAGCAGAGACAGAAGTAGGTATGATAGGAGATAACCTAGGCACAGGCTAATTACTGCTAACTAACATGCTAGTTAACAATTAATTATTAATTAAACCTAAACAGCTGATGTAAGTCCAAACTGTCTGCGAGCTTATCCTGTACTATACAGTGATTCCTCTCCTATGCGACAGTAAGTTGCTTGGTTACGACACAATAGTTAGCCTATTTTTATAAAAACGTCTGCTACGGGCCCATCCCGTGAGCTACAAGGTAATGGAGCCTTTTATACATTGTCATGTATCTTTAGAAATAAACAACGGACAAATAGTCTTTAAAAGCATCAGATGTAAAGTTATTCGCCACTTTCTCCTTCATCGCTAAACACTCAAAAGGGCGCTAGTAAGCCATTTCTGTGCACCTATTCCCGAAACCCTTAAAATCCGTACATTATCACCAGATCTGATGTGACCGCCAATTTTGGTGAGTTTTTGAGTTGTTAAGCCCCTTAAAAAGGCAATTCACTTGCCGGATAAAAGAATAATAATTCCTTCCGTTTCAATAGGGCCTTCGCTGCTCGGGCCCTAAAAAGGGGTGGGGGTTAAAAGGCTTCTCATCAGATATTGCCAACCCTGTCAACACCACAGTTAATGGTCAGGATGTTGAAATAAGTTTTAGAAAGTATTTGGGCACTATAATTGATAAGATTACCTTTAAATGTAATACGCTGTGAGAGAAAAAGGCAGCAGCATCTTTTCTGTCTGAAGAAGCTGACTAAGTTTGAGGTTGACAGGTCTCTAATGACCTTGTTTTATAGATCTTTTATCAAGTCGTTTTTACCTTTTCTTTTTTTATCTGCTGTTATGCATCTCTCAATTTAAAACAGAAGAATTCAATGACAAAAGGTAATCAAAGTCTGTAGCAGCATCACAGGTACTCAACTGAAAAGTCGGTCTGATTTGGATAACAAACAATAAAGATATCCAAATCCATTCTGTTTGACAGCACCCACCCCCTGCTCCTAGAGTTTCAGACCCTGCCTTCTGGTTTGCCCTTCAAATACCGCTAGTCAAAACCAACAGATACAAACACTCATTCATCCCCCTAGCCATCTCACTGCTAAACTTTAATAGGATAAGGTCATGTTACTAGTTGCCTAGTAACGGGAACGCTGGAGAGATATATCCGCTCCGTCTGGCTTGTTTATTTTCAGTAATTTTACTTTCTCACGAAAGCTTTGATAATTTTAGTTTATGTTCATACTTAGTTCAAGTTCAATAGTTATAGTTATATATAGTGACGCATCTTATCATCTCTCCTGACATGATAACTGGAGGATGCAAGTTTACCGCAGTAGCCTAAGCCCACAGCCCAGGCCTATAGGACTACTTACCCACAATAACTTCATGCATAGGCTACATCTGCTGGAGGATGAGGAAATACTTAATAAGTGAACTTTACTGGCTATGGGGAGCTGTGCACCTTCTGAGGAGCTTCTGTGTCAACGCGACATTCTCCGACGCCCATAGTATGCCCAAAAAAAAAATCTACATGGCTCGCAAGGTTGGCAAAATATTCTCCCATCTTTGGACTGACCATACTGTGCTTGTCTGTCTTCCCAGATCGGACATGCACGGTCAGTCCGTCTGACTGAAAGCTGGATTGGTCAACGTAAGATCTTCTCGTCGGAGACTTCGCTGTGGAACATGGACTGGGCTTTCTGTGTCTTGAGGAGGTGTCACAGTGGAGCGATAATTTTTTTTTTTTTTTTTTCACCCTGAACCAAGCACCCCTGCATGTATGGATTTGTTTACATCTGTGAACCCCACTCACCCAGGAGGAGAGGGGTCTCGCACTGCTCTATTGTGAGAACTGGAAGTGTTACACCCCGGCCCGTTCACTGAGATCCTCTCAGCAGGCCCACTGCATGTCATAGTGTGAACCTCAGCACCTTTATGAGATGACTATAACTTTAATGTCCTTTTTTTGTTTGTGAAGTGACCTTGGATGTCATGAAAGCTGCTTTAAATAAAATGTATTATTATTATTATTATAATATTAATAATAATAATAATAGCTTGACCACAACCACACATGATAAACCTGGCTTTAAAAAAAAATAATTTGGAATTAAGTTTACATTTGTTTTGTTTTTACATGTTTGCTATTTATTGTTCTTGTGTAGTCACTGCTGTGAAACCAATTGACTTGACCACCGTATTTCAACTGATGGTCAACAATGGATGACTTGACTCATTGGCTTTCAGGGGGCAGCCCTAACAGTTTGATACCTTGGCTATAGCCATATGTTTCCCTCTCACTCAGCAGCCCACACAGTGCTAAAGCCAGAAAACACTGGGGAGAAAGAATACATTAACAGGAGTCTTACCGTTCCTGGGCATGAACTTGAGTTTGTAGATGAGCTCTATAGAGGGGATGAGGAAGGCTAAGGTTTTTCCACTACCCGTCTTGGCAGCAGCCAGGACATCCCTACAAGGAAGAAAAGCAAACAGAAACACTGTAAGTACCCACACAGTCACAATGGGATTCTGGTCTAAAGTTAACGATTATTTCTAAAATGAACAGACCTCTAAAAGGCCATTGCCAAAATACATGAAACCCAGTTTGACATTATGGAACATCAGTTACAAAGTTACAACCAACTCAGGAGAAGAGCATTACCTTCCCTCCAACAGGGGACGAATACTTTTGTGCTGGATCTCAGTCATGTGTTCAAAGCCCATCTCCTTCACTCCCTTCAGCGTGCTGTCACTCACCAGCTCAGCGAGAGAAGCAAAGGATGTGTCCTCAAATGCTCCTGAAATATCAGTTTAGATTCCATGTAAATATAGGCTGAAAACAGCAGGTAAAGGAACAGAAGGCAAGATAACAGCCATGGAAAACTAGTCCCACCCATTGTGTCCTTGCAGTTACTCCTGTCAGGAGAATCACGGTTGACTCCTCCCAAAGAAACCCACAAGAGTCTCTGTATGCCTTAGTTGACACCCCATTTCATGATGGAAACACTGAAAGGGCAACACAAAGGCAACCTGGCTGGATTTTGTTTTTCATTTCAGGCGAACGTATGCGTATGTAGACTGGAGGGTATAATGTTTTAATGTTAGATAAAGAAATGACAAACAACCTTATCTGGTTAATCAATGCATGAGCATCCCTCTTGACACAGACATATGGTAAAGCCAGAATATATTACTCTGCTGCCTATTTTATACAGTTTGACACAGTTCAAAATGTCTCGACATTTGGTTGTAAATCAATTACTTACCTATTTGATCAGATGTGTTTATTAAAGAGTTCATATTCTGCTCATTTGCAGGTTCATAATTGTATTTTATATCAGAATAGGTTTACACTGTTTAATTTTCAAACACACCATATGTTTGCATTGCTGCAGCTCCTGTGTTTTGAGCTCTTGGTTTTAGCTACAGAGTGAGAAATCTCACTTCTGTTCCATCTTTGTTGTGAGTCACACATGCTCAGTACCTAGGTAAGGACTACTAGCCAGTCAGAAGCAGAGTATGAGGGGCCCCTGACCAGGTAAGGACTACTAGCCAGTCAGAAGCTATGAGGGGTGCCCTGACAAGGTAAGGACTACTAGCCAGTCAGAAGCAGAGTATGAGGGGCGTGCCCTGACAGTAGCCTAGGTAGGGGACTACTAGCCAGTCAGAAGCAGAGTATGAGGGCGTGCCCTGACAGTACCTAGGTAAGGACTACTAGCCAGTCAGAAGCAGAGTATGAGGGCGTGCCCTGACAGTACTTAGGTAAAGACTACTAGCCAGTCAGAAGCAGAGTATGAGGAGGTGCCCTGACAGTACTTAGGTAAGGACTACTAGCCAGTCAGAAGCAGAGTATGAGGGCGTGCCCTGACAGTACCTAGGTAAGGACTACTAGCCAGTCAGAAGCAGAGTATGAGGGCCCTGACAGTACCTAGGTAAGGACTACTAGCCAGTCAGAAGCAGAGTATGAGTGCCCTGACAGCTAGGTAAGGACTACTTAGAATGTGTGTTACAAAGTATGAGGGCCCTGACATTTGTACTAGCCAGTGAAGTAAGGGCGTGCTCTGCAAGGTGGACTACTAGCCAGTCAGAAGCAGAGTATGAGGACGTGCCCTGACAGTACTTAGGTAAAGACTACTAGCCAGTCAGAAGCAGAGTATGAGGGGTGCCCTGACAGTACCTATTTACTATCGCCATTTGTTTAACCTTCCAAGTCTACCAGAGTATGAGGGCATTTCCATTCATCATGTCAGCATTCAACCAAAACTTAGACAATGTTACTGAGGGGACAGTACCTAGGTAAGGACTCAGTGGTCAGAAGCACAGTATGAGGGCCCTGTGCAGTGTTTATCTGATGAGCATGAGGGGTGACACCTAGGTAAGGACTACAGCCTCACAGAGTATGAAGGGCCCTGACAGAACCTAGGTAAGGAATAGCCACTGTATGATGTGCCAAAAGCAGCTAGGCGAGCATTAGAATATGTGTTACAAAGCTTTGTAGTCGTTAAGACTAGAAAAGCGCTATGGATAAATAGAGCAGCAACATTTACATTTGTTTACTAAATATGAGGGTTTCCATTTTGTCACATTACAAAAGACAATGCTAAATATGAGCTGTTTTGTCACTACAGATGTCCTGATGCTACATGTGCTTATCTTCTGGACTCAGCTAATGGACAGCCAGACATGTAATGAACCTGCACCAGTCAGGTCTACAATAAGCGGTTATGTATTTTTTAATACCTGTTAAGCCAGATGGTAATTCGGGTTGATCTTCTTCTTCCTCCTCCTCCTCTCTTGTTTTGTCCTCCTCTTCGTCATCTGTAGCTTCCTCTGTTTTGCCAGTAGCCTGTTCTCCATCTGCTAATGTTGCTCCCTCCCCTTCTTCTTCTGCTTCTTTCACCGTTTTGGTCTTCTTCCCAACTAGATTACAAGGTTATGACATGTCAGCTATCACACAAAAAAATACAGTTTGTTAATTTCAGGTTGGCAAACTCCTCTTACTGTTACCCGGTGATTCAACAGTGTCAGCAAGCTTCCTTTTCTTCTTTGTCTTCTTCTTCAACTGTGTTTCCTCTGTTGTGGTCCCTTCAATCTGCAGCTTCTGTTTCTTCTTCGGCTTAGGAGGAGTTGTTGCTGCCTCAGAACATTCCTCTTCCGGTCCGTTGGAGTTTACTGTCAAACACATCAGACACACAACACATACACATTTACCCAATCACCTTGGTGAAATACCTGTTAACAGTTATGATGTAATTCATGATTATGCTTCATGGGAATTTAAAACGATTTATTTTCTAACGTTTATTAGTCGGTTTGGGTGTAACAAATTCAGCATTGTGCTACGTAACACCTAAAGGACTTGCGTTACAGTGCTAACGTTTAGCTAGCTAGCTAGTTACATTTTTGCTAATCTTATAAAGTTACGTTACAATGATCTGTGACAGACTATGGTGACACACACAAACGGTAATCTAATGTCATACATTAAAGACAGCTAACGTTATGTTCCGTCAGTATAATGTAAGCGTTTAACATTTAAATATGACGACAGTTTCTGGTTTAAAAAGAAGTCCTGCCTTGAGGAGCTAACGTAGCTAGCTAGGTTAGCAAGTTCGTCTCTGCTTTAGAAACAAAGAAATCAAGCAACAACAATAATATGTTCCATTTACAGCACATACCGGTCTCTTCCTCATCGTTCTGTGTCTTAAGTAGTTTGCGCTCTTTGTTCTTGTCATTTCTTTTCTGAATTTTCTTGCGGAGAAGCTTCATCTGTAGGTCCGCCATGGCAACGCTGAACAGCACACGTGTGTATATGAGGTTTTCAGGACCCTTAGGGATATTCGTCTGCATTGCCTGACTGAAAATACAAAGGACCTCTTTTTCTTGTATTTGGCAGATACGTTGTATGGTTGTTCTCTTAAGACTCAAATAGTATATCTCTTTCCTGAGAACCGCTGAATTTGACGTTAAAAAAATTAGCTGGTGTAAATTAAAATGTGAATTTAGGACACTAGACATGGAGTAATTGGTTATTTCAACTCTGTGGGAGTTGGGGAGATGACACATATGCTTCTAGAAATGTAATTGTCTAGTCCAGGACTGGTAAAGTGCTTGTGGCTGCTGATCGATCCTTAAATCTAAATTAAACAGGAATCAAACTATCCATATTGGTGCAACAGACGCTCAGAGAGAATCAATTGACACTACCATCTGCTGGTCAATAGTTGGAACTGGTATTGTTTTCCTCCCCTGTACAGTCAGTTTACAGACCATAGACTGGATGAACAGTCCTTGTTACAGACACAATTGAAAGAAGAAAACACATGGTCTATAGCAGAGGTTGTCATACATGTATTTATTCATTTTTGTCAGCCAAGGACTCCTTACAGGATAGAGACTAGGGACACCCTCATGTATATCCCTTGGAATAACTGGATTATTGTTTTTTTTTACACTACTGTAGTCTTGCATTATGTGAAAGAACACAAGAAAAATGAAATAGAACGCAATTCGATATGTATTAAACATATAAGGTGAAACAGATATTTTCTTATTTTTATAGGAGCAGAACATTAAAAAAAAATCATCTAGCATCATCTATTTGAGTTGGGTCACACAGCATCCACTGCCTTGTGCTTACATCTCAGGATGATCAGCAACACTTTTCGGGCTGGAAACGTGCTTCCATGTTAAAAAACAACGTTAAATACTACAGACCAACTATCAATTAGTCTGAATTGTTTTGAAAGGTGTAATCCATCAGAAACTAGACATATTGTGTTTGAAAAGGCAGAAAAGTCTCTCTGCTTTGATTTCCGTTATATGCTATCCTTGGTATTGTAGTGTCCTAAATCCTTCGATACCTCTTTATCCTAATCCTATTGTCTTTTACTAGCATCAACATGGATCAAAATTCTCTACATAGTTGTACTAAGTGTTAATACGTTGCAACTGTCAACTGACTGGAGAATAATTTACAAGATTGATACTTGTCAGTGTCTGTTTGCTACTATTATAATTTACTGTTGAATGATTGATTTAAGTGTTATCTGTCTTAAGAAGAGTTCTAACCTACACTTACTGATGGAGACGTCTGTAATCAGGAAAAAACTGTGGCAACCCTGTATCAAAAATGTCAAGCGGATTAAAGTGTCTCCTCTTCAATCTTAACCATGTGTGGCCCTGTTTCTCTTTTGATCTCAGAAGCTTGAATAATAACCGGAGAGCTGTTTTCACCCATCCCTTCCAACGCTGGGCCTTGCTGGACACCGGGTTGCACCAACTGACTCCTGGACATTCTCCTCACATGTTTCATCTCCTCCCATCTCTGTATCCTCCTTCCAATCTCAAACCCCTTGTTCCTTCTCTTCAGAAACCTCTGCCTCCAGGAGTAGTTTGTTTGTGAGGATGCCTGTTGGGGCGTGGAGCAACCGTGGATCTGCACTCTCTCCCCCAGTTTAGATATGGGCGGGATTCTATTGCATTGTCTCTGCACATCCTTCTCCACCGCTTTGAACACCAGGTCGGTGATATCTCGACGAAGTCTCATTAGCACCATAGGGTCTTTAATCTGATGCATGTCGGCCAACATAACCTCTGCAAACTGGTTTAATATGTTGTGTTTGGATATGTTTGGTGCAGGTATTTGGGCAGGCTGATCAGTAGAACCCTTGTCGTGGTGGTGGGGACAGCTCAGAGACATGACATCTGTAACTTGAGGCGGCGGGTTTGGAAAGTGCAGTGGAGCAGGGTTCAGGCTGGAGGCCGTGTGGGGTTCATCATCCAGATCTTGTCTCTTCACATCAGCATCCAGTGGGCTATTAAATGAGCTTCCCATCTCGTGGTCAATGCTTCCTTCGGTCTCCAACTCCTCGTCATCCTCATCCCGATCATCAAACTTCTCGTCCTCCTGCAGAAAGAGTATAAGCAGAAATTTAAAAATGGGCCATCAAGATCTGCAGGGAAGCATCTGCAGGCTTTTTTCCTGCATTTGTTTTCAACTTACCAAATATGAATCACCTCGCCTGCGAACTATGTAAGGCCTCAAGAAATCAAGTTTCTCTCTAAGCATCTTTTGCTGGAAAGTGCTGACCCTCTCCGGATGCCATAGCACCCTCCCAAACTGAGTCCGGAGCGATCTGGATCTTCTCTCCACAACAGATACTGCAAGGTGAAAATATGTCTGAGTAACTGAACAGCAGTAATATAGTTGTAATGAAGAAGCAAGGCTAAACCATAGTGTATACTACACTGTAAACAGAGTTCAAAATTAATTTTCGTTCACAAGCCGTTCAGATTTGACCAGCCACTAGTTTACCTTTGTTTTTTGACCATCGCTTGCATGTTACCAGCATTTGGCTAGTAGATGGTGCTAATGTTGAACCTTGACTGTAAAAGTTATTTAACATCATATTCGCCAATTCCATAAAAACAAAACTTGAGTAAAGCTTTGCTGGGTTTATACCTCCGCTAACGTTGCCCCCCCCCCAGCTAAGTGAATGCCACATACACTGCATTTTTGTCTCTCCATTCCTCTTCCTTACCAGGCTTTCCGATGGACAAGGCGAACTCGGTCCACAGCTTGGTCTTCAGGTCCTTGTCGTAGTAGGAGTCGACCGAGGAATTAAAAAGGCAGTCATGTTTGCTCCAGAAATCTATCAGCATGTTGTCCATTGTAGGACCCCAGTGTGGGCCCCGGATCTGACCTCGAAAGTGTGTCATAGTCTGTGGAGAAAACTCTCGTTATCTATCAAAATAAAAGCTATATTTACACCATAGTCTCTCACCATCATAACGTCCCAACATTAGCTCTTGTTCTTTAGTTTTGCTACACGCCGGATGTAAAGTTACAGACGCGGTTACTGCCACCAACTGATCTGGAGTAAAATAGCGATATGTAGAGTTTATTGATAAATATAATCTCTCTCTCTCTCTCTATATATATATATATATATATTTGAATATTCATATTTACCATTATCATACTGCTTTTAGCATTTGCTAGGCTATAGTAGCTTTATAAAGATGTTATATGAATTTGAAAAATATTTTCATAGTCCTTGATGGATTATTATTATTAACAATAATAACACTTTTTTTTAGTGTCCATTTAAATTATGTTTATAAAGCAGAAATTCATCTCCGCTCAATATTAATAATAATAATTTAACCTTCCTGTTGTCCTCGGGTCAAATTTGACCCGTTTACAAAAACTTTCTATATCAGAACTATGTCAAAAGATTGTTGAAAAAAAGTGACACATTTTGAAAACAAAAACTACAAAAACGCATACATATGTTTTTAAACGCTGAAAAAGTAACAAAAAAATCGGGAAAAGTGACAAAAAAAATTGACTAAAACATCATTTAAAAAAAAAGTCAAAAAAGTGACAAAAATTTGAATAAAATTGACAAACAAGTCGAGAAAAGTGTAGAAACAGAACAACAAATTGTTGGTTGACGGGGACAACAGGGTTAATCATGGATTTTTATCTTCGATCTTCATTTGTTTCATTTACAAAAAAAACAAACAAACGAGAACTCTCTAAAACATAAATTAGGAAGCAAATGGCATATAGTTCATACTTAGTTAATATACACGATTATAATCATAGAGCTATTTAATTGTAAATACTACATCCTAACGTTAGTGATTGACAGCTGCTAATCCCCATAGACAGTTAAAGAAAGAAGAAGCCCTGCCTGCGTTGCTTTCTTGCTCTACACGGCCTCCGCCATCTTGCCTGCCAGTCGCCGAGTGCGGAAGTGGAAACGGTACTGTGCGGGCTCTGGGGTTCCGCCTGTGCACGGCTTGACATATCCTCCAGCCGACTGCCGACACAGCCTGCTGTCAGTCAAATTTAACCGTTTGTAAACAACAGAGACTCGGGGAGAGATGGCTGGACGATTACCGGCGTGTGTTGTTGACTGCGGCACAGGGTAAGCTGTTGAAACCGAACCGCCGTGCAGACAGGGGGAGAGGCTGAGTACGGTTAGGGACTGACAGTGTCAGCAGCGGCACAGCAGCAGCGGCAGCAGCAGCAGCAGCAGCAGCAACAGCAACAACTGGATGTGTGTCTGTTTCTGTTTTAGTATGCAGACAGCTCAGCTCTAGTCAGTGAGATAATATGCTAACCAACAGCTAAACGTGATAATTTCTCTTTCCCGGTTTTATTCCGAGAAAAACCTAGTCTGGTTATATGTACTGCCGTGCTTAGGCAGAATATATTTGTCATGCTCATTTCCCTGCTCGTTAGCTAGTTTCTTCATTAGCATGGATCATCACTAGGGTAACGTTGTGCTTTCGACCTGTCTAATGGAATGCAATAACCCAGCCATAAACCTGACGGAGGAATGTTTCAATCCCAGCTGGTTTCATTCATTTGGAGCTGACATGCCTTAATGCCAGTATCTTAATTGAACGTCCTGTGTTAAAACGCTAGATTTTCCACATTGATGTGTCTCGTGAATATATCCGTGCATTTAGCTAACGTTAGTGCAATTCTGAAATCTTTTTGCTCGTTAGTCTGGATTTGAGCAGGCGCAAAACTACTTCCTATTCAGCCTACACTTCCTCATTCACGTTTTTTAGTCCATATATGGTCGTTTCTCGGCATCCCAGACATGCTTTTTTGATTGACTTCTCTAATTTCTCTTTTTTTCCAGGCTACTGATTGTTATCCTAAATAAATGGTCTCGTATTGGCCTAATAAGAGATTGCTTAAGCAGCCAGTGTTATTTTAAGCGGCAGACAAAATAATACAGGGCTCGATATTCTCTTTGCTCTTCCTGCAGGATTGGTGTGTTAACCTCCTTCCCCTTGCTTCTGGAATAAGGAAGAATTTCACCTGATTGCTTTTTCTTTGTAAATGGTTTAAATAATATAAGACATTCTTGAGTCTTCATTATTATTATTTTTACATAAATACATGAACCAACAAAGTCATTGTATTCTGTTCTATGAGTTATTCTCACTTTGAAGAAGAGACGTGTCTTATAACCAATACTAACATGCAGATTATCCCAAAAAACTATGTAGCAAGATAGGTGTGCTAAGTTACTTTTTGGGGCTAAAAAGGGTTTGTAGCATTGGTTGCTTGTTGAGGCTTGAACTCTGTACTACTCACATTGCATACCTCTCCACTCATCCCCCTCCTTCCCTAAGGCGGCTAACCATACTGCTGCTTATGATCTGCACTGGAGAAAGCTAAAGAAAATGCAGCTGAGAATTAAGTTAACCAGCGCTAGTTTCTACTCATCAAGCAGATGACTTATAATTTCTGGTCAAGGCTTACAGTCATAACGCATTTGTTCCAGTATCAATGACTACATTACTTTTTATTTGCAGAAATAGTGCTTGGCCATTAGGCTGAGTGCAGTTTAGGTTGAGATTTGGTTCATGATTAGTTGATTTAAATGGAAACATTGACATAGCTTTGCAGCTGGAGAGTAGCATGGGCAGATGTTGTAAAGTGCTGAGGGAGTTGAACAGCTGTCCTCGAGTCCAAACAATGACAACGCCACTTCCTTTTACATATCAACCTTCTAAGCAGCCTGGCTGCTATTATTAAATTAGACTATCTGACCCTGTAATGAAAACACCTCATCCAGATTTTGGGTAAAGTGTCGGTTAGGTTGTCTTTTGTGCAAAACTAACATTGCACTGTCACATTAAAGCTTCCAAATTATAAAACCAATCTCAGGTGTTGCAGCCTAAGCGTGATATATGGTCGTGCAGATGCTCCACACAGAGCTTTTGCTGGAGCCTACGTAAGTGGCCTGAAGTTTATACTTGTGTGTGGTAGAGAGAGTGAGAGAGTAATGGTGATTATCTTCAGAGTGAGTAGAGACTTTAGAGTTATAGTGAGAGAAACAAAGTGTCCTTTAGCAAAAAGTAGATGCTTCATTGAGCTGAAGATACCAATGTGTAAGATTCCAAAAAAGATACTAATGTATGTATCATAATTTACAAAAAGTGCTTTACTCCAGTAGTTCAGCTTTTTGTTGGGCTCAGCTCCAGCTGTCCTGTGAAATGATGTCCACAGTGAGACGTGGTGTGTTGTAAGCTTGTCCAGGCAGGCTGAGGTAGACAAGCCAGGACTGCTTTGTGGTATGAAGGTGTTCAGAGTGCTGCTGCTACATTCTGTTGCTGTCCGCCCATGTTGTTGTTGTTGTTGTTGTCATCATGAAACTGCTGTTCTTCTCCCTGATTGCTTTTTATTTTTGGGGGGGGGGATTAAAGTTACAAAGTCACTTAAGAGGTGAGTCCAAACTGTATGTCAAAGTGATGATTGCATTTATTTCATGAATGAGCAAAGTAATAGTAATGACCAAACTCCTGCAAACAGGCCTCTATTAAACCCAGAGACATGAGAAGTTCCCTATATTACAGGACTATATTATGTCCGTATGATAAAGGCTGTATTACTTTAGATCTTAGAAATTGACAAATTATATTTGACAAAATACATTAGGCTGTCATTTTTAGCAATACTTCACAAAGTGGACCTGCCAACTATTTCTCCTAGTTTTCTACTGTATTTAAACATACTCTATTATTGTGAGAGGGGTGACATTATTTGGCATAAGAAAGCAGGACATAAATCTACGTTGTGAATATCTTTTCAGCTCTCAGAATTTTCCCTTTTTTCTGAGATACTAATCAAGAGACACTCATTGCAGAGTGTTATCTTCTTAATTTTGCTTTCTTTCTGTAGTTATTTCACATTGTTTGATACATAAAAATGAAATTCACAATTTCCCTGTGTAACTGTAAGAGTTTTTATCCATATTTATCATTGGTGTCCAGGACAAGAAATGTAAAAGCTTTCATAAACTTGTTACTTGTTGAATATAAAAAGTTGTACAGGAGATTGCTTGGTAGTTACTATGCAGATGATCAAACCAAAAATTCACAGTTGGGACAGTTGTTAATTGTTATACATGGATCCTATTTGAAAGTTTCCTCATACCATTTTGAGGTCATTTCATTTAATGACTTCTGATTCCTTCTTCCTTTTTATTAAGTCAAATTCAAAGGAGCCACTATTATGACCAGGATGTAGCCTATTATGCCTACAGTGTTGGCAGTCATCAGCAGTGTCCTCTATTAGTCCCTTGGCCCTGTGTGCAGGAAGCATCAGAGTCCTATCTGGGCCTAACTCAGTCGGGACTACATCTGGTTAGCATGTGCCCCACAAAACACCGTTTGTACTGAGCAGAGACATGGAGAAGGCTGTAAAGTCTAAAGTCTTTGATGCTAGAGCTGAAGGTGTCTTGAATGTTATGAGCATGGAGGTGGAAATGTTGGTAATATCGTGGCCCAGTCATAATGATTCTTAGAAGCACCTTTTTACATATTTTTTTTTTATTCCTACAACTTCCTTTTTTTTTTTTTTTTGTTAAGGTTTTTATTTGCATAGAGAAGTAGGAAGTCTACAACACAGCAGTGTTGAGGTCACAGCTAGTTTATTTTAAGGATGGTCAGTTTATGCAAAAGTGATCTCCCCCCCAGACAAATATGAATAGTCTTCAGTTTCCCAATACTGCATGAATGGCTCTTTTTAATGGCCTCCATTAGCATTAGCTCCAGAGCTGCCGCTGCTTTTGGCACCCACCCAACCAGCCAAAAGACAGCGATGGAATTGATGAAAACAGTAGTATAGAACATGGTAGCCAAAAATTATCTTTACTGAAGTAAACTTGCCTGCCAGCAGAGTAGCAGGTGGTCTGTTTAGACCATGCAGACTCTATATAATGAAAGGTAATGAGATGTGATGTGATTTTCTCTTGCAGTTACACCAAACTGGGATATGCAGGGAACACAGAGCCACAGTTCATCGTTCCATCATGTGAGTATTTCACCAGGCATTGATTTTTCCTCACACCAGCCAGTGACGCTAACAGTGACCATGATGCATCTTTGAAAAGAGGAAAATATTATGCTCTAACAAGAAGTTTCTTTTACATCCAATTTTGAATTTTTAGTTTTTATAAATTGCAACACAGTTATAAAATGTTATAATTCTGGAAATAATATATAATTCTTGACCATTTTAACATAATTTACTCAATATAATATATACAACTTTGCTCTTTTATTGAGTTCTTTATTTCTTGCCAGGTATTGCCATCAAAGAGTCAGCCAAGGTTGGGGACCAGGCCCAGCGAAGGATGATGAAGGGTGTGGATGACTTGGATTTTTACATTGGAGATGAAGCAGTAGACAAGCCGTCATATTCCACTAAGGTACGTGACCCTGACGGCTCAGCACACCCACAGAAGCCACTGGCAAAGCCAATGTTTGATAGCTTCTGTTTCTTTAAAGATCCACTATATTCATTGTACACGTAATGCATTTAGTGATTTGTAAACAAGGGGTAGGTTATAGGTGCCTTTTTAGTGAAAATGTTTTTCTTCTACCAAACAAGGAGAAAGACTTTCTCAGGTTCACAGTGTGGGAATCCATGTGTAAACTCATTTGCCTTCAAAATATTAATATTATATTTAATTTGGAATGACCAACCTGTATTTCTCCAACAATATGGGTTTGTAAAGGATATTGATTAGCATTTATGTGCACAAAATGAGGATTACTCTTGACTATATGGCATAATATTGAGATTGGATGAAGATAGGACTTTGTAAAAGTTACCTCAAAATTTTGTTAATGTTCTATGACTTTGCTAGCAATTATTCTGGTTATCTGGGTTTTCAGATTATAAAAAGTGTACAAAAATAATACAGCAACAGTACGCACAGTTGTTTTCTCTTTGGTACAGGCAGTAGGCCTCCCACAGTAGATTTGGCATAGCAGGAAAAGCACAGGTGCAGCTAATATCATCAACGAGGGCTCTGCTCCCTTTAGGTGACCCAGTAAGCCAGTTAGCCTGCATGCACTGCATGTTCACTCTTGAAAATTGATAAAATAAAGTATACATACTGTACGTCTGTGTACAAACTTGCGCTATTCTCCTACACTGCAACATACACAGGAAAAGCGGGAGCGAATCACATCTGGGACAAGACTAGGTCAAATCATAGTATATGGCTGGACTGTGTAGGGTCACTATGCTTAGTTGTGGCCAATTTGTTACATGTCTAATGTAAATATAGATATTAAATGTTCATCTGTAGTAGTTCTGACCATGTACAGCATCTGAACATGCGTGACAAACGCATTGCAAAAGACTGAAACAAGATGATTAAGGACAATCCTTTTATTTAGGGATGGGTACCAAAACCCGGTATTAAACGGGCCTGCTGCTAAAACTGTAGTATTTATCATCACGATACAGCTTCTCCCCTGCTCAGGGCTGAGCTCCTCTACATACACACCATGAATGCATAAAAAGATCTAGATACAACGTTGGAGGCGGTCCAGCCAAAAAAATGTCTAATTGTATATGGTGGAAAACCATTTTAAAGTTGCAGTTTGATTGACGTTGATGGTGCACTTATTGTGTTGTGTTCTGTTTGTATAAACGGTTATGTTGATTTTCTTGTACTGTATATTAACTGCAAGGACAGCATGCTATAAGATTAACATTTAGTGCATACTGTATGTAGTCAGTATGTAGCTTTTGGACACAGTTTAGGGCCCTGGAACACCTCAAATGAATGCAGCCATAATATAAGATATAGTAGGACTGTTATTGGTGACACCTGGAAGGAGCTTTAAAGTCTCAAACTGCCATTCTTGAGGAAGCATTATTGAATAAGCTAAGTTGTGACATTGTTCACTGAACTATCTCCATCTCTGTGTGTTGTGAAGGATGGCAATAAGCTGCACCTGCTGACACTGACATTCAAACTGCATGATGTCATTAGACAACTTACATGCTGTGCATTTTAGTCAGGTTTTTTTAATTTATTTTTTTGCAGGGTTGACCTGCATACATAGAGGAAACTGTCCTATGTTGATTGACCTGTTGTCAGATTTCATTATGAAAGTACTGTTGTCACCAGAAATGAATAGTTAATGTCAGCATTGTAACTTCCAATAAGAGCAGTGGCTCAAATAGAGCATCTACACGTGCAATATTTTTTGCAGTTATATGAGCATGAACAAACTTATATGTTGGACTGCAGTGTAGATATTCAGCTTCAGGGATTTAGAAGTTAGTTTTAGAAGGGGCTAGAGAAACCATATAGACAGGAAGTACAATATAACACATTTTTTTCAGTTTATAGCAGCAAGCAGTGTTTCATTTAACAGTGTGTGCAGCAGTGTGTGCTTTGCATCCTATGGCTTTTACTTATGCCTTCATAACTCAATGCAGTGTTCTAACTAGCTGAAGCTTTGTGCCAACAGTGGCCAATCCGTCATGGGATTGTGGAGGACTGGGACCTAATGGAGCGCTTCATGGAGCAGATCATCTTCAAGTACCTTAGGGCTGAGCCTGAGGACCACTACTTCCTCCTGGTAAGAGGCTTAAAAATGTCCCCAAGTCCAAATTGGATTCCTGCTCTTGATTGACATTTTCAAAAATCCCCCTTCTTTCAGTGTGAAATTAACATTTTGGCTCATGGGCAGAGGGCCAATAATCTACAACATATTGGCACAAATAACCATTATTTGCAGCCCAAATTATTAGATTTAGAATTGTATCTGTGGTAGGTCAACGTAAGCTCCTTACTTAGTGATACTCCGGTACACTAGTTACGTCCTCATACATAACGGTGAATCAAAATCTGCTTTTAAACACACGTGTGTGTCTGTGTGTCTGTGTGTCTGTGTGTCTGTGTGTGTGTGTGTGTGTGTGTCTGTGTGTCTGTGTGTGTGTGTGTGTGTGTGTGTGTGTGTGTGTGTGTCTGTGTCCCGTCCGCAGACAGAGCCTCCTCTGAACACACCAGAAAACCGAGAGTACACAGCTGAGATCATGTTCGAATCCTTCAATGTACCAGGGCTATACATCGCTGTGCAGGTGAGATATGTTGGGTGATCTAGTTTGTATATAATACACTTTATACCTTCCGATATACTGTATCGCTCTTCTGTTTATAATTCTGTTATCCAAATGACCACTCAAGAGTCTGTTTTTAAATTCATAGTTTGATCACATTTTAGTCGTGTACTGCATCCTAATGGGACCATGACAGTAGTAGTAGTACACAGGAATTTGTTACAGCATGCTTGTAGCCGGTGTACATGTGAACATGCAGTTAGGATATTATATGTGTGACATTTCTCTGTACATACATGTGTGCCAGGCTGTGCTTGCTCTGGCAGCCTCCTGGACGTCCAGACAGGTGGGAGAGAGGACGCTGACAGGCACGGTCATCGACAGTGGAGACGGTGTCACCCATGTCATCCCTGTGGTGAGTTTCCAGATCAAAAGAGGCACGCTCTCCAGAAGACACGGCTCCATCAACTGCTCGCTCTCTCAAACACAATAGCACTTCCTAGTTCTTGAACAATCAACATGCATGTGTATGCCCTGGCCTTTCAAGAATGGGGTGGAGGATATAGGGTCTTTAACTTTAAGGGCATTTATTGTGGTGAAATAGCAGTTTCAGTACATTTTCATAGATGTTTGATATTTATACGTAATAATCTCATGTAAAAATATCACAGTTGGCATGACTTAAAAAAAATAAAAAAGAATCACAGGACCCGGTACCGGATAAGCGGATGAAGATGGATGGATGGATGGATGAATGAATGGATGGAAATCAATTCCTTTTGTGGCCTTGCTGTTTTAATATCTGAGAGTCATTTATTTTAGTTTTTTCAGAACAGCATTTAAAGGAACACACCAACTTATTAGGACTTTAGCTTATTCACCGTATCCCTGAGTTGTAATGAGTTATATTACTGCATTACAGCAAAGGAATAAACCACTGTAACTGCGTTACTTAAATAACGTGTTACTCCCAACACTGAATGTAACGCATTACTAATTAAATTTCGGTAATATTATACTCGTTACAAACTCAGTAACGCGAGTTCCAACGCATTTTAACGCAACATTTAGTGGAATTCACCAACATTGCAAAACATTTCTTCAGAGGAAAAAAAGCCGTTATTTACTGTTGCTGTATTCAATGGTTGAGGTGACTGCAGATACATTTGCGAGATATTATTTTCAGGAGTTATGACGCTGCGTTAAAGCGAGGTGTCCCGTCTCTGTTCCCATGGTTAGAGCCAGAACCAGACAGGTATGGACAACATCTAGTGTCTCACGTTCATCTCAGTAAGCTAGCAAGAGTACACAACAGACAACTTCTGTGTAGACTGCTTCAAAATAAAAGCATTTCCTGTGACGATTCTCAGTAAAACTAAATTACTGTTAAAGAAATAAGGTTGTGTACCTTTTCAAGTATCAGCTGTAAATCAAGTACTGTAAATAATGTAGAAAGTAAGTTTTAATCACACTATAATTGACCATTTCCTTTAGACTACCTTTAGTTTTAAACAATGTACATTTCTTATTCAAGTGCTTTTAAACAAACATTTTACAACAATGCCGTACTTCAATACGGTACTTTAAAATTGTACTCCTCCTTGCCTATGGTACGTTTTACTTATTTTACTTACTTTGCATATTCATATACATTTTACAAAATATTATGAATAATCTATAATGTATTAAAGTGGATAAAGAGGAGACTTTATTGATCTGGTGGTGAAATTCACACACTAGCTGCCAAGTATATTCTGGTATTATTTTGTTGAAAGTAACTCAAAATGTAACACATTACAATTCAGAGACGGTAATATTTCAATATAACTTATTACTTTCAAACAACAGTAACTAGTAATCTATAATATATTACATTTTGGAAGTAACTTGCCCAATACTGGTTATATTACTGCCTTACAGGTTACTTACTTACAGTACACTACTGTAATTGCGTTACATGTTACTCCCAACACTGCTGCTCAGTAACAGTATAGTTTTCATGTTTCAAAGTGGGCCACAGTGTTTCAGAGGCTGGAAGGAATTACTCGGTTTTAGGAAATGTGCTTGCAGAATACATTTTTAGGTTGGCTGACTGAGTCAGCATGTCCGCAGCCACTGCTGAATATGCTCAAAAAAAGGAGCCAAACACAACAGCCTGGAGATATGGAGAAGTCCAAGCAGTACGTCGATGAAGCTATAACAACTGTAGCCAGGATACTTGTATGACATGTCCTCTGTTTCTTTCACTTCCTGTCTGTCTCTCTATTTATTGTTCTGCCTCTCTCAGGCTGAAGGTTATGTCATTGGCAGCTGTATAAAGCACATTCCCATCGCAGGGCGAGACATCACCTACTTCACACAGCAGCTTCTGAGGGAGAGGGAGGTGGGCATCCCACCGGAGCAGTCCCTGGAGACGGCCAAGGCAGTCAAGGTTGGTCTTCAGTTCAATTTTTAAATTCTACAATTCCCATTAGCCACTTCCTCTGCCAAGAAGGTGCTGACGGGAGTCACATAAAGAATTCCATGTATCATCAGTTAGAAACAACAAATAGGCCTCTGGTTTCACGGCAGTTAGACTGGTGGTCAGTGCAGAGGCATTGTGTGTTCCTCGGGCACAAAGCGCACTGCTGGCCATGGCTACTCTGAGGTTTGGAAATTTCTGCTCACATTGGCCCTCATTTATCAACTTAATAAATAAACCAGCGCAGATATGAGCGCAGAAATCCTATATATATATATATATATATATATATTTGTGTGTATGTGTACTAGCATTCTTAACACACAGTCAGCTTGAAGAGAGTTGTTTTTTGCTATGCTGAAGCTGATTATACAACTTTACTCCACCCACCAGGAGCGGTTCAGCTACGTGTGCCCAGATCTAGTCAAAGAATTCAGCAAGTACGACACGGATGGCTCCAAGTGGATCAAGCAGTACACCGGCATCAATTCCATCAGCAAGAAGGAGTTCACCATCGATGTGGGCTACGAGCGCTTCCTGGGGCCTGAGATCTTCTTCCACCCAGAGGTCAGGGCACTGCTGATCAAAGTCTAAGTCCATCTCTCTCTGGGATGTACAGTATGCTAGTGTGGCAGGCCTCTATATCCTGTTTCCATCTGGGCAAAACATTCCCTTATCATGGAGTTGCCTGCCTCAGTCTGTAGAGACACAAACCCATTCATACATGAAGAGGTTTGGTTATTATAGACTGGCCAAATAGTGTCGTCCCCTGACCTGTGACCTATGAATGACCTGATCTTATCAAAGTTTTCCCTTTTGTCAATTCCACCACAATAGCATGTAAAGAATAAATCAATCTGGACACCAAATAGCTCACGTTAGAAGGATTATAAAATTTGTGACGTTTTGAACCCCATTTTTGTTGTGCAGATCTATTCATCTTTCCCACCATTAGCTTACCCCCTCTCCACTGTTGTGTGCCTTTATGGTAGCTGTTTCCATGCACAGTGTCTCTGACTTCCATGGTGGTTTTTTGCACATTGCTCAGGCGCATCTTGGTGTGCGATCATAGCTGTTTTAGCTTTTGTACATTCACTGCACAGCATAACAGGTTTTCTTTTTATTTGCGATTCCAGTTTGCCAACCCTGACTTCACCCAGCCTATCTCTGAAGTTGTGGACGAGGTCATTCAAAACTGCCCCATTGATGTCAGGCGCCCTCTCTATAAGGTAAGCGGGCATCCACCATAGTGACAACACGCTTGTTTTTAACAAGCCCCTGTGAACATTTGTTGAAGGATCCACAAGCATTGTCAGATTTAAGAGCTCTGATTTATGTGATACTTTGCACCATTCAATAACACCTGCTTTGACTACAGTTGAAATTATCACAGATTTCTGACATAACACTCAGACCTGTCAGTGATCTGATTCATAGGCCTGTTATATGTGACTGGGCTAGGAAGGAATTGTTTTTTGTTCATATCCAAGCAGATGACCATGGTTACAACCAACAGTTTTCAGCTGAGAATGTTATATTTTAGCATGTGAAATTTGTTTTTGAATCTTTTTATTTTTTAAGTTCTTTTTAACAACAATAACAAATAAGCAAAAAAATAAAAATAAAGATCAAAGATAGGGAATAAAAGTGAACAGACAGGTTGACACAGGCCATACATCAGTGCAAGATGGAGTAATCGTTCACACAGTGCTACTCTTTAAATAATATGAAGTCCACCCCTTACCAGTACTTTGTGTACTGTTCAGCCCATAGTCTTACGGTAAAGGTCAGTTTTTCTATGCATTGTATTTCATTAACAATGATAATCCAGTCAGTCCTTGATGACAAATTTGTCTGCAGTCATTTTGGTGTAACGGCCTTCTTCCTTGCAGCCAAGAGCACTTTGTAAAAAGTAGCTGCTGTGGGCCATAAGTCCAACTGGGATTTTACCCAAATACAGTGTAACAAAAGAAAATCAACTTTTAAACCAAAGATTGACCGAAGTTCTCCTGCAAGGTCTTGCCAATATGGTTGAATAAGGGGGATGGAGCAGAATATATCAAAAGGATCTGCCTTTGTCTGTCCACATTGTCTCCAGCATTTATCCTGTCCCTGGAAACCCTGCTGTTTATATTTCAAATTAGGGGTCATAAAAAATCTGATGTTCTTACAACAAAATTCTCACCAGGCTCTGTGGTCTTAGCTTGACCTGCCCAAACAGATCTCCAGTCATCCACAGATATCTCCAGGCGAGACTCCCCCTCCCATGTCTGCTTAACCTGGAGGGTAGATTGGTTTTTGGAATTTTGTAGTCTTTTATAAATTTGTGATATTAAGTGTTTACTGTCTTTAGCCTTACATGCAACGGTAAATCTACTGATCAGATTGGTATCCCTATTATCTGTTTGTTTGATTTCTTTATTAAAGTAGTCTCTGACCCTGATCCTCTTGCCACAGTCTGTAGTAGGGCTGCACAATTAATCAAATTTTAATCACAATCGCGATTTTGACTTCCCACGATCAAATTTACGTGATCAAGCTAATTTTTTTTTTTATTATTATTTTTAAGCATCATTTCATAGAACGCAGAGTTTTTTTGTAAAGCCAATCTACCGCTCCGTAAACCACTGTCTGCTCATGAGCCAGTCAAAGTAGTTCCCTGCAGCCTGTGCAGCTTAGTTTCAAGATGTAGACCGTCTCAGAGGACAGAGTAACGGGAGGAAAACCGCAGTGACCGGTGCTAGTAGCGTCTGTTAGCTGTTAGCGCCTCTAGGACACACCGGTGCTAATGTCCTCGCATCCGCTGCAATGTTGTTATATGTATATGGTTTAATTTTGCGTTACATGACCCATTTTGTCTGTAAAGTCGTGCATGTGTTGGATCTCTCCTCTAATCTCTCTCGTCTTACTCCGCGCCCGGCCACACAGCGCCGGGCCACACTTCTGACATTTGTCTACAGTTTAAATTTTTTATTAACACAGTTGTATGTTGTTAAGTATGAGGGGCAAACCTGTATTTGTACCAGTGTTTCCACGGCGAAGAACACAGAAGTTATTGAATGCAACTAACTTCAGTTGGTAGAGTAACAGCGTGGGAGACGGAGCTGATGGACCTGGGCGAGAGATGTGACCCATGGCCAGAAAATCATAGTTCATAAAAATGCAGCGCAGTGACGATACAGACATTTCATACACATGACGTGTGTATCCGCCATTGGACCCGTGCTGGACCCGTTCATAATGAGTCAGCCGTCTCTCTATGAGTAGCGTCCATCACACTCCCTCTCGCAGTTATAAATAGCCTATGTGACGATAAATTTAGTTTTGGTTAGAATCAACAAATAATCGTGAGAATAGTCGTGATCAAAATTTTGATCAAAATATTTGTGATTATCATTTTGCCCATCAGCTCTAGTCTGTAGGATTTAGAGATGTGGGTAAAAGACTATAGGCCATCCTTATCAGTGCAGTAGGCTGTAATACCATTGTATGCCCACTGCCTGAATTGCAAATATGTAGAGCCAATGGTATAAACTCTGAGTCATATGCCACCCATTTCAATATTTTGGTATGTTTCTCAAGATGGAGTTTGTTTACATTTTTTAAACCACACCCCTGGTCCAGCAATTTATTTTGTCCAGGTGAAGGACATGGTATTGGCAGTTACCTAATAAAGACTGTGCTGGTGTTTCAGATTGCATTACTTTTAAATCTTTCCAAATGCCGGAGTAGTTTGGATTACACCAGCAAACTAGGGGTCTTACCTGGGCAGCAATATAATATTCCTCTACACACGGTAGGGTAAGTCCACCCTCTTTGGGTAACTGCAATATCTTAGATTTAATTTGGGGCTTCTTACTGTTCCAGACAAATCTTAATATCATTCTATTCCATTCCCTAAAATCCTTAGGAGGAACCTCTACAGGGGGTGACTGGAATAAGTACAGAAGCTAGGGAAAGGATATTCCTCTTTATCATTTTGATTCTATTAGACATGTCTAGGGGCAGTACAGTCCATCTTTCTAGATCTGTCTTGATTGTCTTGTTGTTTTATATATTTTGGTGATGTCTTCTGGGATCCAGACTCCCAGATATTTAATAGCAGGGGTGTCCCATTTAAAATCAAATCAGCCCTCCAAGTCAGTATTCAGAGTGAAATTATATGAGAGTATCTGGGTCTTATGTGTATTCAAAGTATACCCCGAATAGGAGCTAAACAGTCTCAAAATCAAACACTTTCTCTGCATCTAAACTGATCAGCGTTGCACTAATATTTTCCTTGATCACATAGTCTACCACATGGAGTGTTTGTCTAATATTGTCCTGTGTTTGTCTTTCCTGAGTCAAATAATTTATAATCCGTATTCAAAATGGATATTGGCGTATATGAACTACATTCTCCCTTGTCCTTGCCTTCCTAAGGAATAATTGATATTTCTGCCTCGCTCCAAGATCGGGGCTTCTGGCCTTACTTACAGTGCCTTGCGAAAGTATTTGGCCCCCTTGAACTTTTCAACCTTTTGACACATTTCAGGCTTCAAACATATATATAGATATATATAGATACAGATATAACATTTTTATTTTTTGTGAAGAATCACCAACAAGTGGGACACAATTGTGAAGTGGAACAAAATCTATTGGATATTTTAAACCTTTCTAGCAAATAAAAAACTGAAAAGTGGTGCGTGCAAAATTATTCGGCCCCTTTACTTTCAGTGCAGCAAACTCACTCCAGAAGTTCAGCGAGGATCTCTGAATGATCCAATGTTGTCCTAAATGACTGATGGTGATAAATAGAATCCACCTGTGTGTGATCAAGTCTCTGTATAAAAGCACTTGCTCTGTGATAGTCTCAGGGTTCTGTTGAAAGCGCAGAGAGCATCATGAAGACCAAGGAACACACCAGGCAGGTCCGTAATACTGTTGTGGAGAAGTTTAAAGCCGGATTTGGATACAAAAAGATTTCCCAAGCTTTAAACATCCCAAGGAGCACTGTGCAAGTGATCATTTTGAAATGGAAGGAGTATCAGACCACTGCAACTTTACCAAGACCTGGCCGTCCCTCTAAACTTTCAGCTCAGACAAGGGGGAAGACTGATCAGAGATGCAGCCAAGAGGCCCATGATCACTCTGGATGAACTGCAGAGAACTACAGCTGAGGTGGGAGAGTCTGTCCATAGGACAACAGTCGTACACTGCACAAATCTGGCCTTTATGGAAGAGTGGCAAGAAAAAAGCCATTTCTCAAAGATATCCATAAAAAGTCTTGTCTAAAGTTTGCCACAAGCCACCTGGGAGACACACCAAACATGTGGAAGAAGGTGCTCTGGTAAGATGAAACCAAAATCAAACTTTTTGCCCACAATGCAAAACGATATGTTTGGCGTAAAAGCAACACAGCTCATCACCCTCAACACACCATCCCCACTGTCAAACATGGTGGTGGCAGCATCATGGTTTGGGCCTGCTTTTCTTCAGCAGGGACAGGGAAGATGGTTAAAATTGAGGGGAAGATGGATGCAGCCAAATACAGGACCATTCTGGATGAAAACCTGTTGGAGTCTGCAAAAGACCTGAAACTGGGACGGAGATTTATCTTCCAACAAGACAATGATCCCAAACATACAGCAAAATCTACAAAGGAATGGTTCACAAATAAACGTATCCAGGTGTTAGAATGGCCAAGTCAAAGTCCAGACCTGAATCCAATCGAGAATCTGTGGAAAGAGCTGAAAACTGCTGTTCACAAACTCTCTCCATCCAACCTCACTGAGCTCGAGCTGTTTTGCAATGAAGAATGGGCAAGAATGTCAGTCTCTCGATGTGTAAAACTGATAGAGACATACCCCAAGCGACTTGCAGCTGTAATTGCAGCAAAAGGTGGCTCTACAAAGTATTAACGCAAGGGGGCCCAATAATTTTGCACGCACCACTTTTCAATTTTTTATTTGCTAAAAAAGTTTAAAATATCCAATAGATTTCGTTCCACTTCACAATTGTGTCCCACTTGTTGGTGATTCTTCACAAAAAATAAATTTTTATATCTTTTTGTTTGAAGCCTGAAATGTGTCAAAAGGTTGAAAAGTTCAAGGAGGCCAAATACTTTCGCAAGGCACAAGGGTGTGGTTAAAGCATCTGAGAAGTGGAGTCAACTCAGGCTTGAATGTTTTGTACCATTCATTAACAAATCCATCTGTGCCTGGGGCTTTGTTGGTCTTCAGTCGAGAAACGGTGCCACCCAGTTCAGCAGTTGATATCTCAGCAGTGAGCACATTATTCTGATGTTCTTCTATTGAGGGAAGAGATTTTTCCAGAAATTTAAAAAACTCAATAATTACTGAATCTTCAGCTTTGTCAGGTTAAGTGTATACGTCCTTATAGTAGGATTCAAAGGCTTGCAGAATTTCTTGTAGTTTATGGCAGACTTTGTTGTTTTTTTAGGTTTCTTATTATATAAACAATTCTTTCTGCTTCCTGCTTACGTAGTCTCCAGGAAAGAAGTTTCATAGCCTTTGGGCCGGTTTTACAATATTTTTGTTTGGTAAACCTCATTCTTTTATAATTTTCTTCGTCATAAATCTGATTTATTTCTTGTTTTGATACATTTTAGTTGGGTGCATATTTGTGGGTCTCTTTCGCTCAAATGTTTAGTTTCTAGGTTCTTCTTTTTTGACTGTAGCTCTGCCAAGCGTTTTTTTTCTCCTTTTTCTTATGGGCTGCAAAGGCCTAATTTCTGCCTTCCAAGCATCCCACAGGATAAGTAGTCTTTTAACTCTTCTTTAATATATTCCTTACAAACTATCATTCAGTAAGCTAATATTCTTCCTTTTTTATCTAGATCTAGGGAGAGGTAAACTCCTGAGTGGTCTGAGACATCTCTAATGCATATCTTGCATTCACTTATTCTATGTCCATCTGCAGCTGAGATAAAAAAAAGTAATCCAATCTGGAATATTGTGAGTGACAAGGGGAGTAGTAGGTAAATTGCTTTTCTGGGGGGAGGACCCTCCATACATCTATCATACCAAATTCGCGTAGCACTTTCCGCATGAATACGGAGTTTTGGTTTCTTTTCTTGTATAGATTTGTCAAGTCAAGTTTGGGTTGCAATTGGATATTCACAGATTAAAGTTCCTGATGACTCTTGGGTTAATAGGTCAAATAATTTTTTTAATAAATGATCTGTCATGCCCTGGTGGCATATATCCATTTAACAGAGTTACTTCTTTGTAGTCAATCTTGCCTCTGACTAAGATATAGCAACCTTCCTTATCTTTAATTTGAGCAGTTCATTGGAACTGTCACTTGTTTGAAAGTAAAATTGCCACTCCCCTCTTACGCCCAGTGTCAAATTTGTTTTAAGTGAGAAATTGCTTTGTCTTTGTTAAGTCTAATCCCCATCACTGTATCTTCCCCAGAACGTTGTTCTGTCAGGAGGCTCCACCATGTTCAGGGACTTTGGCCGGCGTTTGCAGAGAGACTTAAAGAGGACGGTTGATGCCCGACTGAAGATGAGCGAGGAGCTGAGCGGAGGCAAGCTCAAGGTGAGACTACACTATAACTTATAGGCTGTAAAGCTCGATACCGCTCAACAAAACTCAATTACTGTGTGAGTAGTGAAACTGAGAGAACATGTTTGTCCTTTCCCACTACAATTATTGTTTGCACAGATATTTATTGAATGTAGATTAGTTGATTTTCAATAGCATAAGTATAAACCCAGAGGAGTCTTAAAATGGAATACAGTTAAAATGTTTCACCTTCAGGGAAGAAGTGTGTATAGTTAGTCTCTCCTGCCTCCTTTTCAGTTAACGCTGTGAAGGCAGTACCTGTGATTGATCGTGGTGAGATGTTAAATGTCATCTAGCCTGAGGCTGAGCTGACTGGCATCTGTAAGTCCACCGCAGGCATAGAGAGACAGCAGACGGTGAATGTAGCTGATCAGAAAATAAATGGGGGAAATATACAGATTTTCACAATTAATGTAGTAGGTTTTTGTCTACAACAGATACCACATCCATCCCAAAATATCGTAGACATGGGTGAAAACCAATTTTAGGGATTTATCTGCCTCAGTATGTATGCAAACATATACAGTGAGGAAAATAGCAGGGTGTTCAAATACTTATTTTCCTCGCTGTATACTGACATGTTTAAGTGACATTTTAAATGGTTCCATTAGAGATGTGCTATGATTGTTTTTAGAGCTGCTATTTTGATAATTAATTCTGTTTCAGTCATTTTTAATGAAAAAAACAATCTCTGCTTCCTGCTTATTAAATGTGAATATGTTCTAGTTTCTTTACTCCTCTGACAGTAAACTGAATATCTTTGAGTTGTGGACAAAACAGCTGTAGAAAACAACATTTTATGGACCAAACAACTGATCCATTCGAGAAAATAATCTACAGATTACTCAAAAATGAAAAGAATCGTTAGTGACACACATAGACTTTCTGTTATTGGTATTTGGGCTCTGCTACATAGAACATATGTTGATAATATCTGTGAAATGGTTAAGATACTCCCATGTCATGTCTTAAAAAGAAGAGCCCATTTAAAGCCCCTCATTCTGTCCCATTACTACACCCGTGTCATTGCTATTGCATCCCATAGTGTTGCTCGCAGGGTGCTGCAGTGTTACTGATCCCCAATCCTTCTCTGTCCTCCCTCCGCAGCCCAAACCAATTGATGTCCAAGTTATCACTCATCATATGCAGAGATATGCAGTGTGGTTTGGTGGATCAATGTTAGCATCAACTGTAAGTATTTCAAAAATTATCAACATATTCTAGTGATACATTATGACAGGAGGAGGATATCTACCTTAACCCTTGCATGGTATTTGGGTCAAATTGACCCATTTCAAATTTTAACAAGAAGAAAACTGGTACAAGTTACATTTTTTCTACTTGGAAATCAACGGCCTTACCTTATTTTCTCTGATTAACATTTATTCCTGACTCAATTCAGAAAATTATTCTGGATAGGACCACTTATGTTGTTTCCATGGTAGATTTTTAACATGAATTATAACCTTATGACAAAAAACGAATCACACTTCCATTTTTAATTGTGTCCTAGTAGACACTTTATGTTACATGTTATCTCAATTGTTTGAAATTGAGATAAAGACAATATTTGTTAATAGATTCTGAAGTAAAATTTTATTTCAGAATTGTTTTTTAAGACCCCAAATAAGTCACGGGTCAATTTGACCAATGCGTTCCTAAACCGCCTACGGTGTAACGCTAGTTTACATACAGCAGGTTAACGTTAGCCTGCCCTTAGCTATTAACGTTAGCTGGCTTAAACAAGGTTAAAGATGGAGCTGCACAATATATCGTTTTTTTATCATCATCGCAATATCAACTGGCGCAATAACCACATCATTATAGGCTGCGACACATCTCAAAAGAAACTCAGATTTTTTTTGTGAAATAAAATATCAGCAGAAAGCTGCACTTGTTGCATCTAACTGTCATTATGTTCTTTTAGTGGTGTCTTTTATATGTGCCTTTTATAGTCAATTCAATAAAAAATGTAGGAAACGATAACCTTTACCATTTGTTTTAAAATCAACAAACAGTTCTTTTTATTTTAGCATAACACTGAAAGCAGCAGTAATGCAGAACTGAGTACACTTTAATATTAGGATAATATTATATATTTATCGCGAGTTATATCATTACGGCTAAATTCAACATTAACGCATATTTTCCTCATATCATGCAGCCCTAGTTAGAATGCTAACTGCTAAACAGTGTAAAGTGTGTCTGTGTTTCCAACACTTGGAAGCAACATTCCAACAGTCTGCAGCTGAAGACACACAGAGGAGCCTAGTTGACTTGTGAGACACCATGGACACTACCGCCGTGGAGAAACAACAGAGACGGGACTTAGGGATGCTTTTTGGTCCTGTTGATGTTTTTGCTACGTTTATATAAATAAAAGGAGTATTTTTCCGTCATTTCATTCTGTTAAAAAAAAAAAAGTGTATCGTGAGTTGATCGTATAGTTACATCCCTACCACCAACACTACGGCTTGCATCTGGTGTTACATTGAAGGCCATGCGCTACTTTTTTGTTCAGTCCGTATTTGATGTGTATTTAATTTTAGTCCTACTGAGCAGAAGTGAATGCTGTGTGGGTGGTTGCCACATTTCAATATTCCGCCCTTGAGGTATTTGTGTCAGCGAAGTTTTATTTAATATAATTGTTCCCTGATAAGAATAACTGCTGTTTTCTTTAAATCGCTCAGGTCTCTCAGAAGACTGCACGATTATTAACCGCTTCCAAAATGGTATACTTTGTAGAAATGTAGTTTTATTATCATCATCATCTGAGTGGTTTAATTTGTAGATGAGTCCAGTATTGAGAAAAACACAAATAAAGGCTGCAATCTAACCACTTGGGTCACTTGTGCACCACCAGTTTGCATCCACTAAAACTGCTGTTTTAACCACTGCCCGCTTCCGATTATTAGTATTATTGTAAGTGTGTGAAAACAATATTGGATGGATCCCTACAGAGATAGACCTTTTTGTTAAAGAGTAAGATCCTTTTAGGAAGGTGTAGCAAATCAACATCACCAAACCCACCACACTCCATGTAAATAATCACTACTTTTAGCATGTATAAAACCAATATTGCCAGTATTTTTTACATGTAAATGGTTGAATTTACCTGTCTATTAAAGGTGGAATACCCCAAATTTAATCTCAAAAAAATAAATCCTTTGAAAAGAGTGCAACTGGCAATTTGTTTAAAATAAATTAAAAAATACATCATGCGGGAACCAAGAAAACAGCACCTGCTGCAAATATATGCAACTTTTTTAATGATGTATTCTGTTTTTTTGGCCTTGTTATGTAGGCCTATGTTTGTACTCACCTTCATATTCATTTGTGCTTCCACAGCCTGAGTTCTACCAGGTTTGCCACACCAAAAAGGACTATGAAGAGATTGGGCCGAGCATCTGTCGCCACAACCCTGTGTTTGGAGTCATGTCTTAACACTGGAAATGGGAGTGTGGATGGGGTGTGGATGTGGGTGCTGAAGTTGGGCTGTGCTGAAGGACAGGCTCAGGAGGTGGGGGTCGGTGGTGCTTCTGTGCTTTTTAATTACTTGTTTAGCTATGGATGTGTGGGATGAGAAGGCGATCCAGAATACACAGAGGAGAAAAAAAAAACAATCATGACCAGACCAAACACAGACCGGCTGGAAAATGTATTGTGAATGTTCCTATATTTCTTTATTTTATTTTATTTTAGTTAAAATGAGGGAAAATGTTTTTTTAAGCCCAAACTGTTTTAAGAGCATTGCTGCATGTGTTGCAACATGCAGTAAGTGGTGGTGATGATTATAAAAATGGTGTTGGTGGAGGTATGATTATAAAAACATTGACCGTGATTTACCTGAGACCACGTTTTATTTGTTTATGAAACATAAGTCCAGGCAAAGATCCAATGTCTGCTGAGATCATTTAACAAGTTTAGAACATATTGACTCCTTTTTATTTTTCCCAGCGTCAAATGCACGTCTGTGTACCACGGTAAGAGCTTGTTTATATTTCATAGAAAAGCTTTTTATATGTAAAACCTCGGAAATCAAGGGTTAAAAAAAAAGGATACCAGGATTAGCAACAGACTGTTTTAACTCACGATGCAGCTTTGATACGCATTATTTCCTTGAGTTTTAGTAGGTGTTCTCTCCCACATGTGTCATAGCTGTTTCCCCTTTAATTCTTCATACAGTACATTTATTTCAAATCTGCTTTCACTTTACATGTCAGGAGTCAACCTGTGATGCAGTTAAAGAGAAGAGGACTTACTGAGGTCATAAAGATAAAAATGAATGACTGTCAGACCAGTATTGTTATTTTTTTATTATTAAATGCCAAATTATTAAAAGAATAGGATTTGTGTATTTAATGCCTTGCAACATTCCAATAAAGGCCTACATTTGTTTCTAAGAAATGGAGTCTTGTTTTTCTTTTGCTTTATTTCTGCCGCTGCTGATGCTTTTTATAAGTGCTGCATTCATCTGATATGTCACTGCTTATTTAATCTGTGATTGTATAACATTTACTGTATGTACAGTTGTGCTCAGAATAATAGCAATGTGTTTAAAAAAAGTGAATGATTCTCAAAATCTTTAGAATAGCTTTTAATTCCATAATATCAATGCACATTCAATTCCAAATCAAAACAGTAGCATTGTGTGAGGTGTCATTGAAATCAGCAGACTTCCTTTTTCATTGGTGATGTTTGACCCGCCCCCCTGTGATGCGACCACGCCCCCTTTCACGGATAATGAACTGTATGACAGAGCAGGGGTCGGGAACCTTTTTGACTCGTATGTCTTTTCCACCAAGGCTAACCAGGTGCTGGTTCTGGGCTGGTGCTATAGCCAGTTTGGTGCTGGTTCTACTCGCCAATTATCTAAGAACCAGCTCGATTTTCCATAGCCTGAGAGCCAGAGCAGGGCTACGTCACAACGTCACTGCACGTACCTCCGTTGTCATAGCAACGTGTCATGACAATCAACAATAATGGAGGACTACATCCCGATACTTTTGCTCCTGGCTTTACAAATTCCCACTGGAATTTAAAGACGGGCCTTGACAGCTATTTGTGACCGCTATGGACCGAGGACACGTCCAAGAAGAAAGGTAATTATCTCGCATGATTTAACGTTTATTATTATCTTTTGCTAGCTTGCGAAGGTAACATCAGTAGCGTCAAGCAAAACACCGTTAGGGTGAACAGACGTCCCGGTTTGACCGGGGAAGTCCCAATTTTCCCGACAAAAAGCCTACCGGGACCCGCTCCCAGCACCTGACGTAACCGGTTCTTATCTCTAGACCAGCGCTAAGTTGGTGCTGAGTTGGAACCAGTTTTCTGGGCCCAGAGCCAGGTTTATTTGTGTGGAAAAGCAAAGAACCGGTTCAATATTTGGCACTGACTCCGAACCAGCACCAGAACTGCCTTGGTGGAAAAGACATACGGAGAGCCATGAAAGCAAAATATTTGGAAATTTATTTCAGTAAGATCCATATAATATATTTTAAGACTGAATTCAACAAAATGTGAGAATAATAAAAAAATGTATTCTTTTAAATCAGGGGGAAGGGAACTTTTTTGCCTCAGAGTTATTTAAAATGTCAATGTTATAATACCATTAATGCGACTTCTGGTGCTGCATGGATTTGCTAATGGCTTTGTAGTCTGGTTGGTACTTTGTGAGGTTGAGCTTCATGCAAGCGTTGAGGCTTTCATCCGTTAAACGTGATCGTAGGTTGGACTTGATGTTTTTAAGATGTGAGTATGACTGCTCACATGCATACGTAGTAGAGTGCGGATCGGGCCGGATTTTTCTGTCCGAGCCCGGCCCGCGTCCGACAGAGCAGTAACCGAACCCGACCCGAGCCCGACAGTCATTAAGATATTTCTGTCCGAGCCCGACCCGAGCCCGACACAGTTAAAATCGCATTTGTTTCTCATACTAATGACACATGTACGTTTGTTTGTGTGGAAAGCCCGCTTTTATTAAGCAATTGTAGGAAGGCATTCGGAAATGTCAACAGATCAGCGCATCAATGCACAGCTGACTTTCCTTCGTTTTCAATAGTTTTAAAATCTCCTGCGGTGTTGGGAAATTTTATCCTTCTGTTTAATGAGTCACTTCAAATCCACTGAGTTAGGATATAAAAATTTATTAAAGACGCTGCAGACAGACGAAATGCTTTTCCGGGCAGTTAAACGTGCACGGACCAAATGGAAATCCTGCCTAGCGCAGAGATTCCCCAAAAGGCACTTTAACATTGGCGTGCTCAGATAGAAATAGGTTCTCCTTCTGGAGCCTGATTGGTTAGCTATTGCTGGGGCACTCCTTTCTCTGTCTGTCCCTTCCCAGTAAGCACACATACGTCTCCGCGACGTATTGGCGATGTAATCAAAATACGGTGGGGATATGTAGTAGTTTGGTCGTTTGCTCACTGGCACGACGTCCCTAAGACGTCGCTGCTGTACGTTTCTGCGACATGCAGCCGCTCTTTCCGCGACGTACATATATATACATCGTTTTAACGTATGCCATACGTCGTACAGATACAGGCTCATTTACATCGTTTTAACGTTTGCCATACATCGTACAGATGCAGGCTCATTTACATCGTTCTAACGTATATAATACGTCGTACAGATGCGGGCTCATTTACATCGTTCTAACGTATATAATACGTCGTACAGATGCGGGCTAATTTACATCGTTCTAACGTATATAATACGTCGTACAGATGCGGGCTCATTTACATCGTTCTAACGTATATAATACGTCGTACAGATGCGGGCTCATTTACATCGTTCTAACGTATATAATACGTCGTACAGATGCGGGCTCATTTACATCGTTCTAACGTATATAATACGTCGTACAGATGCGGGCTAATTTACATCGTTCTAACGTATGCCATACATCGTACAAATGCAGGCTCAAATACATCGTTCTAACGTATATAACACATAGTCCCAACATCCGCTATACATTTTACAGATGCAATCTCAGGCACATCTTCCTGACATGTGTTATACGTAGAATAGATGTCAGGAAGATGTGCATTAACCCATTTAACAGAACTGGTCAGTATAGGTCACACAAAATTACTTTAAATATCTTTACTAAATTACATGAATTGCTAAAGTAAGAGATAAGTCATACACAATTACTTATAATACATTTTATTTATGAAGCACTTTTAAGGGTACTCCAAAAATTTACATAGTTCAAATTATTATAGAAAACAGCACACTAACACATTAAAAGCTATTCTGAAAATACGAAAAAATGATCATGTAGCTATATTTTGAGATAATATCCTACTTTTGTCTATACTAAGGACTAATGTACAAAAACACTATTACAAGCTTAAACCAGTGTTTTTTTAAGTCTCCCACTGTTAGCCTCCCCTTAGGCAAAGAGCTGGGGCATGCACGTTTCCTGGGAACGGTGTGCAACGGCTTAAGTTGTTTTCTCTCGTTTTGTGGTTGTGTCTCGATTATTGGCTGTGTTCCAGGTGATACCCAATCAGAATCAGTTAAGCTAAAAAGTCAATTTATCCATTTTTGGATGCCAATGGGATCATGATAATGTTATTTGAACCCAAAAACACTGAGCAATTGAGCAATTATTTTTCTTAATCTGTAGGAGTCCTTGAAATATACAATATTTCTCTCTTTTGACTACACACTCGTGAGCTGTGTATCCTTGCTTCACAACAGCAGTGTGTACATGTTGGAGAAGAAAAAACTAAATATCACACTATATTGTCCACTGTGTATCATAATGTCAATTATTTCAGTAGCTAAAAAAAAGGTTGTCTCTGCTCCAGCCTCTTCTCCAGTCTGTTGCCGGTCGTGGGGGGGGGGGGGTCCTTGATGGCCTACTCTGCTTCGGACTCAGGAAAGTAGGATTCCTCTGTGCTGCAGCTGTGGCAAAAACAAAAGATTTGGGTTAAGTGCGTTATTTAAAGATGTATCTTTTAATGCATGGAAGTATTTTTTTTAATTTAATTTTTTGTTTCTTCTCTCTTCGTTTTTAGGAAGTGGTTGAGTAATGTAACGCAATTTTTTTGCAGATGTGAATAGAAGACCAGTTTCATCAAGTCCAAATGGCAAACCAAATGTTGTTAACATAGTTAAATTCTCTGCAAACTTTTCCTCAGAAGCTCCTATTCAGCCTTTTAATATAATTGAACAGTAAGGCCATTTGGTCAGTAGGGGGAGCTGCAGTTAGTGCAGTTTCATTTTGGATGAAGTTCAAGATCCACAACAGGGGGCTGTTTACGGTAGAAAGAATACAGCTACGGCCAAAAGTTACGCAAAAATTCTGCTAAATCTAGACTAATATAATGACATATTTGTTATACTTTCACCCTGGAAAACACATTCCGTTCTTCTAGAGTTTTAATTCAAATCCCGATCTGTTTCCTGAACTGAACTACTCGTTTTGGTGCCTAAATTTAACTGTTGTTTTGTCACAGTAGCTGTATCCCATCTAGCCACAACCACTGTTAAAGCGCCATTCTGACAATATGTATTTAGATCACTTTCTAAATGAAAGCTTTAAATCTAAGCATTAAATTTGTTATACATTGTCCCATAAAATATGCCGTAACACTCTCTCTAAAAGGGCTAACATCAAGGTTTCATGGTAATCACAATGATTTAAAAAGTATTTTTGACACCAAAGGTTCCATTTTATGCTGCCCTCTCTTTACTTCCTACTTCCATTTTCAATTAAGATTTTTGTAAACTTACCACAGATGATTTGGCAAAGTAATGACTGGGAATATGGCAGCTTTCCGCATGTCTCACATGTGCTCTTGGTCATCATGGCAGTTGAGAGATCTGAAAAATACTAACATATATAAAACATTTTAAAATCCTTAATTAATCCCACATTGGGGACATTTTCAGTGATACTGCATCAAAGGGAAAGTGCAATGACAAACGCGTCAGTAAAAATGCAAGAATAAAGCAGTTAAAACAGTTAAGGACACAGACAGAACGTTTAATAACACTGTATTCACAGTATTGCAGAAGTTATTGATATTGCATAATAAGGCGTAGATAGATGTTGCACATGAGTAAATTGTCACATAGGGTGCGTGTGGTCTACTTGGAGTAGTGTTGATTATAAAGTCTGACAGCAGCAGGAAGGATGTGTGGTATCTCTTCTTCACTGCATGTTTGGAAAACTAGATAGATTCGGATTACATCATACAAAAACCTAATATGACAACATGACTCTTTTTAAAAACTGACACACTATGTTAAAGTTATCAACAAATAATGCTCTTTTGTGAGGATGCAGTATTTTTAGTATTGCAAACTATTGTTTTGCAATGAACACGGTGTATTCCTGACATTTTGTAGAAGATGGTGGATATTCTTAGCAATAACCACTCATCTAATGAGGGATAACTAGTGAAACAGCAAACACACAACAACCAACAGTTTACCAAAGTTACCCTTACTTTAAACATGAAACGGAAAAGTAACAATCAAATTAATTGTGTTAATTGATGATTGTATTGATCTCAAAGTCAAATGAGTTTCAATATGTCCATCGAACACGTGTAGTCCTAGTTAGGTTTATGGTCAATTTAGCTTCAACAAAACGTAAAACACCATCTATGTAACTGGTATTTTATGACCAACAAAAACGGTCACCACCTGATATTTTATGACCGTTGGCACTCTGAACCGTTTTTAAACCGTTTTTTAAATAAATTGTTAAACAGATTTAACGTTCATGCCAAGTGTACAGAAACTAACCAAAACTAAACTGTTTAACATAGCTAGATAGTGCCATTTGGTGATAAGCAGGGTAAAAATAAAACCTTATAATCACAACGTATTAATACGACCGTTAGCATGCAATTAGCCGCCCCCTGAACTTCACCTTTTAAAAACAAGATTTAACGTTAGCTAGCTAGCTAGTTGACAGATTAGCTAACGCTATATTCGAATTTACCTTCAGTAAAGTCTTCAGCTTTATGTTCCCAGTTGAGGTTACAGTTCCATTTAAGCCAACAAAAGAAAAGTAACCGATACAAGCAAAGTATGACTGAGGTATGACACTCGGTTACGGTTAACTAGATAACGCTAGCATCAACGTTAACGGATATCGGGTAACGTTCAATTATGCCTAACGTTAACGTTAGCTAACGTTAATGGCCTGTGTAACGTTAACGTTATGGTTGGTTAGCTAGCTAGCTTGTCAAATTAGTAGCTACATTTAGCTAGCTAGAACACGGGTATTTTAATTGAACGTGAAAAGGGCGGCTAGTGCGATGTTAGCCTGATCTTAAGGCTTTAAAGTTACTTTAAACCATGACATGGCGTAGCTAACTTAGCTAACGCTAGTAGCTAAAATATCTTGTTATTTGTCAGATGAACACCAACTTCCACATGCGAAAGCGTCAAAATATTGTTTTAGCTAACGTTAACTACGTTAAGATGAAATAGTACTTACCATGGAGTTTAACAGCAACGAAGCAGTCGTCCCTCCCAACCCTTCGTAGACTGGCAACTTTTTTTCTTCCTTTGTCGACTGTGGCGCGAATATGTTGCTGGGCAGAATTCAGATTTACTGTCCATCACATTAACAGTGTGTGTAACGTAAAGACGTCCAGACGCCCAATAAACGATGCTTCCAAATGACCCCGAACAACTGAGGAACCTGTAATACATTTTACCGACATATTTAATACGTTGCTGCGATGTATAGATTCCCATAGACGTCAAGACGCTCAATCGATGCTTCCAAATGACCCGCGAACCAGGAACTTGTAATACATTTACCGACATATTTAATACGTTGCTGCGATGTATAGATTCCCATCATAAACAACTGACGGATGCTTCCAAATGACCCGCGAACAACTGAGGAACTTGTAATACATTTTACCGACATATTTAATACGTTGCTGCGATGTATAGATTCCCATCATAACGTCCAGACGACAATAAACGATGCTTCCAAAGACGCTCAATAAACGATGCTTCTCAGGAAAAAAGGCCAGGTTGCGAACAACTGAGGAACTTGTAATACAATCCCTCAAAACACATAAAATTTACGAGGCTTACCGTCGCCAATAACCCGGTAGATCCCTGTAAACCAGCCGAAAGATTGGACCCCCATCATTTAATGACAGACTTTAACGTTGCCAGATGCCATGTATAGATTCCCATCATAAACGATGACGTCTCCAAATGATGTTTTATCTCCAAATGACCCCGAACAACCGAGGAACTTGTAATACATCTAAAAGACCTATTTAATACGTTGCTGCGATGTATAGATTCCCATCATAATACGACGTACTGACGCTCAATAAACGATGCTTCCAAATGACCCGCGAACAACTGAGGAACTTGTAATACATTTTACCGACATATTTAATACGTTGCTGCGATGTATAGATTCCCATCATAATACGACGTTCCAGACGCTCAATAAACGATGCTTCCAAATGACCCGCAAACAACTGAGGAACTTGTAATACATATTAAAATACATATTTAATACGTTGCTGCGATGTATAGATTCCCATCATAATACGACGTCCAGACGCTCAATAAACGATGCTTCCAAATGACCCGCGAACAACTGAGGAACTTGTAATACATCTAAAAGACATATTTAATACGTTGCTGCGATGTATAGATTTCCATCGTAATACGACGTACTGACGCTCAATTAACGATGCTTCCAAATGACCCGCGATCAATTGCAGATGGTTTCGCAATCTGCCCTGCCTGTACTCTATCAGTTCCTCCCTTGTTTCATATTTTCCTGTATTCAGGATGCTGTGCCCCAGCTGCAAAGCACACTCTGTTCTCAGTACATTCTAGCTGTTTTGCAACATTAATGCAAGCACCTAACTATCCAACAATAGCATTGAATACAAGTCAGCTTTTACGTGACCTCACCCGTGTGTCCTTCGCTTCTCTCAAACTGCCACCACCCATACACAATTGATCACTAATTTTCCCACAAATTCCCCCTTTTCGCACCTGCAAGGTGCGAAGACATTCATGAGTTCACTACGTTACCAAAGATCCCCCTTTAGGACTACAGTGTCATGCTCCCGTCCGTATCTTCCGGCGGCTCCTCTATTGTCAGGAGCGGCATCACCGTATAGGGCGGAGGGGCCTTTTCTTTAGACAATGCGGTGGTGATGAGGCGCGAGATGAGGGTCCGGAGACACGGGATACAGCAGCAGCCACAGGTTACTAAAATAGCAGAAAAAACAGCCAATGAGGTCAAACAAGCAGCAATGAGATTTTTCCATTTTCCAAACATATTAGTCATCCACCCCTCTAGGGGATTGTCTACACCTGATGCTTCGTGCATTTCCTTGGAGAGGGCACGGAGTTGGTTCAGTGCCCTGGTGACTTTCCCATCTGGTGCGGTGTTGTTGGGGATGACGGTGCAACACAGATCTCCCGAACATGGAGCAGACCCCGCCTTTCTCAGCCAGTAGCATGTCTAGCGCCATCCGGTTCTGCAGGGCCATCAGGGAAGTGGGCGCCATCTGTTCTGCCAAACCTTCAATCGCATCTTTAGTGGCATTGCTCAAACGTAAGACATTGTAATGCACAAAGTTAATTTTGTCCACATTTTTACTTGGGGTAATAGGAAATATGGCTGATATAATGGGAATGTTCTCAAATCCTGCGGCAATTTGGTCCGCTAACTTAAATTCGTTTGGCACGCCTCTTGGTATTCCTATATAATCTATATACGTAGGCTTTTGGCCCATGGGTCAAATTCCGGGGCTCCGTTGGTGAGAGTGCGCCTTCTTCGCTTTAGGGTCAGCTGGACAGATAGAGAGTGGGTGAATTTCACTTGTTTTCCTACTAGAGAGATGGGCATGGCCAATCGCACCATTGCACACACACCCTTGGTGCGGTTTGGGTACTTAATTTGAGAGTAGATACGTAGTCCCCCACAATAGTAGAACAGTCCCAACCTTGCTATGGGGCCTATGTAACTCTCAGCATTCTGGACAGTAACATTGCACCAATCATGGGGTATGTTTCCTAACTTTATGGTGGTTTGTTCTGTACCTGTGAAATTAAAGCAATGGTATCTGGCCCCTTCCCCCTTTACGGCGGTGAAATAGCCTGGTTTTTCAAATCCTGGAGGGAGGAGGGACCACTCCCAGTGGTTTTGGTCGGCGGGTCCGCGGAGACTGTTCCTTGTGCTTTCATTCCCCACATTATCAATACTACCCCTATTCCTAACATCATGCCAATTAGTATTGTTGCTCCTTTCCCACCCTTTATTCCTTCCTTGTCCGGACTGAGGACTGCCCGGACTCCCCAAGCAGCGCTCAATTGACTGCTGCATTTTTTTTTTTTTTTTTTTAGATCAAATCGGAGTGTCCGCCAAAATGCGGGTCGGAGGTTTTACTGGGGCACAATGTGTCAGGTGATGTCAAGGTGCGCCTGATTTACCTTTTGACCTGGACCGAGTGTGAAGTAACCTCCTTCACTTCGTACGGACCAGTCCACCTGGGGTCAGTCCACTTCCTCTTGTGAACTTTCAACCCTGACCCAGTCACCTACTTTCACCTGGGGTGATGGTCGTTCGTCCCCCTTGTGCTGACATGCCATCTGCACCTGCGTGGAGAGAGCTGCAACCAGAGATGTCAGTTTTCATTCCTGTATTCTGACTTTTCTACCCGTTGTTCATCCAACGATGGCATATGACCTCCATCATTGGGTGGGCCCGGTACTTTCCTACCCGTTAATATTTCATGTGGCGACAGATGACTGACTTCCCCTTTCTCGGACCTCATGACCCACTTTCATGTGGCGACAGATGACTGACTTCCCCTTTCTCGGCATGAAGACCAAGGGACGTACATCTACCCACTTTAGTTTACTCTCTGCACATACTTTAATTACCTTAGTTTTCTAGTCTGGTTGACTCTCTCCGCCAGTCCTTGGGACTGGTACTGGTATGGATACACCGACCCCAAGACACACACTATTTCTAATTCCACTCCTTGTAAAATCACTCCATTTATTTGCACTTCTTTGAATCGGTGTATCCCCTAGAGTATTTATTTCCACATTCTTCACTTAATCAACTACTGACTAACTGTCCCTACCGCTCTCCTACCCCACTTGTGCAGTCCATGTCTAACCTACACTTTTCCTATCAATCTCCTACCACACATTCATCTTTTACTTCACTTGATTAATTACTGACTACTTATCCCTACCAGTCTCCTACCCCATTTATGCTCAGTTCGTGTTTAACCTACACTTTTCCTATCAATCTCCTACCACACATTCATCTTTTACTTCTTGAAATCTTTAACCCTTTTTCAGGTTTACATAATCCTACCATCCTATCCTGCCCCACATTTGGTCTGTCTGACAATAGACTCTCTGAAACCAGTTAAAATCCAGTCTGATCACACTTGATTTTGTTTTGTCCAATCGCAGAATTTTAATTAAAAAGGCTTCTGCTTACCTTTTTTTTTTTTTTGTTGACCGGTCGGTGTGATCAGACCTGAGTCCTCCTGGTCCCGCAGTCAATAGTCCTGTAGGGCTGAATACCCGTACAATACGGGATCCAGCGAAATTTCCCTGGACCTCTAGAAAACCATCCTCTGCTACCATTTTGTTGGGAAATTTTATCCTTCTGTTTAATGAGTCACTTCAAATCCACTGAGTTAGGATATAAAAATTTATTAAAGACGCTGCAGACAGACGAAATGCTTTTCCGGGCAGTTAAACGTGCACGGACCAAATGGAAATCCTGCCTAGCGCAGAGATTCCCCAAAAGGCACTTTAACATTGGCGTGCTCAGATAGAAATAGGTTCTCCTTCTGGAGCCTGATTGGTTAGCTATACTATTGCTGGGGCACTCCTTTCTCTGTCTGTCCCTTTGTAATCATTCTCTTCTTGGGAGCCCCCACCTTTGCGGCTCTCCTTTACTTTCTTGAGTAACTGTCTCTTCACATACAACAGGCCTTCTCCCTTGTGTTATCTTGCGTGCTTGCGGCCTTGATTGTGGTTTCGCAATCTGCCCTGCCTGTACTCTATCAGTTCCTCCCTTGTTTCATATTTTCCTGTATTCAGGATGCTGTGCCCCAGCTGCAAAGCACACTCTGTTCTCAGTACATTCTAGCTGTTTTGCAACATTAATGCAAGCACCTAACTATCCAACAATAGCATTGAATACAAGTCAGCTTTTACGTGACCTCACCCGTGTGTCCTTCGCTTCTCTCAAACTGCCACCACCCATACACAATTGATCACTAATTTTCCCACAGCGGCCAACTTCTTTTTAACATCTTCCATCGTTGCGCTGCCACATGGAGCTTAATACGCACGTCTTTCGTTGTCACAGCACACAGGAAGACGGATGTTAGGGTAATATTTGACATCTATTTTAAGCTGTTTTAAATTCAAAATGTTCAATGCCTTATCGCGCTGATGTGACCGAGCCCGACCCGAACCCGAGCATCCTTTCTAAAAATCGGTCCGAACCCGGCCCGACCCGTCGGGTACCGTCGGGTCCCGTCGGGCTCGGGTCGGGTATCCATCCTCTAATACGTAGAGCCAAATATGGTCAACACAGCAATACTCACACGCTGCAGTGTGTATGGAAAGCCAAACAGTCCAAATACACGTGATTTTGAGCCATTTGGTCACTTCTCCATTTTGAATGGGTGAGCGTCCTAAGCTCCCATTGGCTGCTGAGCAGTAGGGTTAAACCATTTCTGTAAGCCTGGGGAGGGGGTCGCCTGCCAACATTCAACATGCAAAAGATCCTCTCACTTCTTTTCTTTCTCATTTCTTCTTTTTTGATTTAGCTTTTAAAAAAATATATTAATTTAACTCAATGAATTTACTATTCAATTATAAACTATTTTCATCAAGATAACATTACCTCCTTTTCCTACACTGCACTGCCTTTTAGGGGACCTTCCAGCTTTAACACCATCCATTAAACACTCCAATCCTAGCAGATTGTTGTAGGGGGATGTTTTCGTTGTGCCAAATTATTTTCCAGTTGCATTCCAAGGGAGGCACAATTGATTGATTTTTTTCTTCTTTCTTGCACATATTGTACTGTGATTCCTGGTTATTTGGCTGTTGTATGTTTTTTTTCTGTACAAGCTTTTATTGTAAATGTAAATGTAATGTAAATGTGCTGTATTTATATAGCGCGTTTCTAGTCTGAACGACTACTCAAAGCGCTTTTACATAGTACAGGATCCATTCACCATTCACACACATTCATACACTGTGGCCGAGGCTGCCGTACAAGGTGCCATCTGCTCATCAGATAAACACTCACACACATTCACACTCCGATGACACAGCATCGGGGGCAACTCAGGGTTCAGTGTCTTGCCCAAGGACACTTCGACATGGGACTGCAGGGCTGGGGATTGAACCACCAACCTTCCAATTGGCAGGCAACCGCTCTACCACTGAGCCACAGCCGCCCCAAGACGCTCAATAAACGATGCTTCCAAATGACCCGCGAACAACTGAGGAACTTGTAATACATCTAAAAGACATATTTAATACGTTGCTGCGATGTATAGATTTCCATCGTAATACGACGTACTGACGCTCAATTAACGATGCTTCCAAATGACCCGCGATCAATTGCAGATGAAGCGATCATTTGCAGACTAGAAATGTACCGTTTCTAGTCATTGCCATTATCTTTATTGTGACTACTACTGCCACTGTTTATCACACCCCCAACCAGCACCATCAAACACCACCTAAAAGCCTGGGTCTGGCCCAGGTTTCTCCCTAAATGGAGTTTTTCCTCACCACTATTGCACTAAATGATTGCTGGAGTTGTTGGGTCCTTGTAAATTATAGATTGTGGTCTAGACCTGCTCTATCTGTATAGTGTGCTGAGATACCTCTTATGATTTTATACTATAAATAAAATTGATTTGAATTTATATATTTGCAATTGGCTAGTCTCAACTAACTATGAGAAATAAATCTTTTGTTAAAAGTATAGTGTAGATAGATAGTTAGAAAGACTTTATTAAAGGGTAACTACTTTAGTCTTTTTTTACCTGGACCCTATTTTTCTATGTTTTTGTGTGTAACCCTAAACAAAAACATAAATTAGTATTTTACGGCTCAAAAGCACAACCCTGTGCCTGCGGAGGGTGCCGCTGCTGTGGAAGACGCCCTGCCTTGTACCGGTCCCCAAGAAGTCGACTACATCTGGCCTTAAGGACTACTGCCAGGCTGAACTGGAAGATCAACAGCACTGCATTTTACAAGAAGGGGATGAGCAAACTATTTCCTGACGAAGCTGAGATCCTTCAGTGTGTGCAGCAGGATGTTGGAGATCTTCTACCAGTCTGTTGTGGCCAGCGCTCTGTTCTCCTCCGCGTCTTCTGGGGCATCAGCATCGGAGCCGGCGACACAAACAGACTGAACAAACTGATCAGGAAGGCTGGCTCCGTGATCGGCTGCAAACAGGACACGTTTGAAGCTGTGGTGGAGAGGAGGTCACTGAACAAACTGTTATGTATCATGGATAACCCTGACCACCCTCTCCACCCCACACTGGTCCAACAGAGGAGCAGCTCCACCCTCTCCACCCCACACTGGTCCAACAGAGGAGCAGCTCCACCCTCTCCACCCCACACTGGTCCAACAGAGGAGCAACTCCACCCTCTCCACCCCACACTGGTCTAACAGAGGAGCAGCTTCTCTAAGAGGCTCCGACAGCTTCGATGTTGCACGGACCGCTAAAGAAAATCATTCATACCACAGGCAATAAAACTCTTTAACATGTCATCACTGGGTGATAGATCAGACTTTTGGACACCACACTACTGCACTAAGTGCAACCTGCACAATTGCTTTATTTACATTTTAGCATATTATTTAAGCAGTTGCACATTTCTTCCCATCCTGTATATATTCAAATATTTGTTCTTTTATTTTATTCCTATTATTATTTCATGTATATGTATTAACGTAATTTCCCATTTTTATTTGGATCAATAAATATCTATCTATCTAACCCATCAATGTTCCTTTACATTGTAGGAAGAAAACTTCAATGAAGAAGTAGTAGTTCAGTTTAAATACCAATGCAGCAAAAATAAATGTACTGTGCGGCCTTTTAGATAATACTCCAGAGCCTCAGAGCCTCAGGATACCTACATTATACTTCATCAGATTAGCTCACACACAATTTTTAAAAAACGGCTTGACTGAACAGGTGTAAGTCTGTTGCAGGCAACTTAACCATGGTGTTGTGGTCCTTTTTGTGTACACAACCCTTGTCCACCGGATAGAAAATTACCCGCCTTCACTAAATCCCTAAAATAAAGCAGATTACTGTAATTGTGAATGCCAAATCTTAGGATAAGGAAACAGCCTGTTATTGATCACAAAATGTGTGAATATCTGAATTTTTCCTCTTCTCAATGAAAAAAGACATTTATTTAGTGAAGACACTAGTTGTTTTTATACAAGCTCTGTCATTATGTTTTTCTTTACTAAAGTCGAGATTTATTATAAATATTATTTTTTAAGGTGCTGCATATGTGGTTAATAATATTCTTGTATCAAGTAGGCCTACTTGTGGATCTCTGCATCCCAAAGACTAGGGCTGAATCTCATTTCTCTATCTTACCCCTTCCCCTTACCCCTTCCCCTTGGTTTTGCGCATTCACGCGGGACCTAGTGGTGTCCCATTTCTTATTACGACCGAGGGGTAGGGGATAGATCGAGGGGTGTATACCCCTTGAAATGAAGTGTGGACGCGACCTCACTTGTAAACACACACGCATTATCATTATTGCATTTGTACTGTATCATTGTAATCATTTGTAATTAATTCCTGTTCATGCACTTGTATATTGTTGTTGGTTTTGATATGGGACACTGATGAAATGTGAGGCCAAAAGGCATCAGACTGGTCTGGAATATCAGAACAGCTGTAGTTAATTTGTTTGTGGTCTTGTGTGTATTTTTGTTAGTTTTACACATATGAGTGCCTTTTTATGTGTGTGATGTTAGGTATGGTTCTAATAGTTGATAATGGTTCTGTAACATCATTTTATGTAATGTCTTTGCCTGTTATGTTTAATTTATCGGCAATAAAGACAGATCTTTGTTAACAAAATGTTTTTCTGAACATCAATGACATTCAAAAAGGTGATAACTAAAACAGATATACAACACACCATGTATACAGAGTGTATATGTATGTATACATGATACATGTGTATGCACATGTATTGCATGTTGGAAGTTTGTGATCAATACTGTATGGTGATGTAACCAAGTGGTGTCCCATTTCATAGGGGTATGTTTTCACCCCTAGCACTTACCCCTTGGTTTCAAGGGCCAAGGGGTAGGGGTAAGATAGAGAAATGGGATTCAGCCTAGATCCAGACTTGACTAAGGACCTGTGTGTGTGTGTTAAGATTAGCGGCCCTATGTAGACATGCAGGTCCATCTCATCCATCCTTTTTGCAGCAAAATAGTTTGTAAGTTAAATAGTAAGCTAAATAGTTGTAGAAAAAAAAGCTATTATTTCTCAAAGTATATACACACTAACCAATTGCAAATATATAAAGAAAGCTTGTACAGAAAAAATATACAACAGCTAAATAACCAGGAACCACTGTACAATATGTGCAAGAAATAAAAAATGCTACACTCAAACAAAAAGGCAGCAGTGGAGCAAAAGGCGGTAATGTTATCTTGATGAAAATAGTTTATAATTGAATAGTAAATTCATTGAGTTAAATTAATATTTTTTTTTAAAAGGTAAATCAAAAAAGAAGAAATGAGAAAGAAAAGAAGTGAGAGGATCCTTTGCATGTTGAATGTTGGCAGGCGACCCCCTCCCCAGGCTTACAGAAATGGTTTAACCCTACTGCTCAGCAGCCAATGGGAGCCTAGGATGCTCACCCATTCAAAATGGAGAAGAGACCAAATGGCTCAAATTCACGTGAAATTAACACGTAAACAACACGTTGTCTACTACGCGTTGTCTACGTGTTGTCTACGTGTTGTTTACGCGTCGTTTACGCATAATTTACGTGTTGTTTACGTGTATTTTACGTGTGAAAAATCGACGCGTTGTTTACGTGTATTTTGCGCGTTGTTTGCGCGTTGTTTACGTGTGAGAAATCACGTGTATTTGGACTGTTTGGCTTTCCATAAGTGTGTGGTATGTGACAGGAAGCGCGTTCCAAGTTTAATCAGCTGGTCTTTGGGTTGAAGATTTTCATTTCTGTCCACATGTGCTTGCTCGCCAACTCCGCTTTCTGTCATGCTATTCTTTCCAAATCTTCATTCAGTGACTTAAGTACATTGGCACGACACCGGTGTCGTGCCAATGTACTTATCCCCGCCAGGATTTGTATCCCCTGGCCGCGGGAGCGCGCGCATGCAGACAGAGCGGAGTTTCTGCTGCCCTTCGTATTGTTTAACTGCTGCACTTTGAATTAAATGGAACAAATAGCGACGTGGAACACTCGACAGGGTTTTCCATAGTAACATGGGTCTCAGTTAACTACATAAATACGTGTATTTGTCTGTTACATTAAGGCGACGTTTCAAATGTGTATAGCGTCGTTTAATATTATGGACTGATAGGCGTATCCTCCCTGTCCTCTAACGTGATTTATGTTTTAATTTAATTTAGTTTAATATGGCTTTTCAATTAAACACTTTTTCACCTGTCTACCATATGAGTTACATAGGAGGTACTCAAAATATCAGGCTGTTTTTCACCTGATACTTTATGTATCCCATCCCTAACATGCAAAGGGTCTGTCCTGTCATCATGGGTGTTATTTTGTGTGTTTAATAGGTTACAATAAACAACCTGACAAAATTTGGAGAGGTTTGCTGTTGTCTAGCAAAAGTTACATAGGGGATACCAAAAATATCAGGCCGATTTTTATCTGATATTTTTGGTATCCCCTATGTAACTTTCAAATTTTGTCAGGTTGTTTATTGTGACCTATTAAACACACAAAATAACACCCATGATGACAGGACAGACCCTTTGCATGTTAGGGATGGGATACATAAAGTATCAGGTGAAAAACAGCCTGATATTTTGAGTACCTCCTATGTAACTCATATGGTAGACAGGTGAAAAAGTGTTTAATTGAAAAGCCATATTAAACTAAATTAAATTAAAACATAAATCACGTTAGAGGACAGGGAGGATACGCCTATCAGTCCATAATATTAAACGACGCTATACACATTTGAAACGTCGCCTTAATGTAACAGACAAATACACGTATTTATGTAGTTAACTGAGACCCATGTTACTATGGAAAACCCTGTCAAGTGTTCCACGTCGCTATTTGTTCCATTTAATTCAAAGTGCAGCTGTTAAACAATACGAAGGGCAGCAGAAACTCCGCTCTGTGTGCATGCGCGCTCCCCGCGGCCTGGGGATACAAATCCTGGCGGGGATAAGTACATTGGCACGACACCGGCAAGGTGACTATAATTCCGCTAGCTTTGCTGGATATTTAACAATAGTGAGGAACGGAAACCATTCACAGATGGCGAGTATGCTAAAACGTTCAGCTGGATGTAGCCAATGAACTTTTTGATGATCTTCCGAACAAAGACAAGATAATCAAACAGATACAAGACATGCCTCTGCATAATCGTACCATCATGATGGCAAACCAAGTGGAGGAAATGCAAATGAATGACATACACTCACCGGCCACTTTATTAGGTACACCTGTCCAACTGCTCGTTAACACTTAATTTCTAAGCAGCCAATCACATGGCGGCAACTCAGTGCATTTAGGCATGTAGATATGGTCAAGACAATCTCCTGCAGTTCAAACCGAGCATCAGTATGGGGAAGAAAGGTGATTTGAGTGACTTTGAACGTGGCATGATTGTTGGTGCCAGAAGGGCTGGTCTGAGTATTTCAGAAACTGCTAATCTACTGGGATTTTCACGCACAACCATCTCTAGGGTTTACAGAGAATGGTCCGAAAAAGAAAAAACATCCAGTGAGCGGCAGTTCTGTGGGCGGAAATGCCTTGTTGATGCCAGAAGTCAGAGGAGAATGGCCAGGCTGGTTCGAGCTGATAGAAGGGCAACAGTGACTCAAATTACCACCCGTTACAACCAAGGTGGGCAGAAGACCATCTCTGAACGCACAGTACGTCGAACTTTGAGGCAGATGGGCTACAGCAGCAGAAGACCACACCGGGGTGCCACTCCTTTCAGCTAAGAACAGGAAACTGAGGCTACAATTTGCACAAGCTCATCGAAATTGGACAATAGAAGATTGGAAAAACGTTGCCTGGTCTGATGAGTCTCGATTTCTGCTGCGACATTCGGATGGTAGGGTCAGAATTTGGCGTCTACAACATGAAAGCATGGATCCATCCTGCCTTGTATCAACGGTTCAGGCTGGTGGTGGTGGTGTCATGGTGTGGGGAATATTTTCTTGGCACTCTTTGGGCCCCTTGGTACCAATTGACCATCGTTGCAACGCCACAGCCTACCTGAGTATTGTTGCTGACCATGTCCATCCCTTTATGACCACAATGTACCCAACTTCTGATGGCTACTTTCAGCAGGATAATGCGCCATGTCATAAAGCTGGAATCATCTCAGACTGGTTTCTTGAACATGACAATGAGTTCGCTGTACTCAAATGGCCTCCACAGTCACCAGATCTCAATCCAATAGAGCTTCTTTGGGATGTGGTGGAACGGGAGAGTCCAACCCGTTACTAGCATGGGGTACCTAATAAAGTGGCCGGTGAGTGTATATGCAGCACCGTTCTTTTCTCTGGCTTTGGATGAGTCAACAGACGTAAGCCATTTGGCGCAGTTCAGTGTGATTGCAAGATATGCTGCTGGTGACAAACTGTGCGAAGAAAGTCTTGCTGTTCTGCCAATAAAAGGCTCCACAAGGGGAGGATTTATTCAAGTCTTTCATGGAGTTTGCTCAAGACAAAAATCTACCTATGGATAAACTTCTCTGTGTGTACTGATGGTGCTCCGTGTATGGTGGGGAAAAAGGATTTGTGGCACTTCTGTGTGAATATGAAAATAGACCCATCCTAAGTTTCCACTGCATTCTACACCAGGAGGCACTTTGTGCTCAGATGTCTGATGGGCAGCTTGGCGAAGTGATGTCGCTGGTCATTTGTGTGATCAACTTTATTGTTGCCCGATCCTTAAATGATCGCCAGTTTAAAACTGCTGGATGAAGTTGGAAGTAACTATCACGGTCTACTTTTGCACACTAATGTGCATTGGTTATCTTAGAGGGACGGTGCTTAGCTGTTTTGCGGCTTGCCTGAACGAAATCCGGACTTTGAGATGAAAGGTGTTGAGTTTTAAAAAGTTAAAATGTCTGAAGAAGCCAGGTTAGAGAAATATGCATGTCTCTGTCCCCCATTCCCCCCCTCTATTTCTCTGACTGTAAAGAATTGATCTGCTCAAGTCTGGCATTTAACATATGCAAAGGAGCTTCCTGCTACAACACCAAAAGGTGGCCTTCTGTCTCCTGTCCCCTGGGGTCTTAGTCTGGGCTAAGACAATACAATGCTAATTAAACTGTTGATGTTAGTTTCACATTTAAACAACAGAACCTTTTGCTCTGCAACCAAAAGCGACCCCCAAAGGGGCAGAGTTTTGCGGCATGTTTATTCTCATTGTACTGCGAAGATGCCCTCAGCATGCTGTCATGACAACGGCGGACCAATGAGAATAGATTTGACTGGGCCAGGTAAATAGGAACCGCCCCAAGGTGCAGGGATAAAACTGTGTGATTTAGGAATTTTCGAGACTGGTTTCACGTGACTCCATCGTGGGGAAGCATGGATCCAGTCCGCTGTCAGCTGCAGTGTTATTATGTTTGTCTGTCTTTGTCTTTGTCTTATCATCCTCATCGTGCTGTTGCAATAAACCTTTTTCTTAATTCCAAATTTGACCCTCAGCCTCCTTCCTCAGAGATCCGACTGAACCCGATGTTACTTTTGAGAAAAAAACTTAACAATTGGTGACCCCCGACGTGGTCTCTGAGGAAAAGGACGGACAAATTCAAAAGACGGGATCATGGTGAGCTGCTGAATTTTCACATGGGCCCGAAAAACTGAGAGGTGAGCAGAAACCCTGTTTTATCAAAACACTGCATATAGGTAGATGTGAAAACATGTAGACGTGACGATTCAGCAGTCATCACCGCCGTAAGTCTGTAAAAACAACTGAAGCAGTGATGAGGATGAGCTAAAGCAATTGTGTGTAACTGTTATGTGTGAAGCTTAAAAGGGAGGAGAGACCAGAGGATATGAGCGTTTGAGTCGTGTGCACTGATTTAGAAGTCCGTTAAGTCGGCCGGTGAATTCTGTTAAATCTTAAATTTAAAGTGATCGTGAAAAGAGTCGACCGGGTGAACTTGTATAAACGTTTGGTTTATGTGATCGGAATAGAGCCGACCTAGTTTGACCTGTTAAATTTAAGATTTATGTGTTCGTGAAAAGGAGTCGACCGGGGTCACAAGAAAAATTTGTAAAAAGTTCATGAAAGATGGCCAGGTTAGAACCGTGATAAATTTTAAATAAAAAGACCAGACGGCGACAGAGTTTTAGTCTCTGTGGGGCACGGAGGAAAAACGAAGTCTCTTAAAGCCAGTCTACTGTGAGGGATCTGGCCTGGAGAGCTTACCTATGCGGCGGCTGGGCTGAGAACCATGAGGGGTCCCTCAGTTATTTCCTCGTGACCATAGTAAGAATAGGAAATGATTTGATAAATATAGTCGAATTGTGTAAAAGATACACTTAGGAATTGTACAGAGGCGCCTAATGTAAATACATTTACAGAGGCGCCTAATGTAAATACATTTATGTGGTGGTGGGATGTGCGTTTGGTGATAAACTGTAGCTGTGTTACCGGGAGCTTGCAGAAGGCGGCTCCAGCTGTCCTGATATTGACTGTACATAATTAATTGTATAAATGTTTGTCGAATTGGGAGCGTGAATGTTCTAAGCAGTGTGTTTTTAAACAGGAAAAAGCGTTCATTAACGCCTATCCTGTAGGCCTAGTGATTGGGGAAAAATTATTTGTGGAATAAGCTGAAATTGAACTGTGAGAGTTCCATTTCTGATGAGATTGTGGTATGTATGACTTGAAATGTTCCACAGAATGGCGGGCTTGATGTCTTGTGAGGAACTGCTGAAAAAGTGTGAATGGAGGGTGAAGAGTTATTGGAGTTCCTCAGAAAATGCATAATGAGCAGCTAGCAGTTGAGAATGGATGAACATTTGTCAAACATTGAACATTTAAAATAATTAGTTTCAGTTGATTACATCTTCTATTTCATGTTTGGTGTTGTCCTATGGGGACAAAGATTGGAACAATAGTCTGATTTAACTTAAAAAATCCTTTTTCCTGTTCCCTGATTAAGTGTTAATGAAGGACTGAAAAGGAGGGACTGGGGGTTTTCACACCTCGATGCAGACAGATTAAAGCAATGCATATCTACTCAGACAGTCTTAATAGTGAATGGTCATTGTCATCAAAGAATCATGGTGACATTTAGCATTGTGTGATGTCCTCAAATGTTTGTAATTGATAAGTGCATTTTTATTTTGGATTCATCTGTTTCTTTTATTCTTTTGGTTTGGTGTTATGAGTAATATTGTGTCTGAATGAATTGATAAAGCTCATTACAAGTCAAATTAAGCATTCCAGTAAAGTCAACTGAAAAGTGGTGGGAAAATAAATTGAGCTGCCTTAAGCAACTGGACATTAGAAGAAAATGTACCAGAGAGGGATTATAGCTTATTAGGGTTTTAAATGGATAATGCATATTTGGAATTTTGACTCAATTGGATTGTTTTTTTTGACTTGAAATGATAAATAAGAGGTTTTCAACATTTTTGCGTTCATTGCATTTATATTCATTCTGAACTTTGTTTCCCATGATTTAGGTTTATTTTATTTATTTTCTTTCACTCAAACTTTTGATTTTCTGTAGAGGTAGAATTGCACGTTTTTAGTCAAGACAGTAAATTTTCTGCTGCTTTTTTCTTTGGTTTGATGTTTATTTTTTCTCCCTAGTTTGTAAAACAGTTTATAAAAAGGAAAAAATTAAAGATTTGCTTAACTTCTGTGCTGGCCACACAGAATGTTAAAACAATCTTCTTCTGAGAGTGTTGTGGCACAAAACGTGATGCAAGACTAATAATGACATTAATTTGCTTAAAAAATAGCAATTTGTCAGAATTTTGAAATCTCAATTGAAAGAATCTATGAGCAGCCCAACCATTGAGAGATATTGGGAATTTTATAGTGGAAAAAATTGCGGTGGGTTTTTATTCTTCGAATATATGTATTTGTGATTGGTGGTATGCACGTATATATTAGAATGGATTGATGATTTTTGGACGGGTAATTTCATATTTTTTGTGTTTTGGACTGAAGTTTTTGCCTCTTGTGTTAAGGATATTGGAAAACACAGAGACCAAGGAAAAGATTTCTCCCTCCATGAGAAATTAATGGACAGATCAAAGACAAACTCATATCACAGTTCTTTCCTCCCAGAATGAAATACTAATATGACTTTTGAAAAGGAAAAAGTCTGTCAAAACCATTTATTCACAGGTGAAAGCAGAAACTGGTCCGCCCTGATGGTTTCAGCTGTTCAAGAAATCCAGATCCAGGTGGAACAAGTTCATTCTGGGTGCTGTTGACTAGGCTACCAGCCCTGCAGGAAAGGACACCCCACACAGCATGGGATCAACAGCCCAGCAGGGGACCACCAAACACCTGACCGGACACCGACAGAGAGCATGGAGCGTCGCTGTTGCTGACTTCCTGCAGTGGCTCCTGACACTGCCAGCATAGAGGAGAGAGACTGGAGTCCTCTTCCTGATGCTGACTTCTGCTGACCAAATCATCCCCAGGTGCTGGAGTAGAGGCACACCCAGCTAATCCATCCCCATGTTTCCCCAGTTAGACCTGCGAGGACATCCACAACAGGTGTCAGAAAAGGAGGGTCCTGATTCTATGATGAATTGCACTCAGGGGGCACGCTAAAGCATAGCGCCATCATCTTTCCGTCTGGATGTTTCTGAAACAGATGATGTTTCAGAAAAAGGAGGGAAAAGGAGGATGTTGATATAAGGAGGGTGCATTCAGACACCTTCCATCCAACCGGTAAACAATCCGAATATCCAGCCAATCCTTCAGAAAAAAGGAGGGTAAGGACTTTTTACAGCAGCGGCAGCCGAGCGGGCGCACAAAATGTGACATCATGGAAAGCGCCGTGGCCAGCTGCAGTGACATACTGCAGCCTAACAATGAACCAGCAACAGTCTGAGATTTTGTCCCCAGAGACTTTGTTTCCAGATTAGACGACAGTGAACAAGAACTTTCAAAAATCTGGACTTCAGAATAATTTCCATTAGATAGATTTGCCATTAAGAGAGATTTCAAACCATCTGAATGCATTACAAAATTGAGATTAGGTGTAAGGTTACTTGTGCAGTTTTGAATTGGAGAGTTGGATTTAGTTAGAAGTTGATCTGTTTTCTTTTGATTATATGTGTTTGTGTTGACATGCTATTTGATTTAGAGATTTTAAGATTTTTTTTTTCCCTTCCTAAGATTTTTTTGTTGTTGTTGTTCTCCTTCCTGTTAAAAGATTTATGTTCTCATTGTTTTTTCACCTGGTCAAATACTTTTAATATCTTCTGATTTGTTTGTTTTTGTTTCTAAAGTTAGTCACTAATCACTGAGTAAAATCAGCCATAGCAGCAACAGTTGAGTCAAAGAAAATAACATTTTTTACAAGATAAGGAGTCAGATGAGGTCAGAGTCAAAGAAAATGAATTGTTTGTAAAATCATGTTTGTTTCTTACAACTTTTGCAGCTGATGTTTACATTTTTGGTTATATTTTTATGTTCATATAAGACAAGACATTGTTTTCAGTAACATTTATAGTGTTTCACACCAAAGGTGTGAAAAAGGAGGGATTGTTGAGTTTTAAAAAGTTAAAATGTCTGAAGAAGCCAGGTTAGAGAAATATGCATGTCTCTGTCCCCATTCCCCCCCTCTATTTCTCTGACTGTAAAGAATTGATCTGCTCAAGTCTGGCATTTAACATATGCAAAGGAGCTTCCTGCTACAACACCAAAAGGTGGCCTTCTGTCTCCTGTCCCCTGGGGTCTTAGTCTGGGCTAAGACAATACAATGCTAATTAAACTGTTGATGTTAGTTTCACATTTAAACAACAGAACCTTTTGCTCTGCAACCAAAAGCGACCCCAAAGGGGCAGAGTTTTGCGGCATGTTTATTCTCATTGTACTGCGAAGATGCCCTCAGCATGCTGTCATGACAACGGCGGACCAATGAGAATAGATTTGACTGGGCCAGGTAAATAGGAACCGCCCCAAGGTGCAGGGATAAAACTGTGTGATTTAGGAATTTTCGAGACTGGTTTCACGTGACTCCATCGTGGGGAAGCATGGATCCAGTCCGCTGTCAGCTGCAGTGTTATTATGTTTGTCTGTCTTTGTCTTTGTCTTATCATCCTCATCGTGCTGTTGCAATAAACCTTTTCTTAATTCTCATTTTGACCCTCAGCCTCCTTCCTCAGAGATCCGATTGAACCCGATGTTACTTTTGAAAAAAAAACCTAACAAAGGCATCCAGCATCCTGAGCTAGGCGAAACTGAGTGGCTCCTCAAGTTTTACTATCTCGTGGATATGACTGAACATCTGTCCACCTCAATGTTAAAATGCAAGGTATTGGAAATACAGTGTTATCCCTTCAACAAGCCGTGTTTGCTTTTGAAAACAAGCTGGAGCTCTTTATCATGGATCTTGAAACAGGTCGTTTACTACATTTTGAAAAACTGAGACAATTTAAAGATGCATGCACAGCAAGTGAGCTCACTCAAAAAAGATTTTTAGATTTTTTTCTAATTTCTAGCTCTCTGCTGCCTGCCACACTGTCCTGTTTAATTGATAGTATTCTGTTAACAGATCATGCAATGGTCAGACTACAAATGACCCCATATCAGGAAACAGAAAGATCACAAATGTGGCGTTTTAACTCAGCGTTATTACAAGATGTGGGATTTACGAGCCCAGATTAGGCTCTGGACATAGACCAATGTCCCCACAGCTCCTTCTGCCATAGTGGCCTGGGAGGCCATGAAAGCCTTTTTAAGGGGATTTATTATTAAATATTCTTCTCATAAGAAGAAGGCCAATGCCTCTAAACTTACATATCTAGAAAGGAGAATAAAGAACACTGAAGCTAAATTAAAAAGGAATATATCTGAATCTATTTTAAAAGAATTGACCCACCTCAAATATGAATACAATGTTATAATATCTAAAAGAACTGAATATTGTTTGTTCAGGGCTAGGCAGACTAGTTTTGAATCAGGGGATAAGGCAGGGAAATATTTGGCTAGGTACATTAAGCAAAAAGAGTCAAAATCTGTGGTAGCAACTGTGGTGACTGGGAATGGGAGACTGGCAACTAAATGTAGGGAAATAAATGATGCATTTAAAGAATTTTATATAAATCTTTATACATCTGAAAACATTGCAACAGACATAGAGATAGTGTCATTTCTCAACAAATTAAACCTCCCTAAGCTGAGTGTCTCACAACAGGAGGACTTAGATTTGCCTATTAGTTCACAGGAGATACTAGATGCAATTAAGGCCCTCCCATCAGGTAAATCTCCAGGCCAAGATGGATTTACAGCAGAATTCTTTTAATGTTATGCAGAAAACCTATTACCATTGTTTGAGAATATGCTTTTGCATTTTGAATCAGGCAAATTACCTCCCTCCTTAAACCAAGCAATTATCATACTCATACTTAAAAGGAAAGGACCCGACTGTTGATGTAAAAACTATCGTCCAATAAGCTTAATATCTGTTGATTGTAGACTCTTATCTAAAATACTTGCAAATAGACTGGATAAAACCCTTGGGTCACTTATCCACCCTGACCAAGTGGGCTTTTTTAGACAGAGAAATTCTTCTGATAATGTGAGACGCCTTATAAATATTATGTGGTCGATGCGGGACTCCAACAATCCAACAGCAGCTATCTCAGTTGATGCTGAGAAAGCGTTTGATAGGCTGGAATGGAGGTATATGCTTCATACGCTTAAAACGTTTGGATTTGGCCAAACATTTCTCAGATGGATAGAAATTCTGTACAGAGATCCGCAGGCCGCAGTGAGAACAAATGGACTGATCTCCTCTTATTTCACACTTGGTAGAGGTACCCGGCAGGACTTGGCGTTGTCGCCAGGGCTTTTCTGTCTAGCTCTGGAGCCTCTTGCAACAGCTATTCGTGAGAATCAGAGAATTCAGGGAGTCAAAATTAATGAATCTACACATAAGTTTCTGATGTATGCGGACGACATCTTGTGGCTTGCCTCGGACCCAGCTAGATCCGTCCCAGCATTACTGGGCGTTATTGAGTTGTTCTCCAGGATATCAGGGTATAAAGTTAACTGGTCTAAGTCGGAGGCCCTTCCACTGACTTCCTATTGCCCAAAAAATTTATTCCAGGCGGGGCAGTTTCAATGGCCTAGTGAAGGCATAAAATATCTTGGTATTCTCTTTCCTTACCAATTTAATAAAATAATTGAAAAGAATTTGGACCCACTTCTCAATAAAATTTCATTAGATACGGATAGATGGTCACTACTGTTCCTATCATTGTGGGGAAAAGTCAACGTCCTATTGCAATACCCCAAAAGTACTTTAAAAGGTTTGACCAAATTTGCAAAAAGTTCTTATGGAATGGTAATCGTGCAAGGATAAACTTAGAGAGGCTTCAGGTGCCAATCAATAAGGGTGGCATGGTCCTCCCCAAATTAGCCCTGAACCATTATGCCTTTTGCCTTAGACATATAGCCCAGTGGACCCTGCCACCTGAGAGAGCCCCTCCCTGGTTGGAGATTGAACGGAGATTGTTCTCCCCACTCACCCCTATAAATGCATTGTCTAGCAATATACCCTCCAAATTAAAATTCCACCCCATCATACCCAACCTCTGTAATGTGTGGAAGAAGTTCTCTAAAGCTTTTAATATTAATGTCTATCTTAATTTTGAATCTTGTATTTGGAATAACCCAAAGTTACGTATTAATAAACATTCCCTTCTATGGAAAGACTGGGTGGAAAAAGGAATTATTACAATAGGAAACCTATAGAGGGCTAATATAAAGTCATTTGAAAGGTTGGCAGGTGAATACAATCTGCCCAGAAATGATTTTTGGAAGTATTTACAAATGCGTCATATGTTAGTTACTGTCATAGGGAAAGGAATAGAGCCTCAGCAATCAAACCTTCTCTCCCAGACAACAAAAATAATGGGTTTGGGGCACAAGATTGCAATCTTTTATGCCAAATTGTCTCAACAGACACTTACCATATCTTATGTAACAATGTTAGCTTGGTCGGCAGACTTAAACATTGATGTCACACATAAAGAGTGGGATCGTATTTGTGAAAACACTAAGAGGGTCTATAGAGACATTAACATTTGTTTAATCCAGTTTAATATTCTCTATCGTTTTTATTGGACTCCGACCCGGCTGTTCAGGCTAAAGCTGAGGGACAATTCAGACTGCTGGAAGTGCTGCAGCTCGGAAGGGACTCTTCTTCACCTGCTCTGGGAATGTCCCATGATTCAGAACTACTGGCTAAAGATTCATGATCGCATTGAAAACATTACTTGGACTAGTTTGGAATTCTGTCCGAAGCAGAATGATCCACATGTGACATCGAACTGTGGAGCAGCAGACTTTGTTCAGACCGGTGTAATGGTTGGAAAACAAATAATAATGAGAAACTGGAAGAACCCGGGTGAGCCCTCTTTCCAAGAGTGGTGCATGGAGTTGGCTTCATATGAAAAAATGTCTTTCAACATCAATGACAGGGCAGAAAAATATGTGACTAAATGGGGGAAATATGTGCAATACATTGCTACCAGATGTGGTGCTCCATGTGTTTTTATTTATTTGAATATTTTCAGTTGGTTTCTGTTATTTTTCTTTAATTTGATTTATTTTCATTTATTTATTTTCTTTTTACTTAAACTGTCATCACTTTGGGATATAAGTTAAGATGTCAATGGCAATGCAGACTGTAATGTTGACTGTGATGTTCAAAACTCAATAAATTACTAATTACAAAAAAAAAAACATATGCTTGACCTCTGTCGGGAGAGAAATTCCTTCTATAGCTGCAACAACTATAGAAGGATTTTTTTTTGCCTATAATCTGCATTTATTATAGAGATGGACATATATTTTTAAATATTAAAAAAAACACCAAATATTTTATTCATTTGCATGATAGTTGACGCGAGCTTTTACTTCGAAAAGTAAGAGATTGTATTTTAATCCAGATGCAAGCTTTTATTTTGAAAAGTAGAAACTCGGGGATGGCAGAAGGATTTTTTGTTTGCCTATAATCTGCATTTATTTTATAGACAAACATATATGTTAAGTGTCTGCAATTATCTTGTAGACATATTTATTAAAAGTATTTTATTCATTTGTATGATTGTCGTTACTGTTTAGTTAAAAACATATATATATTAAAAGTATTTTATTAATTAGCATGATAGTTGGCAGGTTTATTTTATTCCAGACAATAGTCTGCATTTATCTTGTAAACACGACCATAACACTCAGAAATCAGCAAACTATGTGTATGGCAAAATTGTTACTCTAACAGTTTTTAACGTTTTTCAATTGATTGCAATAAAATGCAAAATTGCAAAAAATTATCTCCAAACTGGCCTCCACAAATTTACCTTTGAGATTTTTGATTCATCAAAAACTAAACATTTTACTCCTTACAGTACTACTATAAACTAATCTTGCAACTTCTTCCAAATTAAATATTTGATGTTCATGGAAAAAACACCCAAAGATCATTGTCGATTTGATTTGCAAAATTTTAGAATTTTATCTAAAAGAAGTGAATAAAAAAAAAAGTTTGAACTTTGTCCTCATCTACGCACTGCAGTCAATGCAACATATAGCATCTTAAACATCAGTTTGGCATTTATTGATCTATTTTGAAATTCTGTATTTTCATGCGAGCCTGCCCCTTGTCTACTCGGCATTCGATGCCACTTCTGACATCACCCAGATGATAGCTCCCTGAGATCAGAACCTGCCAACGGCCTCAAAGGGTCTGAGTTTGAGCACCTGGTGTTGCAAGATGATCATACATGTACAGTGCCTTGCGAAAGTATTCGGCCCCCTTGAAGTTTTCAACCTTTTGACACATTTCAGGCTTCAAACATAAAGATATACATTTTTTATTTTTTATGAAGAATCACCAACAAGTGGGACACAATTGTGAAGTGGAACAAAATCTATTGGATATTTTAAACTTTTTTAGCAAATAAAAAACTGAAAAGTGGTGCGTGCAAAATTTTTGGGCCCCCTTGCGTTAATACTTTGTAGAGCCACCTTTTGCTGCGATTACAGCTGCAAGTCGCTTGGGGTATGTCTCTATCAGTTTTGCACATTAAGAGACTGACATTCTTGCCCATTCTTCCTTGCAAAACAGCTCGAGCTCAGTGAGGTTGGATGGAGAGAGTTTGTGAACAGCAGTTTTCAGCTCTTTCCACAGATTCTCGATTGGATTCAGGTCTGGACTTTGACTTGGCCATTCTAACACCTGGATACGTTTATTTGTGAACCATTCCTTTGTAGATTTTGCTGTATGTTTGGGATCATTGTCTTGTTGGAAGATAAATCTCCGTCCCAGTTTCAGGTCTTTTGCAGACTCCAACAGGTTTTCATCCAGAATGGTCCTGTATTTGGCTGCATCCATCTTCCCCTCAATTTTAACCATCTTCCCTGTCCCTGCTGAAGAAAAGCAGGCCCAAACCATGATGCTGCCACCACCATGTTTGACAGTGGGGATGGTGTGTTGAGGGTGATGAGCTGTGTTGCTTTACGCCAAACATATCGTTTTTCATATTGTGGCCAAAAAGTTTGATTTTGGTTTCATCTGACCAGAGCACCTTCTTCCACATGTTTGGTGTGTCTCCCACGTGGCTTGTGGCAAACTTTAGACGAGACTTTTTATGGATATCTTTGAGAAATGGCTTTCTTCTTGCCACTCTTCCATAAAGGCCAGATTTGTGCAGTGTACGACTGATTGTTGTCCTATGGACAGACTCTCCCACCTCAGCTGTAGTTCTCTGCAGTTCATCCAGAGTGATCATGGGCCTCTTGGCTGCATCTCTGATCAGTCTTCTCCTTGTCTGAGCTGAAAGTTTAGAGGGACGGCCAGGTCTTGGTAGAGTTGCAGTGGTCTGATACTCCTTCCATTTCAAAATGATCGCTTGCACAGTGCTCCTTGGGATGTTTAAAGCTTGGGAAATCTTTTTGTATCCAAATCCGGCTTTAAACTTCTCCACAACAGTATTACAGACCTGCCTGGTGTGTTCCTTGGTCTTCATGATGCTCTCTGCGCTTTCAACAGAACCCTGAGACTATCACAGAGCAGGTGCATTTATACAGAGACTTGATCACACACAGGTGGATTCTATTTATTACCATCAGTCATTTAGGACAACATTGGATCATTCAGAGATCCTCACTGAACTTCTGGAGTGAGTTTGCTGCACTGAAAGTAAAGGGGCCGAATAATTTTGCACACACCACTTTTCAGTTTTTTATTTGCTAAAAAAGTTTATAATATCCAATAGATTTTGTTCCACTTCACAATTGTGTCCCACTTGTTGGTGATTCTTCACAAAAAATAAAGTTGTTATATCTTTATGTTTGAAGCCTGAAATGTGTCAAAAGGTTGAAAAGTTCAAGGGGGCCGAATACTTTCGCAAGGCACTGTATCTAATCAGGCATTGTTCTGCGGACAACATCCCTGCATATTTTAAATGTGTGTCTGCATTAACACACGTGATTAACAATCAGTCCAGTTCCAGTTAAGGAAAATCATGTTACTAAGTCAACCCAGGCTGACTCAATGAAATACAGCCAAATAGGTAGAGGATTCATCACCTGGACAATAGTTCCCTGAGATCAGTGTTTGCCTTTGGGCCCGAAGATTATGACTTCAAACTGTCTTATACATAATCAGCCATTGTGCTTTGGACACTGTCCCTGCATGTTCTAGATGTTTCTAGAAACATATGCATATGCATGTTAAAGAATACAGGATCGAAGTGCGCATGCGCAACTTCGGCTTATCGCTTGAATGGACAGTAAATGCACAGCTTATTCTACCATTTTTCTATTTGATTATGCGTAACTGCTACATTTGTCATCGTACGGTCTAAATAATTGGAATAACACACATATAAATCACAAGAATAAACAGTACAAATCCAAATATAAGTTTATTAAATACATTTATTTTATAAACATTTTTATGCTTAAATTTTGGCAGGGTAGGCAGTGCCTAGCTTGCCTACCCTGACTGCACGTCACTGCACACCTGTCTGAAATGATCAGCTCATTAGTTTGTGTCCTAGGTTAACATGCCACTCTGTACTCTGGCATTATGCTTATGTTGGGCTTGGAAACATGATATCAAAGATTTCTTTTCCTGTGCATAGTTTGACCTATTTTACTTAACTATCTTATACGTGTTTGCTGTTTCCTTCACCTCTTTTAGCTTGATTTGTGCAAGTGAGCTACAAAACTGGCCAGCCTGTTCAATATTGATGTTACTCTTTCATCTTGATCTTTAGTTTTCGTAGTGGGTTTTGGAGTGTGACTTTGATCCATTCACACTAATTAAAGACTATGCCATCATTATGTCTTATGCTACTATTGTGCTTTCATCCTTGTGGTGTATGTTTTGTGTACCCACATACATCTTATCACAGTAGTTCTAAATAGACTACACTTTTGGTCCTTTGATGAAGTAAAAAAAACAGTTCCCATGGTAGCAGTCAATAACCCCATTGGAGTGTCTTGCTCTTTCATTTACTTTTGAGTGTACTATATTTCTAAGCTCTGGGATGAGAGTTGTTGGCCACATTTGATATCTTTTACGTACCTGAGGAAATTTCCAATAAATCCCTTGATGATAAATATGGGCTGAACAGCCAAGCTGCGTGGACCCTATTGTTTTTTTTGGCCACAGACACAATGTCACTGAACACTTTGTACTGTGGATTCTTTAAGACATGTGATAAGTAAAAGAAAAAAAGGGAACATTTGTATTTTTTAGGGACACCTGTGACACCTGTCTATAGCCTAATTTGATCCTACAGTGTTGTTACACTGTACTTGCTTTTGGATCATTACAAAAAATTAATGAAAAAATTATTATGTTAAAATAAAAAAGATAGTGTCTGTTGCATCGCAGACATTATGAACAGGTATCTAAGAGGTCTTGAAGAGGATGCTATTGTTCTGGTTCTCATTTGGACTCGGTCTTGACTAGTCCTGGTCTTGGACTTGACAAAGGACTACACCACTATTCATCTTATCATCACAACTGCTTTACTTAATTTCTATCCTGCAGAACACAAGTCAACAGCTCCATCTTCTGGCAAGTCAGCAGAGCATTTTAGGAATAAGTGGGGACCCCTATTGTCAGTCCAAATTACATCACATAGTGTAAAACATGAATAAAAAGACAGGACATCACATTATAAATAAGTCTAATTTATTATGGTATTCCATGCTACTTACAGTGGGGCTTGAAAGTTTTACCCCAGGTAAAAAGTTGTATTAATGTGCATAAAGAAGCCAAGAGGCATCAAATGACACATCAGACATTCGTATAATATGTCACAAAAAGTTAGATTTTACATAGCTACTTATCAGATTTCACATCATTTGGGAAACCTTTCTTTTATTCCCTATGATTACAGTGTAGATGTTTGTCTGAATAACTCTAGATAATCTTTTCAAACATAATGTTGTTTAAATTCTTTCTAAAAAAACATTATAGTGCTTTGTGTCACAGAAACAAGAAATGTTATACAGGGTCAAATATAAATGGCATTATTGGCAAACAAACATGTTCCTTTTCTCTACTATACCCGGAAAGTGTGGCTGTTTAGGAAAAACATTTTCTCTGTGCTCTGACCAAACAGAAACATAAATGCAAAGATTTAGGAGCTCTTTTGTTGTGTTGGGATGAAATGTCCCCTAAGTGTCATACTTGTGTGAATTTAAAGCTTGCATTAAACTGGGATTACCTAGAAACAGTATATGGTGCTTATGACTCTTTCTTTAAATGCAGCAGAATCAGACACAATACACAACAAGAAAGAAACCCTGAAGAACAGGCCTTTCAATTGTTGATCAAGCACAATTTAGACTTAAAGACAGGAAAGTATATCTTAAATTTCTCTATTTCATAACTAACACACAGCAGGAACATATTCATTCATTTAATCTTTAGACCAAGTCTGAGCTCAATCCTTCCACAGCCTCTCTACAGCATGCTGGTCTCACAGGAGCCAGGCTGCAGTATCTGAAGAGTAACTATGAGTTTAACTGCTTTTCTAAACCAGGGGTAAAACAAGGCATAGATCACAGGGTTTAGACCAGAGTTTAAAAAATAAAACATTGGGACAATAAAGGATGCATATGAAGCATTGACCAATCTGTCACCTGCAAGAGAAACAGAGTAATATGGGCAGAAACACATTAGAAACACAACTACCAGAACACCAAGAGTCCTGGCTGCTTTCAGCTCTGATTTCTTTGCCTTTGGAGTCATTGACAGCTGCAGTGTGACAGCTGTAATGTGAGAGCGCATGGCACGAGCCTGAGACACAGCCACAGCAAATATTCTCAGATACAGAGCTACAATTACAGTAACTGGAACAATAAAAGTCAAAACAAGGTCCACAATCCCTGCGATATAGCCAACCACCAACACACATTCTCCGTAACAAGGAGCATAACTGTCTGGGTGAGTTGGGAAAACCTTTGTAAAGAGAAGGCTGAAAGAAACACAACAGAGCCAACACAGACAAACACAGAATCTAACTGTGTTCATGGTGATTCTGGTGTTGTAATGCAGAGGGTCACAAATAGCCACATAACGATCAACTGATATGAGCACCATGTTACCTACTGAGGATGAAATAATGATAAGTTCTAGATAATTATACAGAGTACACACAAAGTCACCAAGAAACCAGCAGGATGTTTTTTTGAGGATTTCTCCCGGCATCAGCATGAGGCCCACTAGAAAGTCTGAGACAGCCAGGGAGAGGAGGAGGATGTTGGTGGGTGTGTGGAGCAGCCTGGAAGGAAATAGATTATTATCATTAAGTCCTCATCACAGGTGTTACAGTGCTAACAACATAATCAATGGCTCCCTTAAAGTGTCCCACTAAATCATGACACTAGGACCAGCCAGCCAGGACCCTGAAACAGTGTTCATACATTTAACATCAATTGCCGAGACAAGGTTCTTTGCCTGAAGTGGGAGACTGAGATAATGACAAGCAGGTTGAGAGCTACAGTGAGCAGAGAGATGGAGGAAAGTAAAATGTGAATGAGCATCACTTCAAACCAAGGAGGCGTCAGCTTCCTGCAGGAGGTCTTGAAGAGTTGTGGAAAGCAGAGCTCTGCTCCGTCCTGTGTCTCTGTCATCATTGGGAGGATGAGAGAGACCTCAGCTGTCTGCTTCAAACTCTGTCACACCACTGATTTATCTTTTTCTACCCTTGTCTCCACCCCTCCCTTTCTCCCTGTAAGTCCCTGTTGGATACCAATGTATTCCTTCCTTGCTCCACACATTGTTTCAAGCTTTCCAAACCCATAGCCCTTAAAGTTTTTAAACCCTTTCTAATAATTGCCCCATGTTGTGTCTTTTAGACCCCATTTGGAAACAGAGGTACATATCTGCCTTCTCTGTTGCTTGTATTATTTTGCCATGCAAACTTATCAAAATGTCCCCAATGAAATGGAAAATTCCAGCACCCTGAAGATCCAAGATGACAGTTTGAGCTGTTGAACTGTTGAACTGGATTGAACTCTGGTGGAAGTTAATGTCAAATTGCACCTGGAATCGAGTAAGCTTCCCTTCGTGTGAGGTCAGTTCCATTTGTATTCATGTGTGTAATTGGATGCAAAGCTTTCTCATGACACAATTATATCTAACTTAAATATGGTGACGGCCCACTGCTGACCAGTCAGGTGAAAGTTGCTGATATTTTTCACGGGGCACGTTTGCGCAGCATTACGGAGGCGCGGCGAGCCACACAAGCAATCACGGCCATTCAAGTCAATGTTTGATGTTCCAGCTGCATCACAGGGCGTCCCCGTGAATTGGCTCTCCGCTCCGATAAAGATACGCCCCAGGTCTTTTTTCTCACAGGCCGGTTGCACAGCCGCAAATAAAGAAATGGCATATAGATCTAAACATCCCCAATATCCTTTAAGTCTCCTCCACAACATCACGGACAATGAGAGCTTCATCATGGAGAGAGGTTCATCTCGGCCTTTATTCACCAGGACAGCAAGGGGAGAGAGAGGGGGAAGACATGCAGAACACTTGCTACAGGTCGAGTTAAACCCCGGACTTCTGTATTGAGGAATAAACCTCTTTTTATGGTCACGTGCCATACCAGTTGAGCTAACCAGGGGTCCCACTAAGTAATTTTCGAACAACACATGATCCCCAGTTCCTCGGGAAAAATGTCCTGTGTTTGATCCAGTTGTTAGTTTGACCCATCCAACACCCCAACCTGCTATCTTTTTCAGAATTTGGTGCTCTAATACTTCATGAACTTACTTCCTGCACCTTCGGATGCGCTCCGGCCGCTCTACAACCCTAACTCTCTTTACCTGCTATGTCCTCTACTATATTCACCAGCTAGTCTCTAACGTCATCTATTTGCTGCTGAGTTTTTAGAGAGTACTAAAAAAAAGAATGCTGATGATACTGTGAGAGTGAACAAAACATGAATGTTTTGGGCCTTAAAAACCCCCAAAAAAACAGTTGTTCAAGACACTCTCTAGAGCTGCAGAGTCGGGAGATAATTCTCTGTGGATTTGGGACTGGCAGCAACCCCTCTCACATTAAACTAGGGTGACCAGACGTCCCCGGTTTCCGTGGACAGTCCCCGATTTTGGTGACCTATCCCCGGCTGGATCTGTCCCCGGAAATGTCCCCGGTTTTCACTGTGACTGACAGACCCGAAATTGGAATGAAAGAAAGAAAACTCTGACCAAACGGAGCCGATCGAGCAGCGCTGCTCAGAGCTCAGAGATGTTTTAGAAAGCCGTATTTTACCATGCTAAAATCCCTGATTATTTACATGGAGTCTGGTGGGTTTAGCGAACACAATTTTGCAGACTTTTATGTTTTAAAAAAGGATCTTAATCTTTAACAGAAAGGTCAGCCTCCTTAGAAATCCTTTCCATAATGTTATCAGACACTTAGAATATTAATCTGAGTCAAAACGAGCACTTTATGAATGTAAATACAAGCTGGACAATTATCCCATTAACTTCCATTGTTGCTTGTTTCTCCGCTGCCAACTGCAGCGATCTCGTTTCATACTGCATCAATGTCAAAGGAAAATCTTTTCTCAATAGTAGCCTATATATTGTATCCGATACTCAGCTCTAGGTCTAGTGTCCCCGTTTTAAGTTTTACAAAAATTAAAAACATGACGTGTTTTGGAGGTATTTACGCTTCTGAGCTGAAAATGTCCCTGGATTTTGTCTGAGAAATCTGGTCACCTTACATTAAACACTACAACTGAATCCCTTTTTGTTATTAAAGATCTAAACAATTTTGATAAATTAAATGATTGTACTCATGTCAGACACAATATCAACTGAAAAGACAGTCCTGTTTAGTAATGATTGCATCACATGTTGATGGGTTCATGCTGATGCTTGTTTGTCTTCACACCTCTGATTGCAGACACCTCATTGGTTGAGATGTCATCATCTGACTAACCCATACAGGTGTTAACAAACTTCCTGTCCAGAGGGGATCAGCACACCGCCTTTAAGAGCCACTAATGGCTATAAGATATTGTTCACAGAGAGGCAGATTAAATCTCACGGGACCTGACTGTGTCTGACGATGCCCATTAAACAAAACAAAGTAAATGGTCATTTAGCCCATCAAACACTGATCTATTGGGAGATGAGCCGTTGTCGCCAACTGTCCCGTTAACGTTGGTTGATTGTTTTATCTGGCCTCTTCGCCCCAATGATGTGCCCCCATCTTTTTTTAGCTCAGTTCTAGGAAATGACAGACTTGGTTAGAATGTGAAAAGAACGACACTAAGTGGCAAAAAACAACAGAGTGCCTCAATTCTCATTGGCACATGTTCTGACAGGAACCAGGAAAAGAGATCACATTCAATTCAATTCAATTCAATTTTATTTATAGTATCAATTCATAACAAGAGTTATCTCAAGACACTTTACAGATAGAGTAGGTCTAGACCATACTCAGAATTTACAAGGACCCAACAGTTCTAGTAATTTCCTCCAGAGCAAGCAACAGTGCGACAGTGGCAAGGAAAAACTCCCCTTTGGGATAAAACCTCGGACATACCCAGGCTCTTGGTAGGCGTTGTCTGACGACCGGTTGGGGTTAGAATGAAGAGTGGCAATAACAGTCTCAAAAAAAAAATAGTAGCTTGTAGTAGTTCTTTGTAGTAGTTCATGAAATAGCAGGGCACTGTGCAGCATTACAAGGCACAGCAGGACGTAGCTGGGCACCGTGGCAGGGAAGGGAACGTGTAGCGGGACCATGGCGACAGCTGCAACCATGATTTTGGAGCCTCCCTGATCCGAGGAAACATGCTGGGAGAAAAAGAACAAAAGGACTCCGGGGAATGACTCCCCAGAGCTAGGTTAGTAACAAGCATTTCTGGACATAGATGCACACAAAATGGAAAGATAGAAAGATAGGAGAGAGGAGCTCAGTGTGTCGAAGGAAGTCCCCCAGCTGTCTAAAACTATTACAGCATAACTAAGAGAGACAGGGTAAAGAGAAGAGCCTGGTCGGGCTGTATGCCCTGCCTCCCTCTAGTTTTATTATATTATTGATTATATGATAGCTAAATCTGACAACTATGACGAGAAGCAGGTGGGCCGGATTAGGCGGACGCTGCGACTCCTCACTCCCCAACAATATTCAATTCAATTTTATTTATATATATATTATTTTATATATATTTATATAGTGCTAAATTACAACAGTTATCTCTTTGACTATAAGCTTTATCAAAGAGGAAAGTCTTAAGCCTACTCTTAAATGTGGAGACGGTATCTGCCTCCTGAACCCAAACTGGAACCTGGTTCCACAGAGAGGAGCCTGATAACGCTCTGGCTCCCATTCTACTTTTAGAGACTCTAGGAACCACAAGTAACCCTGCATTCTGGGAGCGCAGTGCTCTTGTAGGGTTGTAAGGTACTATGAGCTCTTTAACATAAGTTGGTGCCTGACCATGAAGAGCTTTGTTAGGTGAGAAGAAGGATTTTAAATTCTATTCTGGAATTTACAGGAAGCCAATGCAGAGAAGCTAAAACAAGAGAGATGTGATCTCTTTTCCTGGTTCCTGTCAGAACACGTGCTGCAGCTTTCTGGATTAGCTGAAGAGTCTTTATGGACTTTTTCAAGCCGCCTGATAATAAAGAATTGCAGTAATCCAGCCTAGAAGTAACAAATGCATGGACTAGTTTTTCTGCATCATTTTTAGACAGGATATTCATCATAGCACAGAGACAGCACTTGTGAAAATTACTAATGACCTCCTAATTGCATCAGACAAAGGACTTATCTCTGTACTAGTGTTATTAGATCTTAGTGTTGCATTTGATATCATTGACCATCATATCTTATTACAGAGATTGGAACATTTAATTGCCATTAAAGGAACTGCTCTAAGCTGGTTTAAGTCTTATTTATCAGATCAATCTCAGTTTGTTCATGTTAACAATGAATCCTCCGTGCACACCAAAGATAGCCATGGAGTCCCACAAGGATCTGTGCTTGGTCCAATCCTGTTCACTTTATATATGCTTCCTTTAGGTAATATTATTAGGAAACACTCCATACATTTTCATTGTTATGCAGATGATACTCAGTCATATCTATCAATCAAGCCGGATGAAACTAATCAGTTAGCTAAACTTCAAATGTGCCTTCAGGATGATAAAACCTGGATGACCTGTAATTTTCTAATGTTAAACTTACTTAAACTTAAAACTGAAGTTATTGTTCTGGGGCCCAAGCACCTCCGTGACGCATTATCCAAAAAGATAGTTACTCTGGATGGCATCACCCTGGCCTCCAGCACCACTGTGAGGAATCTTGGAGTTATCTTTGATCAGGACATGCCCTTTAATTCCCACATAAAGCAAATTTCAAGGATCGCCTTTTTTCACCCACGTAATATTGCAAAAATCAGACTGAAAATACTGACTGAAAATCCTCAAATAAACTGTTGCTATGCAGAAAGTCACACAGATGTTTTGCTCTAGAAATGAGAGTTGCTCCATCCCAAGTGGGATGAATGCCGTCTCTCTGAATCAGACCAGGTCTTCCCCAGAAAGACTGTCAGTGATCTACAAAGCCCAAATCATTATCTGGACACCACCTCGATAGCCAGCGGCGAAATGACGACATGCGGCTATACATGTCATCACTGGTTAGATTTGGCAGGGGTCCAGAGAAAACTACGGTGTCCGACATTGACTTTGCGGATGTACACACCGCTTCAACATTAATCTTAGTAACCTCCCTTTGGCGTAACCGGGAGTCATTAATGCCAACGTAAATAACAATCTCACTGTATTTACGTTTATCCTTAGCCAGCAGTTTCAAATAAGACTCAATGTCGCCCGCTCTGGCCCCCGGGATGCACTTAACTATGGCGCTGGCTTCGCTAACTTCACGTTTCTCAAAATGGAGCTGCCGATAATCAGAGTTGGTTTCTCGGCGGGTGTGTCGCTGAGTGGGGAAAATCTGTTAGAAACGTTAACAGGCTGGTTGTGGTCCGTGGTCTTTGAAAGCTTATTTCTGCTTCGAACAGTCACCCAGCCATGCTTTCCTGGCTGCTCGGGGGACGGCTACCAGAGGCTAACTCAGGCTCAGGCCGGCAAACACCGACTACCGGGGGGTGGTTAGCTACGGTAACTAACGACTGATCTATCATGCGGATCCGGATTTCTAACTCACTAAGCCTCACCTCCATGTCTATAAATAAACTACACTTGTTACACTATCCCTTACCGCTAAAGGAGGCAGAGGAGTAACTAAACATATCACACACCGAGCAAGAGAAAGTAGGAGAGGGAGACGACATGGCTAACTGCTAAGCTAAAGTTGCTAACAGCTAAGCTAAGGTTGCTAACAGCTAAGCTAAAGTACGGTAGCATTAGTTACCAAGCGTTCAAAACAACTGTTATTTATCAAAAGTTGCTGAAAGATGTAAAGAACTGTGAGTGCTTATACAGAACTACTATAAGAATAAGTGTTTAGCGGAGAGTTAGCCGCTGTAATGACTAATCTAACAACTTGAACTGGTATTTAGTGAGCAGCAACACATTACCAACAAACACGCTACCAACAAACAAGCAGCGGAAACGGAAATGAGTCAGGTACGCTTACATGCAGCACGTCAGCGTCTTCTTTTTCCAGCTCTATCTTTACAGCCATGTGGAGTAAATTCTGGCTACACCACATATACATTCTGGGATAGGAGAAAAAAACAATGGGTTTTTTGCATTTCTTTAATCCAATCACAATAGACCTGGAAGGCGCTAAGTTCTGGATGCAGAGACAGCGGCTCTGCTAAATAGTCTCGGGAAGGAACTTGTGTTGGTGAAACACTTGCATCTTCCATCCATCCATCCATCCATCTTCGTCCGCTTATCCGGTATCGGGTCACGGGGGCAACAGCTCCAGTAGGGGACCCCAAACTTCCCTTTCCCAAGCCACATCAACCAGCTTCGACTGGGGGGTCACGTGGCGTTCCCAGGCCAGGTTGGAGATATAATCTCTCCACCTAGTCCTGGGTCTTCCCCGAGGGCTCCTCCCAGCTGGACACGCCTGGAACACCTCCCTAGGGAGGCGCCCAGGAGGCATCCTTAACAGATGCCCGAACCACCTCAACTGGCTCCTTTCGTCGCGAAGGAGCAGCGGCTCTACTCCGAGCTCCTCTTGGATGACTGAGCTTCTCACCCTATCTCTAAGGGAGATGCCCGCCACCCTCCTGAGGAAACCCATTTTGGCCGCTTGTACTTGCATCTTGGAAAAGAAAATGCCACATACAATAATAAATTAAGTTAACTGTTCTCACAATACAATACAATACATTTTTTTAAGTACATAGCTGGACACACGGTTGATCATTATTTTCGCTTACCAGAGTAATGCCCTGCAGACTTTTTCCATAGCAATACCACCAATTGGCACGGATGTCCATGTTTACCCCTTGGCAAAAGTCTGCTGGGTTACTTGCATCAACCTGTAAAAAATCTGCGATGTTCCCTCTCTAGTATGTAGCTTAGTGCAGCGCCATTGAAACCATACATGACGGTGGCTAAGATGCATCATTCTTCCCAGCTCTGCCCTCTTGTCTCATTTCTGGCTCCAAACTAGCAAGATGAAAAATGCTAACTACTAGCTTTATAAGTCCACAAACCAATGGAAGAAGTCACTGATGCTAAATCCATTGTATTAACATTCTCTGGTTTGTGTATGAGCCACCGAGGCCCAGCCAATCAGCGTCCTGTGCTAATGGCAGGCAGTGAGAGTAATTGGTGATATATCAATATTACTGTCTCTGAATTGTAATGCTTTACATTACTTTGTGTTACTTTTGAGCTACTTTAACCAAAATAACAGCAGAATTTTTTATTTCAATTGCAGGATTTTTACCTTTCTGGTTGAGTTGGGAGATCTTTTACAAAGAGAATGCTGTAGGAAATGAACAGAGCCAACACAGACAAACACTGAGTTTAGCTCTTCACCCTGTAATTCTCTTGGTGTAATGCAGATGGTCACATATAGCACCATAACCTGTTCATGGACAAAAGACCAGATCCTGTTTGATTCAGGCAATCATGTTTGAAGAGGTCAGTTCTGTGGTAGAAAGTAGTGATGTTGTCCACGCAGGGTTTGTAGTTGCCTTAATGGTCTAAACTTTACATCGCCAAAACAGGCGGAGGGCAGTGGTCCTGAGATTATGCATTGTTTGCTGGTGTTCAAAATACTGTAAATTAAGCAGACAAAATTTGCTTTAAGTTTCTCAGTTTGTTGCATCTTTAATTTATACTCACTAATAAATAAATTAAAATGGCGGGTCAATATGCAACTAGAAACGAGTGAGCTTCTCTTATGCTTGAGGACACAACAGATTACACTCTCCCTTCCATTTTTAAGAGGAACCGGGTGTGTAATCTGATGCAAAGCATTCTCATAAATGCAATTGGTATATCGTAAATACTTTGGCTGCCAAAAGCTAACAGCCAACCGGTCACGTGGCAGTTGAGCTGAGTTGAGTTGGGAACCGGTCAGCGTGAGATGACGGTCTTGGCAGCAGCTGTTACAGTTAAGTACAGTAGATGACAAAAGGTGACCATCATAAGAGCAGTTAAGTTTAGACACCAAAATGACTAGTTAAGACTAGAAAAAAGGTTGTAGTTTGGGTGGTCCACTTAAGTAGTACTCCAGGGATCCAAACACATATTTACTGGTTGAAAGTCTTGTGTTTTCTCCTTAACTTCTTACAGGACATGAACTCGACTCTAGCCCTGTGTTTTGGGACTCAAACATACTTTTCGTAGCTACATGCATGAATGGTTGATGAGAACAGCCTGTCTAGTTTTAACCTGCATCTCAGTGTCTCAACGGCTGCCTCAGTAGTTTTTATTCTGTTCCATCAGCCCCTCACTTCCCCCTGGCCCGTGCAAATCTATGGAACTTTCTAGACATGCCACCAGATACCCCCAGATATCCTGGATTCATGTTAAGGCTTTATTTTTTTAAATAACTTTCAAAAAAACATTTTTGTTCCCAGTCTATAACTCAGAAATCTCTGCACGTAAGCTGGCAAGGCTGAAAACCAACATTGAATGCCCATGACATCCCTCAGGCGGCACATCATTAAAAAACCAGAATCATTATCTAAGGGCATTATTACCATGTGGCTTAGGAACACTTTGGAAATCCATTGTGAGTTAACATAGTTTATCGCTACATCTACAAGTGCAAGGTAGAACTCCACCATGCTAAGTGGTTGACATATATCAACAACACCCAGTAACGGCACTGGCTTTTCTGGGCTCATCTGAGATGGACTGACGCAAAGTGGAAAAGTGTGCTGTGGTCTGACGAGTCCAGATTTCAAATTGTTTTTGGAAATCATGGACATCATGTCCTCCGGGCCAAAGAGGTAAAGGACCATCCATATTGTTATCAGCGCAAAGTTTGCAAGCCAGCATCTGTGATTGTACTGGGTACTATTGCCCATGGCATGGGTAACTTGCACATCTGTGAAGGCACCATTAATGCTGAAAGGTAGATAAAGTTTTGGAGCAACTTTGGAACAAATGTGCTTCCATCCAAGCAACGTCTTTTTCATGGACGTTGCTGCTTATTTCAGCAAAACAATGCCAAGCCACATTCTGCACGTTACAACATGACCTTACTTCCTGCTTGTCTCCCATCAAAATACTGTACTACAACCCTAATCCTATTTACCTGCTAAATCATCCACAACCTTCACCAGCTCTTCTCTAACTGTCTATTTGTGCTGCTGAGCAGCACCACACTTTGATGTAGCGGGTATTTAGAAAGTTCTAAAAAAGGTAGCTCATGAAAACTGTGAGAATTAAGAAAATAGTAATGTGTTGGGCCTTAAAACCACAAGATCAGTGAGTTAAAAACCCTTTGTGAAGCTGAGAGGATCTTCAGAGTTGGGAGATAATTCTCTGTGGATTTGTGACTGACAGCGACCTATTTGACATCACACATGGTTATTGATATGGAGGACCAGGTCTTTCATATTTAAAAATAAATACAGAAATAAATAAATGCTCAATAAATAAATAAGCACACAATTAATTGCCCCAAAAAATACAATGAAGAAATAAATGTAGGTAGAAATTAAATTATACAGTGAGACATAAATGTATATATCTCTTTTAATTAGCTTCTTTATTTATTCACCTTTGTAATAATTACCTTATTTATTTATTGTCCGTTATAATCTTCAACTTTATTTATTCCTTACTTATTTTTTAAATGTATTTATTTCTGTGGGTGTTAAATTTTTTTGTCTGTTTTATTCTTCCGTTGCATTTTCTACCCTATTTATTTTCACCCCTGGTATTTATTTCTGCCTGTCACTTTTACATTTCTGCCTGTCACTTTTACATTTCTTCGTGCATTTCTGCCTCATTATGCAAATGAGGAGGGGCGGGTCTTAAGGGGTTAACTTCTGCCCATTGGTTGGTTAGCATTTTACTCCCTCGGTCAATCTACATGCCACCAGCCACATACACAACAAAGATGGCTACCTACGGTGAAGTTGTCAGTGAGCTGAGGCATTTAGCAACTATTTTTGAAAACAATGCTAACGTTATAAGTATTGACTTTATAATTTTTCGTTTAGGAGCTCTGACAGACGTGTGTTTCAGTCAGCGGTGTCGTGCCAATGTTTTCGTGTATCCCCTGGCCGCGGGAGCGCGCATGCACACAGCGGAGTTTCTGCTGCCCTTGAATTGTTTAACTGCTGCACTTTGAATTAACGGAACAAACAGCGGCGTGGAAGACTCAACAGGGTTTCCATAGTAACATGGGTCTCAGTTAACTACATAAATACGTGTATTTGTCTGTTACATTAAGGCGATTTGTCAAATGTTTATAGCGTGGTTTAATATCGAGTGATAGGCGTATCCTCCCTGTCCCTGTCTACCATATGAGTTACATAGGAGGTACTCAAATATCAGGCCGTTTTTCACCTGATATTTTGGGTATCCCCCTATGTAACTTTTGATAAACAACAGCAAACCTCTCCAAATTGTGTCAGGTTGTTTATTGTGACCTATTAAACACACAAAATAACACCCATGATGACAGGACAGACCCTTTGCATGTTAGGGATGGGATACATAAAATATCAGGTGAAAAATGATATTGATATTGATATTGATGATAGTCCTTCATGCAGTGCCATCACATAGGTTACACACACACACACACACACACCGCCGTGAGGAATACTAATCAACCTGTTCGCCGTTAGAAGCGGCGCACAACTTAGGACTTCTCCATCCTGAGGCGTCTCCGTTGGATTTATTTTAAACATCCACCTGCTAAATTTCATCGGGTTTTTGTAGTGCAACCTTCTTTGAACGAACTGCGGCTGTTATCATTCTGTCTCTTCTGATGTGTGACAGGAAGCCAGAGAGTGAGTGGATTTGGAGACAGACAACCCACTCCCGGGCCGCTTCTAGCACGGTAAACCCCCACGCGTTGCGCGCCTGGATCGCCAGTAGAAATTCGCGCGTCGCGGAGTGCGTGTGCATGCGTCAGGCACTAAATGTGTGTTCGTGCGGCAAAGCCCGGGCTCCGTCCTCAACAGTTGCTACCGGGCGACGGAGAGGAGAGGTGGAGAGCGAGAGAGAAGAGACTGAGGACAGACGGACTGAGCCCCGTCGCTCAGCCCGGCTCTGCTCCTGACATGCAGTCATGTTAGGGATGGGATACATAAAATATCAGGTGAAAAATGATATTGATATTTTATGTATCCCATCCCTAACATGCAAAGGGTCTGTCCTGTCATCATGGGTGTTGTTTTGTGTGTTTAATAGGTCACAATAAACAACCTGACACAATTTGGATTTGCAGGTTTGCTGTTGTTTATCAAAAGTTACATAGGGGATACCCAAAATATCAGGTGAAAAAACGGCCTGATATTTGAGTACCTCCTATGTAACTCATATGGTAGACAGGGACAGGGAGGATACGCCTATCACTCGATATTAAACCACGCTATAAACATTTGACACGTCGCCTTAATGTAACAGACAAATACACGTATTTATGTAGTTAACTGAGACCCATGTTACTATGGAAACCCTGCCGAGTCTTCCACGTCGCTGTTTGTTCCGTTTAATTCAAAGTGCAGCAGTTAAACAATTCGAAGGGCAGCAGAAGCTCCGCTCTGTGCATGCGCGCTCCCGCAGCCAGGGGATACAGTACATTGGCACGACACCGCTGACTGAAACACACGTTCTGTCAGAGCGTCTAAACGAAAAATTATAAAGTCAATACTTATAACGTTAGCATTGTTTTCAAAAACAGTTGCTAAATGCCTCAGCTCACTGACAACTTCACCGTAGGTAGCCATCTGTGTTGTGTCTGTGGCTGGTGGCATGTAGATTGACCGAGGGAGTAAAATGCTAACCAACCAATGGGCAGAAGTTAACCCCTTAAGACCCGCCCCTCCTCATTTGCATAATGAGGCAGAAATGCATGAAGAAATGTAAAAGTGACAGGCAGAAATGTAAAAGTGACAGGCAGAAATAAATACCAGGGGTGAAAATAAATAGGGTAGAAAATGCAACGGAAGAATAAAACAGACAAAAAAATTAAACACACAGAAATAAATACATTTAAAAAACAAGTAAGGAATAAATAAAGTTGAAGATTATAACGGACAATAAATAAATAAGGTAATTATTACAAAGGTGAATAAATAAAGAAGCTAATTAAAAGAGATATATACATTTATGTCTCACTGTATAATTTAATTTCTACCTACATTTATTTCTTCATTGTATTTTTTGGGGCAATTAATTGTGTGCTTATTTATTTATTGAGCATTTATTTATTTCTGTATTTATTTTTAAATATGAAAGACCTGGTCCTCCATATATTGAATCCGTTTGATTATTCAAGATCTAAAACATTCTGATTGATTAAATTATTGTACTTATGGCTGACACAATATCAACTAAAAACATCACTGTTCAGTAATGATTGCATCAGATGTTGATTTTTTTTATGCTGTCTTCACACCTCTGATTGCAGTGACACCTCATTTGTCAAGATGTCATCATCTGACTAACCCGTACAGGTGTGAACAAACTTCCTGTCCAGAGGGGATCAGTACACCGCCTTTAGGAGCCACTAATGGGCTGCAGAACATTGTTCATAGAGAGGCAGAAATCTCACAGGACCTGTGTATGACGAGGCTCACTAAAAAGGCAAATTAAGTAAATGGTCATTTTATTTCATATTTATTTTAAAATAATAAGAAAATCATGTCAAATAAACACTTGTATGATGATATATTAAGAGGTCCAGAGCTAGTAGCAAAACTCTAATATTTTTGTCAACTACTTCGTCTACTTCTGCACTCCACCAACCCCCCCATTTTCCCTGGGAGACTGTTGTTTTTCATTGCCCTCTGCTGGTTTCGACCTGTGATGAAACCTCTCCTGTATTTCTCCCAATTTATGATACATTTTCACAATTTTTTCCTTTTTGTCATATCAACCTATTTTTGGCACAACACAGCAAGTTTAAGCTCTAAGACTCCAGTGAAATTATTTAAAGTTAGTAAGGACTAGATCAGGACTGGATTTAGAGCTGATTCTGGTTTCCAACTTCGGCCCAGGTGTGGAGGTGGAGACAACTTCTCACTGTTGATGCTTTATTACAATCAAGCATCAGTATAAACATGGGCGTGGGTAGCTCTGCTATGGCTGTGTGTGTGTATGTGGTCATAAAAGAAATAAATAACATTGTAAAGGCTACCATACACAATGCATAGGAATCATATATGCTAGTAAATAATAACAATAAACCCACTATTAATTACATTATCTTAATGAGCAAGTACATTCAACAATTGCCATGATATCAAATCAACACCCAGGTGCAGCCTAGCTAACAGGTGTAACCTAGCTAACAGGGGAAGAACACAAACAAGCTAACTTTAAATTTGCCAGAACTATAGACCAATACAACAACAGGCTTAAATGAACTGACAACATCAGTTATATTTACTGGTTCCACTTATTATTCCACTTATTTAGTATTATTCATCATTGCCATTCTCACATCTCACTTATTATTTATTATTTATTCCTCATTCTCATTTCCTAATACATAACTGTTCATATGTTAATACTGTTCATATTGTAATATAATAACATAATACTATTTATCCCAGTATCCTTTGCACTATGCTCTACATTTAAACAATTTTATTGATCTCTTCATTAAACTTTAAAAGGCACTCATGCCTCTATATTGTTTCTGTTTAGAGTATGTACTGTATATAGTGTATATATTAGTGTGTATATTTTTGTTTTGATTGTTTTGTATATGTGAGCACAGTGTGAGTAACGATGCTCCAAAGAAAAATTCCTCGTATGTGTCCTCATACCTGGCAAATAAAGCTGATTCTGATTGTGATTCTGATATGACTTACAGTTCTCAAAGACGCACACAATCTCAACTGATTATCCTCCGGACAGCTAGTTTCTTTTTCTTTTCTCTCACTTTTTTCTCTGTGTGTTGTGCGCGCCCGCTCGTGTCGTGTGAGGCGCGTGTCCGCGCTGTTCTTCGACATACACTCACAATCACACCTGATAGACGACATTTAGTACAAAACTAAAGTAACATGCCAATTTTGTAAAATGTAAGGAGTAGAAAGTAAGGAATAAAAGTAAAAAGTTGCCCAAAAATAAATAGTAAAAATATCTGAAAAATCTACTTGAGTACAGTAACAAAGTATTTGTACTTCATTACTTCCCATCTCGGTTAAAGGGATACTTGGCCAATTTAAAACCAGGTCTGTGTCATGGCAGTGTGTGTGCAGATGCCTTCCCACCATTGGTAGTCTGATGGGGTTTTTTCTCAGACGAGGAGTGATACTTATTGTGCAAAGGAATTTGAATCATAGGTGTTACAGCTATTAGACAATGGACATTAACCAATCAGATTGCATGATTGTAAGATATATATATATATATATATATATATATATATATATATATATATATATATAGTACAGGCCAAAGGTTTGGACACATCTTCTCATTCAATGCGTTTCCTTTATTTTTATGACTATTTACATTGTAGATTATCACTGAAGGCATCAAAACTATAAATTAACACATGTGGAATTATGTACTTAACAAATAAGTGTGAAATAACTGAAAGCATGTCTTATATTCTAGTTTCTTCAAAGTAGCCACCCTTTGCTTTTTTGATAGTGCTGCAAAACCTTGGTGTTCTTTCACTTAGCTTCATGAGGTAGTCACCTGAAATGTTTTTTACTTCACAGGTGGGCCTTGTCAGGGTTAATTAGTAGAATTTCTTGCTTTATTAATGGGGTTGGGACCATCAGTTGTGTCAGAAGTCAGGTTGATACACAGCCGACAGCCCTGTTGGACAACTAGTAAAATTCATATTATGGCAAGAACCAATCATTTATTTAAAGAGAAACGAGGGGCCATCATTACTTTAAGAAATGAAGGTCAGTCGGTGCGGAAAGTTGCAAAAAAATTTAAATGTAGCCCCAAGTAAGTAATCAAGCGCTTCAACAAAACTGGCTCACATGAGGACTGCCCCAGGAAAGGAAGACCAAGAGTCACCTCTGCTGCTGAGGATAAGTTCATCTGAGTCACTAGCCGCAGACACATCTCTATAACTGTTAAGAGGAGACTGCGCAAATCAGGCCATCATAGTCAAATAGCAGCTAGGAAAGCACTGCCATTAGAACCAATGGACATTAGATCAGTGGAAATCTGTGCTTTGATCTGATGAGTCCAAGTTTGAGATCTTTGGTTCCAACCTCCGGGTCTTTGTGCGATGGAGAAAAGGTAACCAGATGGATTCTACATACCTGGTTCCCACTGTAAAGCATGGAGGAGGAGGTGTGATGATGCTGGGGTGCTTTGCTGGTGACACTGTTGGGGATTTATTCCAAATTCAGGGCATACTGAACCAGCATGGCTACCACAGCATCCTGCAGCGACATGTGACATCCCATCCGGTTTGCATTTAGTTGGACCCCATACATTTTTCAACAGGACAATGACTCCAAACAAAGTGCTATTTGACTAAGAAGGAGAGTACTGCGCCTCTACAATCACCAGACCTGAACACAATCAAGATGGTTTGGGGTGAGCTGGAGTGAAGGCAAAAGGGCCAACAAGTGCTAAGCATCTCTGGGAACTCCTTCAAGACTGTTGGGAAACCATTTCAGATGACTAACTCTTGGAGCTCATCAAGAGAATGCCAAAAGTGTGCAAAGCAGTAATCAGAGTAAAGGGTGGCTACTTTGAAGAAACTAGAATATTTGAAAATTGGTTAAAAAAACAACGCAACTGATCTCAGGCTGTAGATTCTTCAAGCAACGTGATGAGTTCAAGAATGGGGATACTTGTATTTTTAAGGGACACCTGTGTTTTTAGGGACACCTGTGACTGTATAAAGCCTAATTTGATCCTACAGTGTTGTTCCACTGTACTTTCTTTTCGATCATTACAAAAAAATAATGAAAAGTGCTTACATTAAAATAAAAGATATAGTGTCTCTTGCATAGCATTATAAACAAGCAACTAAGTGGTATTGAAGAAGATTCTATTTTCTATTCTTATTCTATTCTTTCATTTGGACTTGGTCTTGTCTAGTCCTGGTCATGGACTTGACAAAGGTTGTCTTATATCACCGTGTCATCACAACTGCTTTACTTCATTTCTATCCTGCAAAATACAAGTCAACAGCTCTATCTTCTGGCAAGTCAGCAGAGCATTTCATGAATAACTGGAAGTTTAAGTTTGCAGATAATGTAGCTCTACACTGAACAATAACTGTTGCATGGAAAATGTCAGCCCCAAATATAAGTGTCACTAAATAGTGACAATTTGGGGCTGACATGTTTTTTACAACACTAGAAGTAGTAACTCTTGGGATGTGGGTGAACGTTTACCACCATCTTATTAGTCACACACCTTGCATTGCTGTAGAGTCTGGACTTGGCCATTGGTCTTGCCAAATATTCTAGTTGGTCTTGACCAAGTCCTGCATTGCATAGTTTTTATCAAAAAGTAACATTGTCCTTCAAAACATTGACATTGGTCGCCTGGTACACATCTGGCTGCATCATATGAAGTTAATTTGTTAACTTAGGTTCAGGAGCAGGGCCACGCCTAAACCACACCTCTAATCACCAGACAAACCTACATATACCATGCTGCGCATTCAGGATTGTGTCTCAGATTGCTTGACGTGACAGGGTCAGCGTTCCACGCTCTCAGTCATGAGTCATGGATCAGGATCAGGATCAGGAGCCGGAGCCAAGCTCACCCGATGTCAACTACGATCCGTACGACGATCTATTTTAAACGGGGCATGTTTCAGTCACGCCGCAGCAGTCCAATCCCGTCGTGTCTCATCGGCGCCGGTTGCGGTCCGCTGTCACCATGCCCAGATCTCCACTCCTCCGCCGATCCTTCCCCGGCTCCCAGCAGCTTCCAGCGGCTCTCAGGCTTCTTCCCGTCTGTATGGTCAGGAAATTGAAGCCACGGGGATCGGCATCTACCCTCTCCATCAGCCTTCCTCCCGTAGAGGCGCCCACTACTCTCCTCGGCACTGCGTGCCCTCCTCTGTGACGCGCCGTCTCTACCTCCGCAGATGACACCCGCCATCAGAGACTGGACTGTGGCTCGCCTTCAACGGTACCTCAACAACAAAAGAACTGCTTTGTACTGTTGTATTGTAGTTGTTTTGAACGCTTGGTAGATAACGCTACCGTACTTTAGCATAGCTGTTAACAACTTTAGCTTAGCAGTTAGCCATGTCGTCTCTCTCTACCTCTCCTACTTTCTCTTGCTCGTTGTGTGAGATGTTTAGTTACTCCTTTAGCGGTAATGATATGCGTAACAAGCCGACAGCCCTGTTGGACAACTAGTAAAATTCATATTATGGCAAGAACCAATCATTTATTTAAAGAGAAACGAGGGGCCATCATTACTTTAAGAAATGAAGGTCAGTCGGTGCGGAAAGTTGCAAAAAAATTAAGTAAGTAATCAAGCGCTTCAACAAAACTGGCTCACATGAGGACTGCCCCAGGAAAGGAAGACCAAGAGTCACCTCTGCTGCTGAGGATAAGTTCATCTGAGTCACTAGCCGCAGACACATCTCTATAACTGTTAAGAGGAGACTGCGCAAATCAGGCCATCATAGTCAAATAGCAGCTAGGAAAGCACTGCCATTAGAACCAATGGACATTAGATCAGTGGAAATCTGTGCTTTGATCTGATGAGTCCAAGTTTGAGATCTTTGGTTCCAACCTCCGGGTCTTTGTGCGATGGAGAAAAGGTAACCAGATGGATTCTACATACCTGGTTCCCACTGTAAAGCATGGAGGAGGAGGTGTGATGATGCTGGGGTGCTTTGCTGGTGACACTGTTGGGGATTTATTCCAAATTCAGGGCATACTGAACCAGCATGGCTACCACAGCATCCTGCAGCGACATGTGACATCCCATCCGGTTTGCATTTAGTTGGACCCCATACATTTTTCAACAGGACAATGACTCCAAACAAAGTGCTATTTGACTAAGAAGGAGAGTACTGCGCCTCTACAATCACCAGACCTGAACACAATCAAGATGGTTTGGGGTGAGCTGGAGTGAAGGCAAAAGGGCCAACAAGTGCTAAGCATCTCTGGGAACTCCTTCAAGACTGTTGGGAACCATTTCAGATGACTAACTCTTGGAGCTCATCAAGAATGCCAAAAGTGTGCAAAGCAGTAATCAGAGTAAAGGGTGGCTACTTTGAAGAAACTAGAATATTTGAAAATTGGTTAAAAAAACAACGCAACTGATCTCAGGCTGTAGATTCTTCAAGCAACGTGATGAGTTCAAGAATGGGGATACTTGTATTTTTAAGGGACACCTGTGTTTTTAGGGACACCTGTGACTGTATAAAGCCTAATTTGATCCTACAGTGTTGTTCCACTGTACTTTCTTTTCGATCATTACAAAAAAAATAATGAAAAGTGCTTACATTAAAATAAAAGATATAGTGTCTCTTGCATAGCATTATAAACAAGCAACTAAGTGGTATTGAAGAAGATTCTATTTTCTATTCTTATTCTATTCTTTCATTTGGACTTGGTCTTGTCTAGTCCTGGTCATGGACTTGACAAAGGTTGTCTTATATCACCGTGTCATCACAACTGCTTTACTTCATTTCTATCCTGCAAAATACAAGTCAACAGCTCTATCTTCTGGCAAGTCAGCAGAGCATTTCATGAATAACTGGAAGTTTAAGTTTGCAGATAATGTAGCTCTACACTGAACAATAACTGTTGCATGGAAAATGTCAGCCCCAAATATAAGTGTCACTAAATAGTGACAATTTGGGGCTGACATGTTTTTTACAACACTAGAAGTAGTAACTCTTGGGATGTGGGTGAACGTTTACCACCATCTTATTAGTCACACACCTTGCATTGCTGTAGAGTCTGGACTTGGCCATTGGTCTTGCCAAATATTCTAGTTGGTCTTGACCAAGTCCTGCATTGCATAGTTTTTATCAAAAGTAACATTGTCCTTCAAAACATTGACATTGGTCGCCTGGTACACATCTGGCTGCATCATATGAAGTTAATTTGTTAACTTAGGTTCAGGAGCAGGGCCACGCCTAAACCACACCTCTAATCACCAGACAAACCTAAATATACCATGCTGCGCATTCAGGATTGTGTCTCAGATTGCTTGACGTGACAGGGTCAGCGTTCCACGCTCTCAGTCATGAGTCATGGATCAGGATCAGGATCAGGATCAGGATCAGGAGCCGGAGCCAAGCTCACCCGATGTCAACTACGATCCGTACGACGATCTATTTTAAACGGGGCATTTTTCAGTCACGCCGCAGCAGTCCAATCCCGTCGTGTCTCATCGGCGCCGGTTGCGGTCCGCTGTCACCATGCCCAGATCTCCACTCCTCCGCCGATCCTTCCCCGGCTCCCAGCAGCTTCCAGCGGCTCTCAGGCTTCTTCCCCGTCTGTATGGTCAGGAAATTGAAGCCACGGGGATCGGCATCTACCCTCTCCATCAGCCTTCCTCCCGTAGAGGCGCCCACTACTCTCCTCGGCACTGCGTGCCCTCCTCTGTGACGCGCCGTCTCTACCTCCGCAGATGACACCCGCCATCAGAGACTGGACTGTGGCTCGCCTTCAACGGTACCTCAACAACAAAAGAACTGCTTTGTACTGTTGTATTGTAGTTGTTTTGAACGCTTGGTAGATAACGCTACCGTACTTTAGCATAGCTGTTAACAACTTTAGCTTAGCAGTTAGCCATGTCGTCTCTCTCTACCTCTCCTACTTTCTCTTGCTCGTTGTGTGAGATGTTTAGTTACTCCTTTAGCGGTAATGATATGCGTAACAAGTGTAGTTTATTTATAGACATGGAGGCGAGGCTTAGTGAGTTAGAAGTCCGGATCTGCACCATGATAGATCAGTCGTTAGTTACTGTAGCTAACCACCCCCCGGTAGTCTGTGCGGGCCGGCCTGAGTTAGATTCTGGTAGCTGCCCATGTGGGTCTAAGGCAGGATTACACCAGGTTTTGGATTGGCCCTAGCTGGGCAACACAGACAAGACCCATCTTGGTCCCATCTTTAAATCCAATGTGGGGCCTACATGGGGAAAGTATGAGCTGAAATATGGGTTGCAAGTGGGATTGTCCACGGGTTCCATGGCTCCGAGCCAATTGCCCATGTGGGTTTAAGGTAGGATTACACCAGGTTTAAGATGGGCCCCAGCTAGGCAAGATATGCTTTAAAAAATCCTAATTGAGTACTCAGTACAATTTGAAAAAACAACCATCCTAGAGCTGCAACAATTAATCAAAAAAATAAATTATTAATCACCAACCAGTTTGAGTCAGGCTCTTTAAAAACGGCCACATTCTCTGATTTCAGATCAGATTTAATTTTTTATTTTGAAATATTTTGTTGATAACAGACGTCATTTTCAGTTACGACACTATTGCACTTGCAAGCCCAAAGTAGTGGGCAAAGTAGTAACTTCCCTTGCCCATCTCTTTAACCGTCCAATCTTTCACTGTACCAAGGAGAGCTCTGGGATCCTTGGGTGCATCCAAACCTAGCTCCAAGAGTATTGCTAGTAACCCTGACAGTGCAGAATGAGACACCTGACGGTTAGCTGCTAGTTTCCTATTCAAATCAGAGTGGGGTTTCTCTTCAGTAAAATCCCAGGTAGGATCTTCATCACTATCACTACACATATACAAATCATCAACATCACTGTCAAAGTCCAACTGCAGATTTATAGCCTCATCAGCATTGTTCTCTATATATTCCTTAACTTGCACAACCGGATCCACTGTCTGCATTTCTTGGTCCACCGCATGCACTTCTTTATCCACTGGCTGCACTGCCTGTGGTTGAAAACTTAAAACAATTAAACAGAGTTGTGAAATATTCTGGCTCATGTTATGAGCAGAACTATGTTTTGGGAAACAAATAAGGAGATGGTGGTGCAAAGTTCTCCTTGAAAACCTTTAAAGGGATTATTGGTGTTATTTTATATATTATACATTATATAATATATATGATATATATTATAGTATCTTATAGTCTCATGAACCTTAATTTTGATAACATTGAGAAAGTATCAGGTTAATTTCAATTTCAATTTATTTATAGTATCAATTCACAACAAGAGTTATCTCAAGACACTTTACAGATAGAGTAGGTCTAGACCACACTCCAGAATTTACAAGGACCCAACAGTTTCCTCCAGAGCAAGCAACAGTGCGACAGTGGCGAGGAAAAACTTCCTTTTAGGCAGAAACCTCGGACAGACCCAGGCTCTTGGTAGGCGGTGTCTGACGGGCCGGTTGGGGTTAGAATGACAAGTGGCAATTACAGTCCCAAAAAAAAATAGTAGTTGTTAGTAGTCCTTTGTAGTAGGCACAGCAGAGCGTAGCAGGAAGAACATGGCATCGCAGAGCGTGTTGCGGGACCATGGCGACAGCTGCAACCTTGATTTTGGAGCCTCCCTGATCCAAGGAAACATGCTGGGGGAAAAAGAACATAAGGACTCCGGGGAATGACTCCCCAGAGCTAGGTTAGTAACAATCATTTCTGGGACATGGATGCACATAATTGGAAAGATAGAAAGATAGAGGAGAGAGGAACTAGGTGTGTCACAGGAAGTCCCAGCTGTCTAAAACTATTACAGCATAACCAGGAGAGGCAGTGTAAAGAGAGGAGCCTGGTCAGGCTACAACTCTCCCCAAACCCTCCCTTGGTTAGGGTAGGGGGAGAGACACTTAGGGTTAAGGTCAGGATTAAGATTAAGATCAAGACGGTCAAAGTGGGGGATGGGATACAAACCCTGGTTAGGGTAGGGGTAGAGAAAATTAGGGTTAGAGTCAGGAAGGTTAGAGAGGGGGATGAGATACAAACCCTGGTTAGGGTAGGGCATATTATTATATGCCCTAACTATAAGCTTTATCAAAAAGGATAGTCTTAAGCCTACTCTTAAATGTGGAGACAGTGTCTGCCTCCCGAACCCAGACTGGAACCTGGTTCCACAGGAGAGGAGCCTGATAGCTGAACGCTCTGGCCCCCATTCTACTTTTAGAGACTCTAGCAACCACAAGTAACCCTGCAGTCTGGGAGCGCAGTGCTTTTGTAGGGTTGTAAGGTGCTATGAGCTCTTTAAGATAAGATGGTGCCTGACCATGAAGAGCTTTGTAGGTGAGAAGAAGGATTTTAAACTCTATTCTGGATTTTACAGGAAGCCAATGCAGAGAAGCTAAAACAGGAGAGATGTGATCTCTTTTCTTGGTTCCTGTCAGAACACGTGCTGCAGCATTCTGGATCAGCTGAAGAGTCTTTATGGACTTTTTTGAGCAGCCTGATAATAAAGAATTGCAGTAATCCAGCCTAGAAGTAACAAATGCATGGACTAGTTTTTCTGCATCATTTTTAGACAGGATATTCATGATTTTTGCAATATTACGTAGGTGAAAAAGGAGGTCCTTGAAATTTGCTTTATGTGGGAATTAAAGGACAACTCCAAGATTCCTCACATTGGTGCTGGAGGCCAGGGAGATGCCATCCGGAGTAACTATCTCTTTGGATAATGCGTCACAGAGGTGCTTGGACGCCAGAACAATAACTTCAGTTTTATCTGAGTTTAACAATAGAAAATTACAGCTCATCCAGGTTTTAATATCCTGAAGACACATTTGAAGTTTAGCTAACTGATTAGTTTCATCAGGTTTGATTGATAAATATAATTGAGTATCATCTGCATAACAATGAAAATTTATGGAGTGCTTCCTGATAATATTGCCTAAAGGAAGCATATATAAAGTGAACAGGATTGGGCCGAGAACAGATCCTTGTGGGACTCCATAACTAACTTTGGCGTGCACAGAGGATTCATCGTTAACATGAACAAACTGAGATCGATCTGATAAATAAGACTTAAACCAGCTCAGAGCAGTCCCTTTAATACCAATGAAATGTTCCAATCTCTATAATAAGATATGATGGTCAATGGTATCAAATTACAATTGATTATGATAAATGCATATTGCCACATCCATTAAGGTTTCTTGTCCCTTTTGTGGCCATCAATCAACACACTAGCACTGGATATTCTGCTCACCCTCTTCTTTCCTTCCTCATCTTACACACACATGCTTACAGAATGAATGAAACTGAGCAGAGAGAGGCAGCGACTGTCCACCATCATGCACTTACAAGTGCAATAATATATATATATATATATATATACACTCACCGGCCACTTTATTAGGTACCCCATGCTAGTAACGGGTTGGACCCCCTTTTGCCTTCAGAACTGCCTCAATTCTTCGTGGCATAGATTCAACAAGGTGCTGGAAGCATTCCTCAGGGAGTTTGGTCCATATTGACATGATGGCATCACACAGTTGCCGCAGATTTGTCGGCTGCACATCCATGACAATCTCCGTTCCACCACATCCCAAAGATGCTCTATTGGATTGAGATCTGGTGACTGTGGAGGCCATTTGATACAGAACTCATTGTCATGTTCAAGAAACCAGTCTGAGATGATTCCAGCTTTATGACATGGCACATTATCCTGCTGAAAGTAGCCATCAGAAGTTGGGTACATTGTGGTCATAAAGGGATGGACATGGTCAGCAACAATACTCAGGTAGGCTGTATTTCAGAACGATGGTCAATTGGTACCAAGGGGCCCAAAGAGTGCCAAGAAAATATTCCCCACACCATGACACCACCACCACCAGCCTGAACCGTTGATACAAGGCAGGATGGATCCATGCTTTCATGTTGTAGATACGCCAAAACCCTACCATCCGAGCGTCGCAGCAGAAATCGAGACTCATCAGACCAGGCAACGTTTTTCCAATCTTCTATTGTCCAATTTCGATGAGCTTGTGCAAATTGTAGCCTCACTTTCCTGTTCTTAGCTGAAAGGAGTGGCACCCGGTGTGGTCTTCTGCTGCTGTAGCCCATCTGCCTCAAAGTTCGACGTACTGTGCGTTCAGAGATGCTCTTCTGCCCACCTTGGTTGTAACGGGTGGTAATTTGAGTCACTGTTGCCCTTCTATCAGCTCGAACCAGTCTGGCCATTCTCCTCTGACCTCTGGCATCAACAAGGCATTTCCGCCCACAGAACTGCCGCTCACTGGATGTTTTTTCTTTTTCGGACCATTCTCTGTAAACCCTAGAGATGGTTGTGCGTGAAAATCCCAGTAGATTAGCAGTTTCTGAAATACTCAGACCAGCCCTTCTGGCACCAACAATCATGCCACGTTCAAAGTCACTCAAATCACCTTTCTTCCCCATACTGATGCTCGGTTTGAACTGCAGGAGATTGTCTTGACCATGTCTACATGGAATAGAATAGAATACCTGCTAATTTGGGTGGGGGGGCTGATCTTTAATGCAATATCTACATTGCCCATTATCAGCCACCATTCATCCAATGTTCCAAAGGCACATTCTGTGTACTAATCTATCATTTAAAAATAAAAAACTAGAAAAACATTGGAGAACCATTTTACTATTATGTAAGCACATAATGTAATCTGAAAACGGCTGCCCTGGTTAAAAAAACAATGCAACTGATCTCAGCTGGCATTCTGTCTACAATGGAGTGCAATGGGAATGCAAATGTGACCCCAAACTTTTGACCGGTAGTGTATATGTGTATGTATGTATGTATGTATATATATATATATATATATATATATATATATATCTCTCCATCAAAATGTGATGTTTAAGTCTCTTCACTTAAGCTATTTTGTAATTAATAAATTAATTGTAATTTATTATATTGATTGGATGAACTATAATTTGCCTAAAGATGATTATTTTGTCTGTCTGGTTGACGCTTGTGTTAAGAAATAAATCAGACGTTACTCACGACTTGAGTAGTTTTTTCATCAAGGACTTTTTTTACTCTTACTCAAGTAATTATTTGGATGACTACTTTTACTTTTACTTGAGTCATATTATTGTGAAGTAACAGTACTTTTACTTGAGTAAAATTTTTGGCTACTCTACCCACCTCTGGATGTCAGTCTAGTTAAATTGTCAGAACTATCCATTAACCAGTCCCTCCAGGATTTTGCAGCCTTTTTTGATTGTTGCGGCCCAAAATGCCTGATGTTGCGTGAGCTTTTGTAAAATAATTGCGTTAAAAGTTGCCATGTTTTTGTATGTTTGTTAAAATGAAGTTGCAGGAGACAGAAAGTTGCAAATAAGTTTTTTTTTTTTTTTTTTTGTATTTAAAATACAAATAAAACCCGTTTTGAGGAGAATAAAATTACTTTAGGCTGAGTTTTCTTAGTAACCAATAAGGATGCTGCAAATGAAAATGGCTGGTGGATTTAAGACAAACATTTTATAAATGTATTGCGTTTGGGGATTATTTGCAGCAGTGATTGCAAAAGGTTTGGGGAGACACTGTCATTGCAACACACATTATGAAGTACACAAACAAGATTCCAGTAATAAAATGGAGACTCCTTGAGTTTGCACTCAGAAAGACAGCATTTCTTAAAATGCATACCTAAACGCTCGGGAAAAATAAACAGCCTAGAATCATACAACTGCAGCTGAAACGTATATAGCTTAAACAATTAATTTATGTAACACTAGCTTCATCACTGCTTACACAGCTTGTTTTGTACAATATTTCCAAATGTCTTTTAACTCATTCACACAAAGCTAAACAGAAAAAAGCGGCAGAGGCAACAAAAAGAGCCGCCAGTTGTGGCTGCTGAGCTAATTCAGCTTGCATTTTTGTATTTGAAATAGTTTAAAATAGTGCCTCCAAATAGTTTATTCGGCCTTTGGTTTCGAGAGGGGTTGTATAAAACCATTAGCGTTATGGCGACTAACTAGGTTGATTAGGCCTAACTACTAACATTAGCTAAAGTTAGCTAGCTAAACATAGCTTGGTTCAAACAATTTTTGTAAATTCCCCAGTGTCTTAGCTCCCAATACTTCGATAGGTAGTAATAATGGTGTAATACAAGAAGTTTACATCATTTTCCATAACAGAGAGACAGGTATGCTACTCACCATGTTGAGAGCGAGCTGCTGCTACTGCGGACTGCTGCTCTTCTCTGCTGCTGTCGGCGCTGATCCGTTAAAATTCAAAACAAAAGCGTGCAGTGTGACCGTTATAGTATGTTGCAATACGCATGCGTATAAACTAAACTCTTATTTTTGAAAAGCCTGGCCAGCATATACGTATCAATTATTCTTATTTTATTTTTATTTTTTTATTTTGTTTTATTCTTTTGTTTGTTTTATTGTAAGGTAATACAATTATTACTTTGAAATCTATAGTCTATCCAGTGGCTTAACACTAGAACAGCCATGTTGGTCATTTTGACTGTTTTGAAATTTATATATGTAATATCTTTGCTGGATATAAAACTACAATCCTGCTGGTACCTGACTTTTCCTAAGAGAGTCTATAATTTCATTTAAAATAGTTTTTATAGACATTACACACAAGGTAAAGAAAATCAAATCACTTTTACCTTTTTTGGCCATATTGATCGTTCGGATTTTTGCAGTATTGTTTTTAATCTTTTGCGCGGTTGAAGATGCATAATGGTTGCTTAGTAACTATCAGCGTCTCTGTCAGAGAAACGTCATAAGCGGTGTCGAGCAGCAAGTGTGGGCATCACCGAGATGGCCGGTGGCTGCCTACGTGTTCATATAACTGCACACATCCTCTCCAAGGACTGCACAGTAAAATTATCCAGAGAAAGTTCATGCAGCAACTGGCAGAGAAGCTGAGAGCCGAGTTTATAGAAGGGAAAAGGGCACCAGGGCACGGTCCAAGCAGAGTTCATTGTGTCGCGTTGTACCCCATCTTGTCACAGTGTTCCCAGTATTTTTCCTGCTCCCTTGGACTTTTTTCCCCGTGAGTTATTCCCTGCCTTTGTTCCCAGTTTTCGTGCCACTTAACCCCTGGACCTTTTTGTGAGTTTTTGGATTTTTTGTGCTTTCTGTTAGGTCCCTGGTTCATAGGACTGTGTTTTGTGTTAATAAAGCTTATTTGAAGCTCTCACCTGCTACGCATTTGGGTCCTCCTTCCGCAAACACCACAGAAAGATCTGACCACATTATGGACCCAGAGGAGTATGTGGGTCAGCCCTTCCTCCACCCGCTGGACACCGAGGCAGACTCCATGGCCCACCGCTTCAACCTGTTGTATGAACCGGACCCCACCTCAACGTGGCACCAGATGTTGGTGCGCTGGGAGGAAGTGTATAGGAAATATGGTCCTGTGCCGGAGCCGGCGGAGACCAGCTTCCCATGAGTTGCCATCGCCCAGTCCTCCCAGGGTGTCGCCGCAGAGCCGTCCCTCCCGGAAGTCGCCGCGGCCCGTGCTTCCCGGGAACCATCCAGTGTCCCGGACACCCAGGTGGCCGTCCAGCAGCCCTGACCCCCAGCTGGCACTTGGTGTTCCTGACCCCTTGCCGGCACACAGCGCTTCAAACCCCCAGCCGGCACACAGCGGACTCCCTGCTGGCGCCCAGCGTCTCGGACTCCCTGCTGGCGCCCGGAACCTCTGTACCTCTGCTTGCGTCCGGCCACCCTGACCCCCAGCTGGCACTTAGCGTTCCTGACCCCTTGCCGGCGCACAGCGCTTCAGACCCCCTGCTGGCGTTCGGCATCAGTTACCCCCGGCTGGGGCCTGGTAGCCCTGACCCCTGGCTGACAGTCGGCGTCCCTGGCCCTCGGTCGGTGGTCGGTGTCCCTGACCCCCAGCCGGCATTGGGGTTATTGGCCCCCCTGGGTACTGGCTCCCGGGGTCCCTCTGGTTCCAGTTCTAGGGGTTTCCCGGGACCCAGTTCCCTGGCTTCCCCAAGTCCTGGTCCCCGGGGTGCCCCTCTGGGTTTCCCGGGTCCCAGGTCCTCATGGATCCCAGTCACCAGTGTTTTACGTCCCCTCAGTCCTAGTTTCCCTGGTCTGATGTCTGTCCCCGTCTCCTTGTCCGTCCCTGTCACTGTGCCCGTCCCCGTTCTTGTGTCAATGCCTGTTTGTGTTCCTGTCCCGGTGCTCTGGTCTGTTTGTCTCTGTCCCCATGTTTGTCTCTGTCCCCGTCACCGGCCCTGTCACCGTCTCCGTCCCTGTCTTCCTCTCTGTGTCAGTTCTGCCCAAGCCTGTCCCATCTGTCCCCAAGTCTGTCCTGTCAGTCCCGTCCCTACGCCTGTCCCGTCCGTGTTCCGCCTGTCCCGTCCGAGTCGGCCCTGCCTCATGGGCTCTTTGTTCTCAGTTCTCCCTCGCGTCCCAGCTCTTGGTCTTTCTCTCGCATCCCGACTCGTGCGCCCCTCTTGCGGGCTCCCTTGTATGCCCTCTCGCGGGCTCCCTCGTGCACTCCTTCGTGGATCCCCTTGTACGTTTTTTTGTTCTCTCTCTTGCGTCCCCTCATGCCTCCTAGTTCCCTTTCTTGTTCCTTGTCCCTATCCCTCCTTCCCAGTTCCTCTCTCTTTCCCTCCTTTCTGGTCTTTCCTCGTGCTCTCTCTTTGTGTTCTTGTGCCTTCTCTCATCCTCTCTCTCATTTTGTCTCCTCTCCTCGTGCCCTTGTCTCGTGTCTTTCCTCGTGTCCTGTCCGTGGGCCCTCTTTCCTTGTGCCCTTTCTTCGTGCCTTTTTCTCGTGCCCTCTTCCCTTGTGCCCTTTTCTTGTCTCCTCACCCCTTTTGCCTCCTCGCCTCTTTCGTCTTGTCTCTTCTCTCGTTTTGGCTCCTTCCTTGTCGTCTCGTCTCTTTTCTTGTTGTCTTGTCCCCTTTCTTGTCCTCTCATCTCTTTACTTGTCTCCTCGCCTCTTTCGTCTTCTCGCTTGTCAGAATCAGAAATACTTTATTGATCCCCGAAGGGAAACTCTGTGTTGCAGTTGTACAAATAGTAGAAATATCAGAGTACAAATAAAAATAAGAAATATAAGGAGTGTGGATATGTACGTACGTATTTACATAGTTAAAGGAATATTATTATTATACATTATTTACATAATTTACATAATTAAGGAATTGCAATGGTAAACTTGAGAATTGCACACATTTGGAGGCCAGTGTTATTGCACAAAACAGATAATACAGATAATATTGTCCAGTATCAACCTCTCTAAGTGTCTGCGTGTCAGACACTTAGAGGGAGGAGTTATAAAGTTTGATGGCCACAGGCAGGAATGACTTCTTGTGGCGCTCTGTGGTGCATTTTGGTAGAATGAGTCTATCACTGAAAGTGCTCCTGTGATTTATCAATAAGCCATGGAGTGGGTGCGAGACATTGTCCAAGATGGCATTTAGTTTGGACAGTGTTCTTGGCCCAGTCCAGTTTATTGTCCAAGTGCACTCCCAGGTATTTGTAGTCCTCCACAATGTCCACACTGACCCCCTGGATGGAAACAGGGCTCACTGCTGCCTTGGCTCTCCTTAGATCCACCACCAGCTCCTTAGTGTTTGTCACGTTGAGCTGTAGATGGTTCTGCTCACTCCATTTGACAAAGTCCCCCACCACAGCTCTGTACTCAGCCTCGTCACCCTCGCTGACACATCCAACCACAGCAGAGTCATCAGAAAACTTCTGAAGATGGCAAGACTCTGTGTGGTAGTTGAAGTCTGTGGTGTAGATGGTGAAGAGGAAGGGAGAGAGGACAGTCCCCTGCGGGGCCCCGGTGTTGCTGACCACGCTGTCTGACACACAGTGTTGCAGGCACACATACTGTGGTCTGCCAGTCAGGTAGTCAACAATCCAGGACACGAGGGGGGGATCCACCTGCATCGCTGTCAGCTTCTCACCCAGCAGGGTCGGCCGGATAGTGTTGAAAGCACTGGAGAAGTCAAAAAACATGACCCTCACCGTGCTCGCCGGCTTGTCCAGGTGGGCGTAGATGCGGTTGAGCAGGAAGATGATCGCATCCTCAACTCCCAACTGGGGCTGGTAGGCAAACTGGAGGGGGTCCAGGAGAGGTCTCACCATGGGCCACAGATGTTCCAGAACCAGTCTCTCCAGGGTCTTCATAATGTGGGAGGTCAGTGCCACGGGTCTGTAGTCCTTGGCGTCACTGGGACGTGGCGTCTTTGGCACAGGAACGAGGCAAGATGTCTTCCATAGCACGGGGACCCTTTGGAGACTAAGGCTCAGGTTGAAGACATGGTGAAAGACTCCACATAGCTGAGGGCACAGGCTTTGAGCACCCCAGGATGGATACCATCAGGGCCTGCAGCCTTATTAGAGTGGAGTCTGGTCAGCTGTCTTCTCACCTGGTCAGCAGTGAGGCACACAGAGGTCACAGGTGGGGTAGAGGGAGGGGGAGTCAGGCTGGAGAGAGGTGTTAACCGGAGGGCTAGAGGGGGGGAGTTCAAGGGACAGTGAGGGGGGGGGGGGGAAGTAGTCGGGTTGGATGTAAGACAGCAGTTGTGTTAATGGGGGGATGGGCAGGAGCATCAAATCTGTTAAAGAACAGATTGAGTTCGTTGGCCCTGTCCAAGCTGCCATCAACTCCTCTGCTGCCAGTCGGTCTGAAGCCAGTGATGGTCCTCATGCCGTTCCAGACCTCCCTCATGTTGTTCTGCTGGAGTTTATGCTACAGCTTCCTCCTGTACTTCTCCTTAGCCTCCCTGATCTTCACCTTCAAGTCCCCCTGAATTTGCCCTCACCTCCTCCCTATTCCCATCTCTGAAAGCCCTCCTCTTAGTATTCAGGGTGTTCTTTATGTCCTTTGTTACCCACGGTTTGTTTTTTGGGTAACACTGAACAGTCTTTGCTGGGACAGTGCAGTCCACACAGAAGTTTAAGCAATCTGAGATACACTCAGTCAGCCCATCTATGTCCTCTCCATGTGGCTCACAGAGTGCATCCCAGTCTGTCACCTCAAAACATCCCTGAAGTGTCTCATAGGTCTCCCCCCGACCATCTCCTCACTGTCCTTGAGGTCACAGGTTGCCTTTTCACCAGAGGCACATAGCAGGGGTTGATGTGAATCAGGTTGTGGTCGGATCTGCCTAATGGGTGGAAGGGGGAAGAGTTGTATGCGTCCCTGACATTAGCATACAGCAGGTCCAGGGTCCTCTCCTCTCTAGTATGGCAGCTCACATACTGGGTGAAGTTTGTTAGTGTGGTGGTCATGGTGACATGGTTAAAGTCACCCGAGATCACTATGAGGGCACTCGGGTGTTGAGTCTGGAGTTCGGCAATGGCGGTGAGGGTGACATTACACGCCAACGTCGGGTTGGCAGAGGGCGGAATGTAAACAGCAACGGCGATGGCATGTGAGATTTCCCGTGGCAGATAATATGGCCGGAGTCCCACAGCAAGCAGTTCAATGTCCGGGCTACAGATACGCTGTTTAACCGTAATGTGAACGGGATTACACCATCTGTTGTTAACTAGAACGGCAAGCCGCCCACCTTTACGCTTACCGCTCTCGGTGCAGTCCCTGTCAGCCCGAACAGTCTGAAAGCCGTTGACATTGTGGTTGGGAATATCCGAGTGTAGCCAAGTCTCCGTGAAGCACATTAGACTACACTCCCTGTACTCCCTCTGACTCCGGACTAACGCTGTTAGCTTGTCCATCTTATTAGCCAGTGACCTCACATTGCCCATGATGAGAGAGGGGAGACACGGCTTAAATCTCCTTCTCCTAAGTCTTCGTTGCCTGGACCCCTCTCTCTTCCCTCGCCGTCTCATTCCACCTCGGCACCCTCGATGTGTCCTCCTCCAGATTTCAGTGGGGGGTGACTGTAGGCCGGGCGCCCAAGACGGCACCTTGTTCGGCTTCAGCGCAATCAGCTGATCCCAGGTGTAAACAAAACGGGCATGAAGTTGCTTCGCGACGGTGCCGTGGCTTTCCAAAACTCTCCCAACTCGCATAATTTGGGAGAGTGTAGAGTCTAGAAATCACACACATAAGAAACAAAAAAGACGACTGAAAAGAAACAAGAAGACTATTAAAAAGTTAAAAGTAAGAAGACTAAAGACGGAGCAACTGCAACAGGCTGCAAGCACGTTGGCGCATGCGCACTAGTCTTGTCTTGTCTCGTCTCCCGTCCCGTCTCCTCTCCTCTTTTCATCTCGCCACTTATCCTCTTGCCTCATATACTGTTGTGGTTTGGGATTTTGTTTTGGATTATTTTTTCCTTTTGGACCTCCTGGTGTTTGTGTCTCAGTGTTCTCCCCCGGTCTCATGTTGTTGGTCTTGTCTTGTGTTCCCCTCAGTGTCTGTGTGAATAACACCTGCTCTCTCTGTTTGGTGTTTTTCTAGAGTGTTCGGGAACAACATTGTGGACAGATCTTGCTTTAAGGAAGACAAGTGGTTTGAGATGTGGTGAAACAGCCGTCAGGGTGGCGGTGGTCTGTGGAAGATCTCCTTCTACCACCTCAGGGACATTGCTGAACTCTGTCTCACACTCTGTGAGATACAGAAAAACACCGTCCACACCTTTGTCCCCTCCCGGACTACTGTGGCGTTCTCGTCCTCATCAGGACTTCTAGCATTTACAATACATCCAGAACAGCGTCGCTAGGATCCTAATGAAGGTACGAAAATACAACCACATCACACCCATCCTTCACTCTCTCAACTGGCTTCTGTTGGAGCTAAATCCATTCTCAGGGTTCATTCAATTAGTCAAAATCTCAGATGTTGAAATGTAAATCCAGTTTATTACATAGGATATCCTGAGACAAAGTTACCTGGATCAAGCTGTCGCAGCTCTCCCTTTCCTTCGTCTGACTCTTTGGCTCTCAGACCCCCAGTATTATCTCACAAAGGGTGGGTCTTGTGCTTATTCCTTATCTTTTGATTGGGATGAGGACTTGCAAAGCAACAGAGCAGTCGGGCCATAAAGGGGGTCTGAAACCCCCCTTAGTTTAGCTTCTGACACATTTGTAGAGCTGGGTTATAACAAAATGTACCAGGACATCTTATATTATAAAACAAAAGTATTGCTAAACAACTTAATGTAACAAACAACAAACTATATATTTATAACAACAAACTTAATGCATGACCCACATGTCTTCATTTATGTTGAAATAATGTACCTTTTACCTTTTAGCTTGAATGTATAATGCAAATCACACACAATGTTTAAGCACATATAAAATTTTAAATTCCAACACTTCCAGTCACGATCAGGATACCCATCAGTGTATCCCTACTATTCACAACACAAAACTTGTGACGTTACCTTGGCTCAAGAAACAAAGCTTCTTCTTCTTCTGCTCTGTCGCTCCCCGACCACCTGAGGGCTCCTTCAGGGAAGCCAGAAACACATTTCTTTTTCAGAAAGCCTTCTCCTAAACTTTGTATTTCATGCTCCTGTTTTTAATACTGTTTACTCATTAAATGAAAATATGATTGTATTGCTGGTACTAATACTGTGCTTCACGTCGGTTTCTGTGAAGGCCGAGAGCAGCCGGCAGTGTTTGATAATATTAATAATCTGGAGATCATGATTTCTCTCTGCTTCTGAAGGAACGTTACTTTTATTTAGGATTGACACCCTGAGATTGTTCTGTTAGGATCACAAACCAAAACAGATTTTTGTACTTTTTAAAGTGTGTTTTTATTTTGTGATAACACATCAGGATCTCAGGAGAATTATCTTAAAATGTGAATATGCGTATTTAGTTTTGGTTTTAAAGAGTCTGACGTTGTGTCAGGAAAAGACTTCGTTCTGAGCCTCGGAGCAACATCTGAGACCCAAGTTCATATTTTCTGGAAATGAAATAACTTTAAAATCTTGTGAAAAGTACAGCTCTAAATATGCTCAATAAGTATTTAAAATGAAAGGGTCAAACGCCTGTAGCCACATTACATGTAATGCTGTATTCTGACATATGTTGTATTTACTGTTATTTGAGAGTATTCATCTTTTATAACACAACACCTTCTGATTTATATTGGAAGCATTTCAGTAATAAAGACTCATTTAGACTCACCCACTTCATCAGAACGAGTGGCAGACTCCTGCAAAGATTAATTAGGACTACAAGGTATTTTTGCCTACAGCAATTAGACTGCATAACAAACTGATGAGCATACTGTATTTATTAGCACTCAACTATTTTATTTTATTCATACATGCTTGTCCTATTTCTTCACTTAGTGTGATCCGCTCATCGCGGCTTAATCGGTTGCACGTTTGCCGAGCCAGGATGAACAGGTGGAGCTAAGTCAAGCCAGGTGTAGATAGCTGGGATAAGTGCACGTTCACGGCTTTCTCACATAGACCACGGTATCGATCACAGATTTACTGATGCGGAGATGGAGAAGACGCATGCGCCATATGTTTAACCCAATGAGCAGCAGCTTATATGGAAAGTAACGAGGAGGGGAAGAATATGCAAAAAGGGAAATACAGCTCTTATCAAACGGAGAGAAAAAGCCCAACATAGCGGACCCGACTTAATGTGTGAGAGTGTAAAAATATCTACTTAGCCCATAGTCACTACACATTTTTATAAAGTTGTAGGCTACACTGTGTTTTAATTGCTTTAAATATGCTAGTTTCATGTTTCTGTTTTTATGTGATAAATGTGCTGGTTTTAGCCTACTGTAAAGTAGGCTAAAACCAACCCTATGACTAGGCTTAATTTCAAACCCTTATTCACAACGCGAGTTTTACAACCATATGCACAAATCTCTATAAGCTATATCTAATTCTTTGTACAATTAATGTTCATACAGAACAATCAGAAAGGGACAACAACTAGAAAAAGAAGTAAATGACTTCAATACACGCTGTGAGTATTTGTAAAACAATATTCATGTTTTTTTTATTCTTCTGACAAGTGACCGCACCAAAATAAAAAGATTAAGAACCATTGTGGTGTTCCCGGTGTGATGAATAACTACACTACATACGTCCTGTATATAGGCCACGTTATTGGTCCAGGGATGGGAGACTAATTGAGAAGGTTATGAAACCAATGTAAGCTATAATAAAAAAACATTAGGCCTACATATTAAGGAGTAACACAAACTGTCCTTTATTAGAGAAGGATAAGCAACAAGAAAATGAATCATGAATGTATTGGTCTCTGACCAGTCTGTCATTATTTTCATCTGGGAATATCGCTACATTAATATCGTCACACTTAATCTTCGGAGCGCGTCCTGTATAAACCTGAAGCTGAGACCACGGACGCTGCGCTGCTCATCTCTACTTTTACAGAGAGAGTGGACACTGATGCGACTCGCAGGTCTGCCGGCAGGCAGCGGCCACCGGTCAGCGGCCATCGAGCAGCGGCCGCACGCCAGGCAGCCTCGAAACAGTACCGTCCCACCGGGAAAAGTCCCACTCCGCATCAGGGTGCCACTGCAACCATTTCTAATCATCTAAACAACTGTAGTAGGGTTTAAATCAAACTCGCGACAACAATAGTGACAAGTAGGCTAATGCATGTTAATAAAATAAAGCAGAACACATGCAGAAGACAACGGAATAACTGTTAAACACGTTTATTTCGGATCAGACGGCTGCTGATTTGACACATGAGACTCCAGGATTAATCTTAGCCCGGCTGTTAGCCTGCTCTGGACCAGGCTAGCCGCAAAGAATAAATCTCCATGGTTACTTGGCCGGGCTTAATTCAATCTGGTTTTGTGCAACCGAGTCAAAGCTAAATTCATCCAGGATAACTTGAATATCCCGGCTTAATCCCTTATCCTAGTTTCGTGCAATAGGCCTCTGGTCTTTGTTTTGGGGGAAATAAAATGACTAAACCTTCTAAAAACTCTGCTCTTTGTCTCATTGTTACATGTAAATTGTTGCTGGTTTTATTTTTATGGTTTTATCAATAACAAAATATATCTCACTAATAAATCTGGAAATGAACTCAACAGCTAGTAACTCTGGATATCATTCCACAGATCTCACCACAGACCATCTCAACTGACTGACATTTATTTCCTATTGGACTGTTTTATTTTATAAATTATTACATATTGTCCTTCACTACATCTCAGAGAGGAATATTGTACTTTTACTACTACATTAGGTTTAATATCTTTAAATGGATTGATTATAGGCCAAATAAATAATAAAATTAGAGGGAAAAAACTGGAAAGGTGTCTGCAGCTCTGCTTGTAGTTCCTGCTTAATTATTTTAATATATTGCTATAATCGATCAATTTAAATTATTCATAAAATAAAATAAAACATTAAAGGTTTGCTGAGTGAGTTCCAGCTGCAGGTGTCTGGTGTAATAAATGTCTGGTGGCGATCAGCAGGAACTACAATCAGAGCTGCAGACAAATACATACATTAAAACATGTTTATTCCTCTAATTTCATTGTTTTAATTTGAATGTATTCATCCTATACACTAACCCACCTCATTTGTTTAATTAGATTGCAAGACTTTATTTTTTATATGATTTTATATCCTTTTTTTTAAGCATTCTCTATTAATTAGAAAGGAAATTGGATCTAGTGTCCTCTCTGAGATGTACAAAATGTTTTAAGAATTTATAAAATGAAAAGGTTAAAATGCTTTAACAGCTATTGTCTGTTGTTATGTCAGAGCTGAGAAAAAATACACACATTAGACACATTTACAGTTCATTCAACTTCATTTGTTTAATAAAGATATTGCCATCACCTTCTTAAAAGGGGAGTATTATATTTCAACTACTATATTAGATTTAATATATTTAAATTGATTGATTATAGGCTAAATAAAAAAGAGAAACGTGTCTGCAGCACTGCTTGTAGTTTCTGCTGATCACCACCAGAGGGCGTATTTATATCAAACACCAGCAGCTGACAGCTGGAACTCAGTCACTGAACCTTCAAAGGTTTTATTTTATGAATTATTTAATGATTTTGCCATTAACAACATCTCAAAAAGGGAATATTAATCCTTGTGTTGTCCCCGTCCGCTGTGGTTTGCTGGTTTGGCTCAAAGTCCTCCACTAGGTGGGTTCCCGAAGACCCCGAGGCCCGGATTATTTCACTAGACCCCGAGGCTCATATTATTCCACTAGGCGGGGGTCCCGGAGACCCCGAGGCTCGTATTATTTGACTAGGCGGGGGTCCCTGAGACCCCGAGGCTCGTATTATTTGACTAGTCGTGGGGTCCCTGAGACCCCGAGGCTCGTATTATTTGACTAGGCGTGGGGTCCCTGAGACCCCGAGGCTCGTATTATTTCTCTAGGCGGGGGTCCCGGAGACCCCGAGGCTCGTGATCTGTCCCACGTGGAGTCTCGGGGACCCCGAGGCCCGTATTCTTTCTCCTCACCGGGTCCTCTAGACCCCAAGGCTCGTGATCTGTCCCACATGGGGCTTCGGGGACCCCGAGGCTCATAAGGTTTCCCACCGGGGGGTCTCGGAGTCAATGAAAACCCAGAGGTGCGTATTCTTCAAGACCAAACAAACACAAAGACGCAAAACACAAACCAAACACCCAAACAGTATTTTGACATAGGGAAGAAGAAGAAGAAGAAGAAGAAGAAGAAGAAGAAGAAGAAGAAGAAGCTCCTGGCTGGAACCCTGGAACCCTGGCTCCTCGACCGCAGCATACTAAACATTTTTTTATTTGTTTTTATTATACACATCCCCCGTAGGCATATGTCTTCCATTGGTTTCTCTTGTTTTTGTTTGCTTTTATTTTATTTTTGTCCGTTCTTCGGCTTCGCATAAACAACCTAGCAACCGGGTGCAAAAGTCGGCATGGCCCGTTGTTCGACTCTAGACCCGCAGGGGAGAACGGCGAGAAGCTGCGGAGGCGGTGCTAGTGGTGGAGCAAGAAGAGGCGACCTTCGTTTCGAAAGACGGCAAAATCGAGTGGTCCTCAAAAACGTTTCAGCCCGGGCCTCGGGAAAAGGCCGCATGCCCCGAGCCGCGGAGCCCCGGACCCACGGACTACTCAGCCGCACACGTTCACGACATCACTTCCGCGTTTGGCCTGTTTGTCACGCGGCGAATAGAAGACATTGTGCTGGCCGCGACAAACCTCCAGGCCCTGAGGACGCACGGCAACAAGTGGAAAGGCATGGACGCGGTGGACCTGCGCGCCTACCTCGGCCTGCTGATCCTCTCGGGCGTGTACAGGTCCCGGAACGATGCCTTGGAAAGCCTGTGGCACGAGGAGAGCGGCAGGCCCGTGTTCCGCGCCACGATGCCCCTGAAGCGGTTCCACGTGTACTCGAGAGTGCTGCGATTCGACGACCGCGAGTTGAGAGCCGCCAGACGGGCCACCGACAAACTGGCGGCCATAAGGGAAGTGTGGGACGAGTGGGCGCGTCGACTTCCTAGCCTGTACAACCCGGGCACCGACGGGACTGTGGACGAGCAGCTGGTCCCGTTCCGCGGTTGGTCCTCGGTCATTTGTTTTGTGTTATTTTCTTTTTCTTCTTGTTCTCCTTCTTCTTGTTGTCCTTGACCCCCCCCCCCCCTCCTCTCCTCTCTCTCTCTCTCTCTCTCTCTCTCTCTCTCTCTCTCTCTCCGTGTGTGTGCGCATGTGTGTGTGCCTTTGTGGTTTCCTGTGTGCTTCTGTCACACCACCACTCATAACCGCTTCTTGTCTTTTTGTGTGTGTGTGTGAGTGTGTGTGCGTACGTGTGTGAGTGTGTGTGTACGTGTGTGTGTACGTACGTGCGTGTGTGTCTTCTCGCGTCCAAAGGCCGCTGCCCCTTCCTCCAGTACATGCCCAGCAAACCGGCGAGGTACGGAATCAAGTCGTGGGTGGCCTGCGACGCCAAGTCCAGCTATGCCTGGAACGTGCAGATCTACACGGGTAGGTCCGTGGAGGGCGTGCCCGAGAGGAACCAGGGATCCCGGGTGGTGCTGGACTTGACCGAGGGGCTCCGGGGCCCCCGCAACGTGATGTGCGACAACTTCTTCACCTCATACGAGCTGGCCCGGCGGCTGCTTCGCGAGAGGGGCCTCACCCTCGTCGGCACGGTGCGGAAAAACAGGCCGCCCGCACTGGTCCGGACCAAGGGGCGGGCCGCGTCGTCCTGCAGGTTCGCGTTCACGCGCGCCGCCGCGCTGGTGTCCTAGGTGCCCAAGAGGAACAAGAACTTGCTGCTGCTCAGCACGCTGCACCCGGGTGACGAGCGTGTCCTCGGGTCCAAACCCGAGATCGTGCTCCACTACAACGGCACCAAGGGCGGCGTGGATAACCTGGACAAGCTCGTCGCCACGTACAGCTGCCGGAGGAAGACCGCTCGTTGGCCCCTCGCCGTCTTCCACAACATCCTCGACGTGTCCGCCTACAACGCCTTCGTCGTGTGGCGGGAGCTCAGGCCCGAGTGGCTGCGCGGCAAGCTCAACATGAGGAGAGTCTTCCTCGAGCGGCTGGGCAGGGCGCTCGTCGCTCCGCTCATCGAGAGGCGGGAGCGTCTCCCTCGCACGGAGGCGTCCGTCGCGCTCGTCAGGACCTTGACGGAGAAACGCGTCTCGGGCTCGAGGGGCGACGGGCGGCTCGACGACGGCGGGCCGGGTGAAGGCGCGGGACCGAGCGAAGGAGGAGGAGGAGGAGGAGGAGGAGGTGTCAGCTCTGTCCTAGGGAAAGGGACCGTAAAACACAGACTGTCTGCAGGGGCTGCCGCAGATTTGTGTGCGGGAGCTGTGCGCGGGTATATTGCCCGGAATGCGCTAGGCGGTGAGTGTATGTGTATGTGCGTGCGTGCGTGTGTGTGTGCGTGCCTCGGGGGTCCCTGAGACCCCGACGTGAAAGAACACCGGCCCCGGGGTCTCTGTGACCCCATCCGTGGGAAACATTGTGAGCCACGGGGCCGCCTAGACCCCAGGTGGGACAGATCGTGAGCCTCGGGGTCTCCGGGACCCCGTCCGTGGGAAACATTGTGAGCCTCGGGGCCGCCTAGACCCCAGGTGGGACAGATCTCTGGGTGAGCCTGAGCCGGGGTAGACCCCAGGTGGGACCCGTCCGTGGGAAACATTGTGAGCCTCGGGTCCGGGGACCCCAGGTGGGACAGTGTGTGTGAGCCTGTGTGTGTGTGTGTGTGACCCATGACCAAGTGAAGGAAACACGAGCCTCCCCGGGGTGCCAGTCAAGGGGGATCCCCACCTGTGTTGTGTGTGTGTGTGTGTGTGTTTGTTGTGTGTGTGTGAATTCCAAAACATTTTTGACACAAAACAACTTTTGAAACAAAAAAATCTTCTAAGCATCCACCCGATGTGCTGTTCACGCTGAAAATTACATCATAGCTATGGTAACCAGCCACGCTGAGGCGTTACTCAATCTGCAATGGAAAACGGATGGAGAGTGCGTTGAGTCGAGTAAAGGCGAGTAGAGTCGAGGCAAGTCGAGCTGTTACCAGCAGTGGAAAAATGCCATTTGTGTGCCAGGCATAATGTTGCCTATTCTTTTTGTCACAGTTAAAATAAAAAATGCACTGCTGTGGACATTGTTTACTTCATTAATGGACTGAGGATGGGATTCGGTTTGGTTTGGACCGGAGGTCGGCAGAATGTTTTTTGTTTTTATGATTATTTTTTAGGTTTTTTCGGCCTTGATTTTTGACAGGACAGCTGAGGGCATGAAAAGGAAGGGACACGCAGCAAAGGGCCGCATGTTGGAGTCGAACCCCTACCAGCTGCGCCAAGGAGCAAACCTCCATATATGGACGCCCGCTCTTCCAACTGAGCTACCTGGGCACCGCTTGGGCAGAATCTCTGTGGGTTCAGTATTCAGCAAAACCCCAGAAATCTGTGCTCAGTGCATCCATAGTTAAAATAGTGTCCTTTAACGCTTGCAAACAAAAGTGGCCCAAGAATTTAGCCTCCCATAACTCATAACTCTTTTCATCTCCATCAAACAGATGCCCCAACCAGCGGCTAACGTGGAGCCTTGTATCTGCAGCTTGTCCCCAGAACTTTATTTTCAGACGACATTTCATGCTTGAAGTTTTTGTTACTCTTAAATTCTTATTTTTGTTTGATATTTACTCTTTTGTTTTATTTTATTGACACAAATCCGATTCCATACTCATAGGCCATCTTGTTTATTTGATATCCTACATCATTATAATCTTATCATTATTTAAAAAAGGGTAACTCAATCCCAACACACTACAAAATATTAAAATGGAATGAACAGTATAACATACAAGGTCAAATATTGTGAGACCAAATTCCCATCAAACAAACCTAAAATCCTGTCAATTGTAGTTTGATCTAGGTTTTATGAACAGTTGAGACTAATCCAACACCCACAATGTGAGTTCCAAAGCCCCCCCCTAAAATGTATGTAATAGTATTTTGTTGTGAGGATAAATTACAAAATGAATAAATTAAAACTGTTTTGATTCCAGTAAGTTATCTTTAAACTTGAATAAAACTGAATGCATGACACTTGGAAATCATACTACAAATACAGATGTTAAATTAGTAATTGAAAATAAAACAATCAAAAGAGTCTGAAATTACAATTCTGGGGGTTGAACTTGAATACAAACTGTGCTGGAAGCCCCTCAATAAATATCTATGCATGAAGATGGCCAGGAGTATTAGTATATTGAATACAACTAGATACATATTGACCCAAATTACATTACATACTTTGTACTTCACACTTTTGACCATATATTTGTTATATTCAATTAAATTAAATTCAATTTTATTTATAGTATCAATTCATAACAAGTGTTATCTCAAGACACTTTACAGATAGAGTGAGTCTAGACCACACTCCATAATTTACAAAGACCCAACAGTTCTAGTAGTTTCCTCCAGAGCAAGCAACAGTGTGACAGTGGCGAGGAAAAACTTCCTTTTAGGCAGAAACCTCGAACAGACCCAGGCTCTTGGTAGGCAGTGTCTGACGGGCCGGTTGGGGTTAGAATGAAGAGTGGCAATAACAGTCACAAAAAATAGTAGTTTGTAGTAGTTCCTGGTAGTAGTTCATGGCATAGCAGGGCACTGTGCGGCATTACAAGGCACAGCAAGACGTGGCAGGGCACTGCAGAGCGTAGCAAGATGAACATGGCATCGCAGAATGTGTAGCGGGACTATGGCAACAGCTGCAACCACGATTTTGGAGCCTCCCTAATCCAAGGAAACATGCTGGGCGAAAAAGGACTTAAGGACTCTGGGGAATGACTCCCCAAAGCTAGGTTAGTAACAATCATTTCTGGGACATGGATGCACATAAAGTTTTATTATATTATTGATTATATGATAGATAGATCTGACAACTATGACGAGAAGCAGGTGGGCCGGGTTATGCGGACGATGCAACTCCTCACTCCCTAACAATATTCAATTCTATGCCCTAACTATAAGCTTTATCAAAGCATAACTAAGAGAGACAGGGTAAAGAGAGGAGCCTGGTCAGGCTAGAACTCTCCCCAACTGGATCGGGCTGTATGCCCCGCCTCCCTAAGTTTTATTATATTATCGATTATATGATAGATAGATCTGACAACTATGACGAGAAGCAGGTGGGCCGGGTTAAGCGGACGCTGCGACTCCTCACTCCCTAACAATATTCAATTCTATGCCCTAACTATAAGCTTCATCAAAGAGGAAAGTCTTAAGCCTACTCTTAAATGTGGGGACGGTGTCTGCCTCCTGAACCCAAACTGGAACCTGGCTCCACAAGAGAGGAGCCTGATAGCTGAACGCTCTGGCTCCCATTCTACTTTTAGAGATTCTAAGAACCACAAGTAACCCTGCATTCTTGGAACGTAGTGCTCTTGTAGGGTTGTAAGGTACTATGAGCTCTTTAAAATAAGATGGTGCCTGACCATAAACAGATTTGTAGGTGAGAAGAAATATTTTAAATTCTATTCTGGATTTTACAGGAAGTGTAAATTCTTGTAAATTCTGGAGTATGGTCTAGACTAGGGATGAGCGAGTACAGCATTATCTGTATCTGTATCTGTTTACCACATTAATTATCTGTATCCGTATCTGTACTCAGACTGGGCGGGGCCTAACCCGGAAGTGGGCAGATTTAACCCGGAAGTAGGTTGGGTTGTCTTGAAATGGGCGGGGCTTTAACCAGTATGTTATTTTAAGCATGCAATTGATATGGGTTGATCAGAAATTGTTATATTTATTGCTGATTAGAAAACTATTGATCAGTGGTGTTGTCATGGTAACAAACTATATACAAAACAAGTTTTGCAACAATAAATACAACAATGCGGTTGCTATTATTAAGTAAAATGTAATGAACAAGAGTTTTCATACTCAATAATATAACTTTCTTTTTTAAAACTTTTAATTTTTCTATGATCAGTGTGATCAGTGTTTTTTTTAATTTTTTCTTATTTTCACACCAGAGGCCTATTGCACGAAACTAGGATAAGGGATTAAGCCGGGATATTCAAGTTATCCTGGATGAATTTAGCTTTGACTCGGTTGCACAAAACCAGATTGAATTAAGCCCAGCCAAGTAACCATGGAGATTTATTCTTTGCGGCTAACCTGTTCCAGAGCAGGCTAACAGCCAGGCTAAGATTAATCCTGGAGTCTCATGTGTCAGATCAGCTGCCGTCTGATCCCAAATAAACGTGTTTAACAGTTATTCCGTTGTCTTCTGCATGTCTTCTGCTTTATTTTCATTAACATGCATTAGCCTACTTGTCGCTATTGTTGTCGCGAGTTTGATTTAAACCCTACTACAGCTGTTTAGATGGTTAGAAATGGTTGCACTGGCACCCTGATGCGGAGTGGGACTTTTCCCGGTGGGACGGTACCGTGCCTGGCGTGCGGCCGCTGCCCGGTCCTGTGAGTCAGTGTCCACTCTCTCTGTAAAAGTAGAGATGAGCAGCGCAGCGTCCGTGGTCTCAGCTTCAGGTTTATACAGGACGCGCTCAGAAGATTAAGTGTGATGATATTAATGCAGCGATATTCCCAGATGATAATAATTTAGCGATATTCCCAGATGATATTAATGTAGTGATATTCCCAGATGATATTGATGGCAGACTGGTCAGAGATCAATACATTTATGATTTCATGTTCTTGTTGCGTATCCTTCTCTAATAAAGGACAGTTTGTGTTACTCCTTAAAAGCCTGATTACCACACCATTCATACCTGGACTGTATGACTTCTTAAACTCGCTGATTTGAAGACCGCAATGACAGTTGTGTTCCCGCAAAGTTAAGATTTCAGACAATACTCTGGGTGACATATATATATATTCTCTCTCTCTCTCTCTCACTTACTTACACACACACACACACAAGTTAATGTCCAGCCTCAGAATGCAAGTTATGAAACCATCTTTGTTCTAATTATTGCACAGCGGCCAAATATGTTTGTCAGTCACAGTCAGCAACAATGAAAACACACACTGCTCAACTGAATATGAAGGCAAATGGCTTGCACTAAGCCCAAAATAGTTTCTGACTCACCAATCGGTAGATTATTTGTACATAAAATCCATCCGACGCTGTTTCTTCGTGAAGACATCGATCATTGCGTTGTAAAACTCGTCTTTACGGGCCTTCAGTTTGCATAGTCTCTGACTCTCTGACAGAATGGCAAGGGCTGAAAGACGTGCTTGCCCGTCCGGTTCCAACAGGATGTTTTGATCAGTTTCAGGGTGGAGGATGTGCAAAGCTGTAGTTGCCGGTATTATATGAGCTGACGGTTTTTCATGCTTGGTTAAAGCTGCGGGCAGGTTGTTCAGATCCCAAGACCCCGTAGAGGTCCAGCCGCTGACTGTTAGCACAGCCACATAGCCACATCTTTTCTTCCAAACCAGTCAGTTTGAAACGATCGGACGAGTTTTTGTCCCTTTTGCTGCAGTAGTCCATCTAAGGCTGGCATAGACCTCCATCTTGCTATTAGTTCTTTTTTTGAATTAAAATCGAGTTTAGAGGAGATCCTCACCGCTGTGATATCGGCGGACACCGCTGCTGTCATTTTGACTTTGAATTTCGCGGGGATTGCGTTTACAACGTAGCTGGTGTAATGACGTCAGGTACGCAAAGGGCCAGTAATATCTCGATTTTAATTGGTCCATGTTTGATATGTAACGGAGATGATTACTGGCATAACGCATTTACGTGCAAAGGCACAGCAGAGTTGTGCTTTTTGCCGTACATGTTAAAGAATACATGATCGAAGTGCGCATGCGCAACATTGGTTTATCGCTTGAATGGACAGTAAAGGCACAGCTTATTCTACAATTTTTTCTATTTGATTAACTGCTACATTTGTCATCGTACCGTCAAAATAATTGGAATAACGCACATATAAATCACAAGAATAAACAATAAAAATACAAATACAAAATACAAATACAAACATTTATTTAATAAACATTTTTATGCTTGAATTTTGGCAGTGCCTAGCTTGCCTACCCTGACTGCACGTGGAAACGGTGGTCCCAGCTCTTTTCAGGTCATTGACCAGTTCCTCCCGTGTAGTTCTGGGCTGATTTCTCACCTTTCTTAAGATCATTGAGACCCCACGAGGTGAGATCTTGCATGGAGCCCCAGTCCGAGGGAGATTGACAGCCATGTTTAGCTTCTTCCATTTTCTAATGATTGCTCCAACAGTGGACCTTTTTTCACCAAGCTGCTTGGCAATTTCCCCGTAGCCCTTTTCAGCCTTTTGGAGGTGTACAAATTTGTCTCTAGTGTCTTTGGACAGCTGTGTGAGCTTATGTGTGTGAGTGTTTATCTGATGAGCAGGTGGCACCTTGTACGGCAGCCTCAGCCACAGTGTATGAATGTGTGTGAATGGTGAATGTTTCCTGTATGATGTAAAAGCGCTTTGAGTAGTCGTTAAGACTAGAAAAGCGCTATATAAATACAGCACATTTACATTACATTTACATTTTGAAGGCACACTAACAGGTCTTAGTGTGCCTTTGAGGGTCAGAATTGTAGCTGATAGACAGGTGTTCAAATACTTATTTGCAGCTGTATCATACAAATAAATAGTTAAAAAATCAGACATTGCGATTTCTGCATTTTTTTTTTAGATTATGTCTCTTACAGTGGACATGCACCTATGATGACAATTTCAGACCCCTCCATGATTTCTAAGTGGGAGAACTTGCAAAATAGCAGGGTGTTCAAATACTTATTTTCCTCACTGTATATCTGGTTTTACAGCTGTTTCTAAGGTTCCTGAGTTTAGAGATAAGTCAGTAAAGGCAGGTCTTGGTGAATTTTGCTTCTAATAGTTATAATTTTATCATTGAAGAATCTCATGAAGTCGTTACTACTAAGAGCTATGGGAATACTTGGCTCAGTAGAGCTGTGACCTTCCGTTAGCCTGGCTACAGTGCTGAAAAGAAACCTGGGGTTGTTCCTATTTTCCACTATTAATGACGAGTAGTACGCTGCTCTGGCATTACGGAGGGCCTTCCTATACATTTTAAGACTATCTTGCCAGATTAAACGAGAATTTTCCAATTTGGTGGAATGCCAAATCTTCTCATATTGTGTGTGAGTTTGGGGAAATACTGTACCTAGAAAAATATTAATTTACATTAAATTACAAAATATTTGCACATTGCAAAAAAGAGCAATCAGGATAATGAATCACACACGAGAACACTAATCATCTGTTTCTAATTCACATTTGTTGAAATTTATGGATATTGTTACATTCAACACTGGACAATTTATGTTTTAAGTTAAAGAAAATAATCTACTATGTAACATACACCCAATGTTGAAGGAAAGAGCCGGGGGATATCATCTAAGAGGAAATTATGAACTACTGTTAAAAGCATGTGTGTTTCACTTAGTGGGGTGAGATTGTGGGATGGACTGAACAATGACATCAAAAAGAGCCATAATATCATTTAGTTAAAAAAGTGATTATAAAAATCATTACGGGACCAATACAGAAAAGAAACCTAAACATGGAATGGAAATGTAATGCAAAGGTATTGTTGTATAGAGTTGTAAGTAATTGGGAGATCTGATATTCTATATTTGCATACCTTTTTACTTTGTAATAAGATGATTTTGTGAAATAGGGGGAATTTCAAATTGCTTCCACCTGCTCCTCTCTCTCTCTCTCTCTCTCTCTCTCTCTATATATATATATATATATATATATATATATATATATATATATATATATATATATATATATATATATAATATATCTTCTTGTATTTGTTAAATACTGATTGTTTGTGTTTCATTCAGTGGTTTTAATTTTTAGTTTTTACTGTTGTTGTCTTGCAACGCTGTTGATTGTTTGAGATAAATAAATGAAATGAAACAAGCTAAATGGATAAATACATTTCATGTATTGTAGAAGGCTATTTTATAGCTTTGCAATATATATTTTGCTAAATGTGCATTTTAAATTTTATTTTTGCAGCAGGAACCTTTTTCAAAAATCTAACAACCACTCCTTTGATTTGAGGCAGACTCAGGCCGTAAACTAGAGGGTTATTAATTGGGGGGATCATCAAATACAGTAAAGATAAAACAACTGTGATGATAGGATTAATTTTATCAGCCTCAAATCGAGTCAATGACAGCTCACAGAAGACAGAGAGAGAATAGGTGATGAATGTAATGATGTGAGGCAGGCAGGTCTGGAACGCCTTTCCTCTGAATTCAGACGAGCTTCTCCTGCAAACAAGCAGAATACGGAGATAGGTGTACAGGACAAAGAAGAGAGGGATGAAGATGGTTGTGACCAAAAGATACTGACCTACTATGCTGTTCAGAGTTGTGTCCACACAGGAGAGCTGTACCACAGGCAAGTTGGAACAAAACAGCCTATTCAGTTTATTGCCACACAGCGGTAATCGGACAGTAAGATAGAGCATAAAGCTAATAGCAAATGCAGGGTAGAGCACGGCAAAAATCACTAGATGTGTTACCATTTTAAATGTCATTTTACTGTGATAGTGTAAAGGCTGGCAAATAGCAACAAATCTATCATAGGCCATGATGCTGAGGAACGTCATCTCACATGATACATAGGTGTAAATAACATATATCTGAATGGAACAAAATGGACGTGATATTAAATGAGTGTCAGACAGAATGTCCATCAGAAACCTGGGGAAGAAGCCGGCTGAGCCGTACAGAGAGTTAAAAGACAGACAGCTGATAAAAATATACATGGGCTGATGCAGAGACTTCTCCAGACAGACTGTCAGAATAATGACAATGTTAGCAGAGACTATAGTCATGTAGACCAACAGACACAGACTGAAGAACAGATATCTGAGGGGCCCAAAGTCTGCAAACAGAGTGAACTGAAAATACAAAGGATTCAGGCTGTTGTTAGTCATCATGTCTGCACAACAGCAGAGCTAGGAAGAAGAGAAGTGAGAACAGATGGAGATACAGTAATTGAGATTAAAATGTTCACAGCAAAATGTCCTATTTTAACAGCAGACTCAACACTTAGAATAAACCTGCATTCATGTAAGTTGCATAAAGTGCACATTTCTAACAATTTTGATTCAGAAAGATCAAAACATTGACCTGGAATAAAAAGGTGAGTGTCACATGAACAAAATGCACAAGCAACCTCACATTTTTCATTGAACAATATTAGAGTTGAAAAAGAGATGTATCCAGGTTAACAAGGCTCATACATGACAGACATTCAAAAGGTTCTTTTCCACAAGTGACATATTTGCAATTACATTCAAACTTTTGGAAAAGCTTTTAGCGTAGTGAAGTTCTCCACTTTTGTGTCTAATAACAGCTGATATAATCAGCTGAAACAATATACTGTATATAGTGTTCATATGTGTCCTGTTGTCTATCCAGCAGTTAAAAGACATTCAATAAACAGTCTATGCATCAGTGTATGTAAAGATTTAGAATAATACACAGCACCCTCCCCTGACCACAGCAGACTGAGGCAGCAGCTGAACCTTTATTCTGTTTTGCTGTCACACCGAGAGCAGCAACCTGTGCACACAGGGTCCAAAGGGAGGGACGCAAAACAAACCCAAATCAGGAGGGACAGACAATGAGACAGATCTGGCAGATAGATAGATAGATAGATAGAAAGATAGATAGATAGATAGATAGATAGATAGATAGATAGATAGATAGATAGATAGATATTTATGGATCCCAATAAAATGGGAAATTACAGTGTTGCAGCAGCAAAATCAGTCACACAGCACAAAATATAAATATAAATGAAATACTAGGATACAATATACTGTATTGAGCTGTGTTAATGTGTCCCTGTTAATAAGAGTTCATCAGTTAAGCAATGTGTTAGTGTTATGCAGTAATGTTACCAACAATGGGGGGGGGGGCACACCCAAATTTGAAACATTGAGGAAGGGTGGGGGTGTTTCCTGCCGTTATTGTGGTCTGAATGTTCGGCGTGGTCACGGCCAACAGTGATCGGAGTTACAGTGAGCTGTTTCTAAAATAAAATGCACAGGAGTTGCAAGGCAGTCATTGCCTCCTTATTCAACGCTGCCGCCCAGGGGGGAGCGCTACAATACAATATATACATACACTTGGTTAAAGTGACTATATATAACATTTTAATGTTTCTGATCCTCCTACCCCCCATTTCATCCACTGCCGACCTTCTGGACCAACCCGTTGCTACGCTGCTCATTTCAATAAAAACTCCCCTTATTATTCATACTCACCTTGTCCTGGTCTGCTTCTGGGTTCCTGTTTTGACAAATCGTGACAGTAACAGCCCTAGCCTGGCGTGTTTGCCCCTGGCCGTGAGCGTGGTGACGTTGGGTGGTGTGCATGCATGGTGGGGTGCAATGATTAGCAGCTAAAATCGTGACACAGCATTAACAGGACCTTTAAGAACCTTGGGACATGTCTCGACCAAACCTTTTACCACTCGTTTCAGTTAGCCTGCTAGCTAGTCTGAATAGATTGAGTTACCACGTGCTATTTATGTTATGCACCACAAAAGAAATGATTTCTTATTCTGTGTTTGATTTTGTAGTCGAAATACAGTGGGGCTCGAAGGTTTGGGCACCCCAGGTAAAATATTTTATTGTTGTGCATAAAGAAGCCAAGATAAGATGGAAAAATCTCCAAAAGGCATCAAATGACAGATTAGACATTCATATAATATGTCACAAAAAGTTAGATTTTATTTCCATCATTTACACTTTCAAAATAACAGAAAACATAAAATTGGCGTCTGCAAAAATTTGGGTCAATGTGTGTATATATATATATATATATATATATATATATATATATATATATATATATATATATATATATATATATACTGTATGTGTATATAGTATATATGTATATATTGTGTGTGTATATAGTATATACATATACTATATATACACAGTATATATATATACTGAAAATATATTGTGTATATATATATATATATATATATATATATATATATATATATGTTAATTTCTCTAATGTTTAATTTCTTATTCTTGTGTTTTTTAACTGTTTTTGAGTAAAGCACTTTGGATTGTCCTGTTGTTGAAATGTACTATACAAATAAAGCTGCCTTGCTTCTTGTAAATTTAGGACTTTTCTTTTTAATTAATATCTGTTGTAACAAACATCTACCCACCCTCCCAACACCTCTAAAACCAAGCTGGTCCCTTTATATATTTACCTGAAAGGAGAAAATCAATTACAACATATGAAAATACAATACTGTGTCTCACACATTCTCTGCTTCTATTTTTCCTTATGTTGTCTAATTTAAGATATTTGCATAACTAATATAATCATTTGATTCACTGAGGACACAAAGGGGCTAGAAGGTCTTCCCATGACTTTCCGCTTTCACACCTTCCCCCATTTGGTTAAAACCAACCCTGGAGCATTTGGTCAGATGGTCCGGTTGGTCAGGGGCGGTGGGAAAGCTCATCCGAACCCTGGAGCGGATCAATGGTTTAATGCAGAGGTCTCCAACACCCAGTGAGGTGTAGTCAGGGTAGGCAAGCTAGGCACTGCCTACCCTGCCAAAATTCAAGCATAAAAATGTTTATTAAATAAATGTATTTAATAAACTTATATTTGGATTTGTACTATTTATTCTTGTGATTTATATGTGTTATTCCAAATTATTTAAATGTTTATTAAATAAATGTATTTAATAAACTTATATTTTTAATTTGTACTATTTATTCTTGTGATTTATATGTGTTATTCCAAATTATTTAGAGGATACGATGACAAATGTAGCAGTTACGCATAATCAAATAGAAAAAATGGTAGAATAAGCTGTGCCTTTACTGTCCATTCAAGCGATAAACGGATGTTGCGCATGTGCACTTCGATCCTGTATTCTTTAACATGTACGGCAAAAAGCACAACTCTGCTGTGCCTTTGCACGTAAATGTGTTATGCCAGTAATCATCTGCTTTACATATCAAACATGGACCAATTAAAATCGAGATATTACTGGCCCTTTGCGTACCTGACGTCATTACACCAGCTACGTTGTAAACGCAATCCCCGCGAAATCCAAAGTCAAAATGACAGCAGCGGTGTCCGCCGATATCACAGCCGTGAGGAATTTCTCTAAACTCGATTTTAATTCATAAATAAAGAACTAATAGAAAGATGGAGGTCTACACCAGCCTTAGATGGACTACTGCAGCAAAAGGGACAAAAACTCGTCCGATCGTTTCAAACTGACTGGTTTGGAAGAAAAGATGTGCTACGTGGCTGTGCTAACAGTCAGCGGCGGGACCTCTACGGGGTCCTGGGATCTGAACAACCTGCCCGCAGCTGCCCAAGCATGAAAAACCATCAGCTCATATAATACCGGCAACTACAGCTGGATCGCACATTTTCCACCCTGAAACGGATCAAAACATCCAGTCGGAACCGGACCGGGCCAGCACGTCTTTCAGCCCTTGCCATTCTGTCAATTGAGAGTCAGAGACTATGCAAACTGAAGGCCCGTAAAGACGAGTTTTACAACGCAATGATCACCGTCTTCACGAGGAAAGAGCGTCGGATGGATTTTATGTACCAATAATCTACCGATTGGTGAGTCAGGAAGTATTCTGGGCTTAGTGCAAGTCATTTACCTTCATATTCAGTTGAGCAGTGTGTGTTTTCATTGTTGCTGACTGGGACTGACAAACATAATTGGCCGCTGTGCAATAATTACAACAAAGATGGTTTCATAACTAGCGTTAGCATGCTGATGCTGGACATTAACGTGTGAGTGAGTGAGTGAGTGAAAATATATGTCACCCAGAGTTTTTGTCTGAAATTTTAACTTTGCGGGAGCACAACTGGTCATTGCGGTCTTCAAATCAGCGAGTTTTAGAAATCCCAATGTCCAGGTATAAATGGGGGAATCAGGCTTTTGCAGTTGCTGCCCCCGAGACTGCTATCAACCGTGCGTGTGTGCCACACTTGTGCATAACGTTTAGCCTACTGTTTTGATTGAGTATTAGCCTAAACAATAAATTCGGTAATCTGACTTTCATAACTCAGTGCCTAGCCTCTTACTGACATCACCGTACGTCACTGCCAACAACCCCCCCCCATAATATATTGTGTAAATTGAGTTCCATATTAAACTGGGCCTGCAATATATTGATAATACTCTATTAAAATAATTATTGTCATATATATATATATACATCATGTTTTAATGTTAAAGACATACATGTAGCACAGTGGATCTACCTTACCTTACAGGCTGATGAGCCGGTCATCAGTGTTGTGTACATTAAAATCAAATCACAAATAGGCCGATTTATCTTTGCTAATAAATGTAAATGTGCTGTATTTATATAGCGCTTTTCTAGTCTTAACGACTACTCAAAGCGCTTTTACATCATACAGGATACATTAACCATTCACACACATTCATACACTGGCCGAGGCTGCCGTACAAGGTGTCACCTGCTCATCAGATAAACATGGGTTCAGTGTCTTGCCCAAGGACACTTCGACATGGGACTGCAGGGCCAGGGATTGAACCACCAACCTTCCAATTGGCAGGCAACCGCTCTACCACTGAGCCACAGCCATATTATAATAATACAGTATGTTGGGGGTTTTCTCCAAATGTTACCCCCCCACACCTTTTTAATTTACAATGGTCTTAATAAAACTTTGTAATGTTATAGAGGTCAAAGTATGGTAACAAAGTCCTCAGAATGTGAATCTATAAAGCAAAGTTGGGATTGTTTTTTAATGTGTGTGTGTGTGTGTGTGTGTGTTGTGTACGCCTCTAGTTAGTATGATGCAATCTATTTCAACAACACCAATATGGCATTCACAGAAGGCAGCGGCTGATGTAAGGAGACTGTGATGAGTGTCATTAGCGTGGATGGACACCATGTCAGACCTCGGGGGGGTCTGACTGCAGCCAGATAATTATCACCCAGTGGTCACAGGGTTGGGCCTCAGGGGACAACTGAGAAACAACAGTTATCACAAACACACATACTTTTTCTCCTACCAATGAAACGTTTAATTAAAGTGACGTGACTGAGTCATTTTGCTGACTTTAATAATAAACTGTTAAACTACGCCACACGTAGAGGAGGAAGAAGTACTCAGAACTTTTACTTGAAAATAAAAGTACCACAGTGCACAAATACTCTGTTACAAGTCCTGCATTCAATATAGGTCTGCTCAATTAAGAAAAGAATTATTTTGGTTAATACTGAAATCATTATTATTAACCACAGTTACTCATTGACTTTTGAGAAACATGTTGCATTTATTGAAACAGTGAAACAAATCAACAGTAAAAAAAAAAAAATACAATGATAAGAGCTAATGAGGTATAACCATCTATCAGCTATTGTATAATTCCATCCATAAGTAACAAAAAAAACAAATATGCTGCAAAAAAGTTGGCGAAGCGCAGTTCATCTCAAACGAGCCTAATCACATCAGTGTATCTGATATAGGCGGGGCCAGAGCCCAGCTGCACCAATCACATCGGTGTATCTGATATAGGCAAGGCATGAGGCGAGCTGCACCAATCACATCGGTGTATCTGATAGAGGGGAGGCCAGAAGCCAGCTGCACCAATCACATCGGTTTATCTGATGTACGCGGTAAACTGCGGTAAAGTCGGACAGTTTTCAGCCGATTTCAGCCACCTTTAGGCTGAGCAGGAAGTGAACACATGCACCCTCCCCTGACTACCGCAGACTGAGGCAGCAGCTGAACCTTTATTCTGTTTTGCTGTCACACTGAGAGCAGAAGAAAATAAAGGATAAAATATGAATGACTAAACAGACATTAATGAAGAAGTTCCCCAGCACGTTGGCCAGGAGTCCTTCTTGATGCCTACTGTCTCAAACATCTCTCTCAGATAAGGACGAGGATGATGGGTCTTACTGCTTGTCTGCCAAATCTCTGGGATCTCTGTTTTCTTCATCATGTCGCCATCCATACTACTATCCATACTACATAGTATTATACTACTGTGTGCTAACGTTAGCACATAGTAGTGTAACACTTTTGGTAGTATGCTACTATGTGCTAACGTTAGCACCATCAAGCCACAATGATTTGCTGTGAATTAATGCAGAATGCTGAATCTGCATGCTTAGACAATGTTGAGTTGTCTTAGTCGTGCGTCAAATGAAACGTACAGTAGATATATTCCCATCCATTTAGATTGAATATGGTATTGATGACGTAAACATTAATAACAATAACTCAGTGAAATGATGTGAAAGTTGAGGACTAGATTAGGACTGGATTAAAGCTGATTCTGGTTTCCAACTTCGCCCCAGGTGTGTCTGTTAAAACACGGACGGAGACAACTTCTCTCTAACTAAGTTTCCATCCACTTGTCAATTGAATTACAGTATCTGAAGTTTGGTAAAAAAATATACTCATGCGAATAAAATTGGTGAAACTGTTGATGCTTCATTAAGATCAACGTGCAACCTAGCTAACAGGTGAAGAACACACCAAAACCACTAGGTAACTTACTTTAAATGTGCAAGAACTATAGACCAATAACAGGCTTAAGTGAACTGACAACATGAGTTATACGACTTACAGTTCCCAAAGAGGCACACACACAATCTCAGCTGATTATCCTTCGGACAGCTGCTCTCTTTTTTTTCCCCTCACCGTTTTTCCGTGTGGCGCGCGCACCCCCTCGAGATGTGAGGCGCGTGACCGTGCTATTGTCCGACATGACAACCCCTTGTACAAAACTAAAGTAACGAGACAATTTTGTAAAATGTAAGGAGTAGAAAGTACCGATATTTGTGTTAAAATGTAAGGAGTAGAAGTAAAAAGTCGCCACAAAAATAAATAGTAAAGTAAAAATATCAGAAAAATCTACTTGAGTACAGTAACGAAGTATTTGTACTTTGTTACTTCACATCTCTGGTCTTGTGTTCTCTCGCCCCCAGAGTCTTGCCCTCTCCTCTCTCCTCCTACCGCTTCCTGCAGGTGTTTCTGGCTCTGGATCTGTGGTTGGAGTCACTTGCTGCCTCCATGTTCCTGCTCGACAGCTCCATGTCGAGCCTGCTCCATGTCTCTATCTGCCTGTCAGTCTCTCTCTCTCTCTTTTTCTCTCTCTTTCTCTCACCCCCAACCGGTCGAGGCAGATGACCACCCACCCAGGCCCCTATTCTTTTATGAAAAGCACAAAGAGATAACTGTTATATATGTATGTATAAATAAAATTGAATTGAATTGAATTGAATCAAATTTATTATCTTACTGAAATGTTATGGATTTGATTGGCGGGGATTGCTATGCACAAAACACACATGACGGTACACTGATAAGAGCAAATTTAACCATGTATCCAGCTAATTAAAATAGCTCACTTTACTGTATATTGAATAAATATCAAATTAATTTAATATTCCACACAGTGCTTCCTTCCCGAGACATTTAGCAGAGCCACCGTCTCTGTGTCTGGAGCTCACGATTGTGATTTGTTTATAGAAAAATGCAAACAACCTAGAATGTACTGTATCGGTGGTGTAGCCACACCTTATCTTGCAGCGCTGTAGAGATATGTAATGCAACGTGAGACTAGGTTTATGCAACAAAACCATTTTTTTTAAGGTTAGGGGAAGATTGTTATTGGGGGTTGGAAGACGGACCTTCAGTTAGTTACAGTGAGGAAAATAAGTATTAGAACACCCTGCTATTTTGCAAGTTCTCCCACTTGGAAATCATGGAGGGGTCTGAAATTGTCATCGTAGGTGCCTGTCCACTGTGACAGACATAATCTAAAAAAAAAATCCAGAAATCACAATGTATGATTTTTTAACTATTTATTTGTATGATACAGCTGTAAATAAGTATTTGAACACCTGTCTATCAGCTACAATTCTGACCCTCAAAGACCTTAGTCTGCCTTCAAAATGTCCACCTCCACTCCATTTATTATCCTAAATTAGATGCACCTGTTTGAGGTTGTTAGCGGCATAAAGACACCTGTCCACCCCAAACAATCAGTAAGAATCCAACTACTAACATGGCCAAGACCAAAGAGCTGTCCAGAGACACTAGAGACAAAATTGTACACCTCCACAAGGCTGGAAAGAGCTACGGGGAAATTGCCAAGCAGCTTAGTGAAAAAAGGTCCACTGTTGGAGCAATCATTAGAAAATGGAAGCTAAACATGACTGTCAATCTCCCTCGGACTGGGTCTCCATGCAAGATCTCACCTCGTGGGGTCTCAAGGATCCTAAGAATGGTGAGAAATCAGCCCAGAACTACACAGGAGGAGCTGGTCAATGACCTGAAAAGAGTTAGGACCACCGTTTCCAAGGTTACTGTTGGTAATACACTAAGACGTCATGGTTTGAAATCATGCATGGCACAGAAGGTTTCCCCCCGCTTAAACCAGCACATGTCAAGGCCGTCTTAAGTTTGCAAATGATTTGGATGATCCAGAGGAGTCATGGGAGAAAGTCATGTGGTCAGTTGAGACCAAAATAGAACTTTTTGGTCATAATTCCACTAACCGTGTTTGGAGGAAGAAGAATGATGACTACCATCCCAAGAACACCATCCCTACTGTGAAGCATGGGGGTGGTAGCATCATGCTTTGGGGGTGTTTTTCTGCACATGGGACAGGGCGACTGCACTGTATTAAGGAGAGGATGACCGGGGCCATGTATTGTGAGATTTTGGGGAACAACCTCCTTCCCTCAGTTAGAGCATTGAAGATGGGTCGAGGCTGGGTCTTCTAACATGACAATGACCCGGAAGCACACAGCCAGGATAACCAAGGAGTGGCTCTGGAAGAAGCATATCAAGGTTCTGGCGTGGCCTAGCCAGTCTCCAGACGTAAACCCAATAGAGAATCTTTGGAGGGAGCTCAAACTCCGTGTTTCTCAGCAACAGTCCAGAAACCTGACTGATCTAGAGAAGATCTGTGTGGACGAGTGGGCCAAAATCCCTTCTGCAGTGTGTGCAAACCTGGTGAAAAACTACAGGATACGTTTGACCTCTGTAATTGCAAACAAAGGCTACTGTACCAAATATTAACATTGATTTTCTCAGGTGTTCAAATACTTATTTGCAGCTGTATCATACAAATAAATAGTTAAAAAATCATACATTGTGATTTCTGGATTTTTTTGTTTAGATTATGTCTCTCACAGTGGACATGCACCTACGATGACAATTTCAGACCCCTCCATGATTTCTAAGTGGGAGAACTTGCAAAGTAGCAGGGTATTCAAATACTTATTTTCCTCACTGTAGCTATAGCAACTTGAATTCAGCCAGAGCAATCCCCAGCTCTGTAATTTTCCTTGAATATTAAGATAAAAATGTTTTGTTTGAGTTTGTCTTATTTTCTCAAATTTGTATTTTTGTTTGATAGTTAAGATGTTTTGTTTGATTATATTGACACAAATCTGATTTCATACATATAGCCATGGTGTTCCCAGAAAAAGGGAGCGTAATTATTGTCAGTATAATTCCATCCATAAGTAACACAAAAACAAATGCATGACTATCTAGTTCATGGATTTTGTAGCTTTCTATAATAAAACAAAGAAAGAAGAAAGAAAACAACCTAATTTGTGTCAGTTTAGGGGTCCTTGAAGTAAAAAAAAACCCAACAGGAACCACTTTTCTAAGTTTTGATTTCAAAGGCACAATATTTATTGACAGTTCAATCTGCATGAAAAACATCACATAGTATATTTTACATATATTTAACATGTGGTTTAACATTTATTTGTGAGAAATATAATATTCTATTAACATTGTAGAAACCAACAACATGAGTTTCAAACATATAATTTAACCTTGTTAAATGAGTTGAAGCATACAACTTGTACAATGGTAATATCACTGGTGTAGTTCAGGTTGATGACATCTTTTTATTGAGTCCTTGAAAATGTGATGAACAAAATCGATGGACAGATACAGTGAGGAAAATAAGCATTTGAACACCCTGCTATTTTGCAAGTTCTCCCACTTAGAAATCATGGAGGGGTCTGAAATTGTCATCGTAGGTGCATGCCCACTGTGAGAGACATAATCTAAAAAGAAAAATCCAGAAATCACAATGTATGATTTTTTTAACTATTTATTTGTATGATACAGCTGCAAATAAGTATTTGAACACCTGAGAAAATCAATGTTAATGTTTGGTACAGTAGCCTTTGTTTGCAATTACAGAGGTCAAACGTTTCCTGTAGTTTTTCACCAGGTTTGCACATACTGCAGAAGGGATTTTGGCCCACTCCTCCACACAGATCTTCTTTAGATCAGTCAGGTTTCTGGGCTGTCGCTGAGAAACACGGAGTTTGAGCTCCCTCCAAAGATTCTCTATTGGGTTTACGTCTGGAGACTGGCTAGGCCACGCCAGAACCTTGATATGCTTCTTACAGAGCCACTCCTTGGTTATCCTGGCTGTATGCATCGGGTCATTGTCATGTTGAAAGACCCAACATCGACCCATCTTCAATGCTCTAACTGAGGGAAGGAGGTTGTTCCCCAAAGTCTTGCAATACATTCATCCTCTCCTTAATACAGTGGAGTCGCCCTATTCCATGTGCAGAAAAACATCCCCAAAGCATGATGCTACCACCCTCATGCTTCACAGTAGGGATGGTGTTCTTGGGATGGTACTCATCATTCTTCTTCCTCCAAACACGGTTAGTGGAATTACGACCAAAAAGTTCTATTTTGGTCTCATCTGACCACATGACTTTCTCCCATGACTCCTCTGGGTCATCCAAATGGTCATTGGCAAACTTAAGACGGGCCTTGACATGTGCTGGTTTAAGCAGGGGAACCTTCCATGCCATGCATGATTTCAAACCATGACGTCTTATTGTATTACCAACAGTAACCTTGGAAACGGTGGTCCCAGCTCTTTTCAGGTCATTGACCAGCTCTTCCCGTGTAGTTCTGGGCTGATTTCTCACCTTTCTTAGGATCATTGAGACCCCATGAGGTGAAATCCTGCATGGAGCCCCAGTCCGAGGGAGATTGACAGACATGTTTAGCTTCTTCCATTTTCTAATGATTGCTCCAACAGTGGAGGTTTTTTCACCAAGCTGCTTGGCAATCTCCCCGTAGACCTTTCCAGACTTGTGGAGGTGTACAATTTTGTCTCTTGTGTCTTTGGACATCTCTTTGGTCTTGGCCATGTTAGTAGTTGGATTCTTACTGATTGTACGGGGTGGACAGGTGTCTTTATGCAGCTAACGACCTCAAACAGGTGCATCTAATTTAGGATAATAAATGGAGTGGAGGTGGACATTTTGAAGGCAGACTAACAGGTCTTTGAGGGTCAGAATTGTAGCTGATAGACAGGTGTTCAAATACTTATTTGCAGCTGTATCATACAAATAAATAGTTAAAATATCATACATTGGGATTTCTGGATTTTTGTTTTTTATTACAGTATGTCTCTCACAGTGGACATGCACCTACGATGAAAAATTCAGACCCCTACATGATTTCTAAGTGGTTGAACTTGCAAAATAGCAGGGTGTTCAAATACTTCTTTTCCTCACTGTACATTAAACATTTTCAGAAGCATATGTTGTGACTTAGAGCTTCATTGTTGCCAATAGTGCAGTGCTAAGTCTTAAACTTTCACAGCAGGATCCTTCTTCAAAAATCTAATAATCACTACTTTGATTTGAGGCAGACTCAGGCCGTAAACTAGAGGGTTATTAATGGGGGGGACCATCAAATACTCTAAAGATAAAACTACTGTGATGATAGGATTAATTTTATCAGCCTCAAATCGAGTCAATGACAGCTCACAGAAGACAGAGAGAGAATAGGTGATGAATGTAATGATGTGAGGCAGGCAGGTCTGGAACGCCTTTCCTCTGAATTCAGACGAGCTTCTCCTGCAAACAAGCAGAATACGGAGATTGGTGTACAGGACAAAGAACAGGGGGGTGAAGACGGTTATTATTGTAACAAACTTACCTACTATGTTGTTCAGAGTTGTCCACACAGGAGAGCTGAACCACAGGCCAGTTGGAACAGAACAGCCTATTCAGTTTATTGCCACACAGCGGTAATCAGACAGTAAGATAGAGCATGAAACCCATAGCAAATACAGGGTAGAGCACAGCAAAAATCACAAGATGTGTTACTATCTTAAATGTAATGTTACTGTGATAGTGTAAAGGCTGGCAAATAGCAACAAATCTAGCATAGGCCATGATGCTGAGGAAAGTCATCTCACATGATAAATAGGTGTAAATAACATACATCTGAATGAAACATAATGGACGTGAGATTAAATGAGTGTCAGACAGAATGTCCATCAGAAACCTGGGGAAGAAGCCGGCTGAGCCGTACAGAGAGTTAACAGATAGACAGCTGATAAAAATTTACATGGGCTGATGCAGAGACTTCTCCAGACAGACTGTCAGTATAATGACAACTGTAGCAGAGACAATAGTCATGTAGAGCAACAGACACAGACTGAAAAACAGATATCTGAGGGGCCCAAATTCTGCAAACAGAGTGAACTAAAAATACAAAGGATTCAGGCTGTCGTTGCTCTTCATGTCTGCACAACAGCAGAGCTGGAAGAAGAGAAGTGAGAGTAATGGAGAAAAAGAAAGAGGGTAAAAATTGGATTGAGGTACAGATTACAATATTTCAGGAAAATGTTCTATTTCAACACTTCAAAAGACACAAAACATGCAATAAACCTGCATGTAAGTTGCATCAACTGCACATTTCTAACAATAATATTCTGCATAACCAGATTTGAGTTAAAAAGTACATAAATAAAAAATAGATATAGGTGGAAAAAGGTTAGGGTCACATGAACTAAATCAACAAGCAATCTCACATTTGTCAATGAATATGTCAGCGCAATGAAGAAGAGATTTTTTTGCAATCAGCCTGTCTAAAAAGAATGTCCTATGATAGCTGAGAAATCAATACATATATATACTGTATATAGCGTTTATGTTATTCTTTTCAGTTAATACATTCATGAAGATAATCAGAAAACAGTCTTTGCATCAGTATGTGTTAGAGGAGAATGTACTCGAGCTGGACTACGAGGAAGAGGACTCCTCGGAGCTCCTCATATCAGAGGATGAGGAGGACGAGTTAGAAATGTTCATCCCCTCCGCCCAGGCTGTCAAGCCTGATGCTGTGTCTGCCATCGGAGATGAGGACGGAAGTTTACCAGCTGCCCCCGCTCCCAGCATGGACATGTGCAGTCGTGGTGGAGCCCACCAGATCACGCTACGAGGGGAAGAAATTGCCTCAGACCAAGAGTTCGGCAAAGAAGAAGAGTTTCGGCTGGAAGAGGTGGAAACACCACCCTTTCAGCAGTAAGACCCCAATTCAGGGAGCTTTCTCCCTAGAGTTTGAGGACATGGAAAAGCTGGGAATGTTCCGCATGTCCCGGTGGAGCCGTTGGTTGCAGCCCACCTCCACACGCGGGTGACTGCTACAACCTCACGGAACCCCACACTGCCATCAAAGGCAGACCGTTTCCAGTCTGCCTTGACCGAGAGGGCGTATAAAGCGGCGGCTTTAACGGTAAAAGCTCTGAATGTCTCCATGCTCACTGCGTACCAAGCGGAGCTGTGCGAGGACATGGTCACTAAACCAGAGCCTGCTGTGTGGGAAGAGATTACTGTGATCACGGACATCTGCCTCCGCGTGCAGCGCTGTGCGGTCCAGGCCACAGGTAAATCTATGGGGCTGATGGTTCTACAGGAAAGGGCTAGATGGCTTAACCTGACGAACCTGTCCTACAGGGATAAACAAGACATTTTAGACATGCCTGTCGTCCCTGACGGAGTTTTCGGCACCTCTCTGGCCTCAATGCAGCAGAGGTGTGAGGCAAAGAAGAAGGAAGACAAAGCTCTTCAGCTCTGCCTCCCTCGCAAAGCCGAGCCTCCCCCACCTCTAGCCACGCGCCAGTCTTTCGCTCATGCTTTCTTGCGGTTGGCTCAGTTCAAAATCCCCAAGCGGCCAGATTGCCCCAGCTGCCCCACCTCAGCAGAAGGCAAGAGGGAGCTGGCCCAGGAAAGCCCCTGCGCAGACTGCTGCCCCACCAGGACAGCCAGCCCGGGCCGCTTTTCAGCAGGTTAGAAAGAAGAAGAGGACGGTTTGACAACCAACCTCTCCCTACCTGCGTTGGAGCTGGAAGTTCCCCGTTCACCAGCCCGTTTTCTGTTTGGAAGTGTGATGCAGGAGGTTTCACAACCCCCAAGCTCCCCGTTGTGGCGTGCGCTGCCAGACAGGCGCGTCCCCTCCAAGGGAAGCGGAGACTTTGTTGCGGAGGCGGCAGGACCCTGTCCTCCATCCAAGTCACCCAAACACACACTCACTTTTTTCAACAGAATTAAAGCATGTTCCACTGTCGCATCCAGACATAATGTTGAGGGCGCAGTTCGAAACAATAAACAAAACAGCAATAAGCGGCTCGCCGTTCCGGGGAGAAGCCACGGCTCTCCTCTCGGGACTCGGGATGCCATCGACCCCGTCAGTGCGCTAACACCTCGCGCATGCGCATTGTCGCCCACGGGTCACTCCCGAGCACCGCCACAAGATGGCCTCATAGCTCAGTTAATGAGGGCACAGAGCATAGGGGACACTTTGGGGGCTTCCACTCCTCTCTTATCAGAGAGAGAGATGGGCAGCTCTCACAAATTCAACCTGGGTACTGAGAACGATATCTTGGGGCTACAGGCTTCAATATGCTGTTGTCCCCCCTCGCTTCTCGGTCATACTCTGTTCACAGGCCCGGGGGGAGTCAGCTCACGTTCTACTTGAGGAAATTATCTCGCAGGAGAGCAATATATGTAGTGCCTCCCAAGCTGAGTCTGAGTGGCTTTTACTCCAGGTATTTTCTGGTCCCCAAACGGGGAGGGAACGGAATTCGCCCGATACTGGCTCTGAACAAATACCTCCGAAAATACAAATTCAGGATGCTCACTCATGCGTCTCTGCTTTGTCTGGTGCGTCAGGTCGACTGGTTCACATCTGTCGATCTGAGAGACGCGTATTTCCATATTGCGATCTATCCTCCGCACAGGAAATATCTGGTGGAGCGAGAGTGTCCGGCGCTGTCACATAAATTACCTCGAGCTCTTGGCAGTGTTTCTCGCCCTGAGGCATTACCTCAATGGACACCATGTTCTGGTGAAAACGGACAACACGACAACAGTAGCCTATATAAACCGTCAGGGGGGCTTGCGTTCCGATCAGTTCCACACACTGGCACGCAGATTGATACTGTGGAGCAGCAGGCACCTTCTGTCTCTGAGAGCGACACATGTCCCCCGGGTCTCTGAACCAACTCCCACTACACAGGGACATGCTGTCACAGGCCAGGTCAATCTTTCACCCACACCTAGAGCAACTGGCGCTATGGGCTTGGCCTGTGAGTGGTGCAATTTAAACACAGTTGGGCTTTATCATCTTCTTTTTTAGAGGGGCAACAGAATCGAGTGTCATTTGCAGCGAGCCTGCTGCACTATGATCAATAACAAAATGATCAATTTGGGAGGGACTGAAATTAAGGATTTAAGGATTTTAAGGATGGAGTTTATTGTCATTACACATGTACAGGTACAATGCAACGAAATACCGGTTAGAGTATGCCTCCGAGCCGCTGCTATTTAAAGCGCCGCCACACGCATTCTCTGAAAAGAAAGGATTTATGCAGTCAGCAACATGGTATACAGTACACAACATAACACTTGATACACAAGACAACACACAGTTCATGTGGACACATGAAGGAATTTTTTGAGGTGGCTTGGGAGGGAGTAAGAAACCTTGAAAATCGAGGCAGTCAGACGCATACGGGGCGGGATGGGGGGGGGAGTGTATGGTGTGTGTGTGAGTGCGTGGAGTTGTGTGTGTGAATGTGCGCGTCTGACTGTGTTGTTAAAAGCAGTTCATCTGCGTGTCCTTGAGGAGATAAGCCAGTGCAAAGGATGAGATAGAATGTCCAACTGCGAGTTGTTTTCCTGCTCGGGTGAAGGGCGGGTTGGGGGGGGGGGGGTGGAGGGGGCAGCTTTAACAATTTCATTCCAATTTAGGTTGACCCGGTGGAAATTTGTCCGAATCAATGTCCTCACTCAATTGTTACCGACCTCAGCGTCATACGAGCATCCAGTACATGTAGTGATTTTGTCAGTCCATCTACCTTCTCTGCCAGTCCGGTGGTTACACGAAGCAACTCCACCGACTGGGCCCTGATGGAATCAATCCCCTTCTGCGCTTCCAAGGTCCGGTCTGAGATGTTACGAGACAGTTCACTGGACTGGTCAGCCCTCAGATGTAAAACCTTCATCCCCTCAATCACTCCATGTAGGCACTCTTTAAGTTCCCCAGACAGCTGGTGGGTAAATTTGGTGGCGGCTGTCTTACCAATTTTCCGATAGGTCAGTGAGACCCCAACTCCGATGATCAGGAGCCCCACCAACAGAATTCCAATTATCCAAATATCTTCAACGTCTTCCACAGTCAGAACATCCAGGCAGACCGCTTGCCAATTCTCCCAGGAATCGCGAGCGTAGCCTGCAGGGAATGTCCCACTGGGACACGACGGCTCCCCCGGAGAAGCATGTTTGGGTGAAAAAATCTTGTCAATAGCGCTGAGCGACCAGTTGATCAATTCCATGTTGAATATTTCAGGAAAACAGCAGGCAGGGGACAAAGAGAAAAGAGAAAAAGTTTCACAAGACAAGCTAGACAGACAGGGAAGGAGCCAAGCTGAGATAAGAGGGGAGAGGAGGAAAAACACGACTGCTCGTTTTTGCCTAATGGCATGTAGTTCAGCAGTATAAACTCAAAAGTGATCAAACAGTGGTCAGATAAAAAGGGATTCTGTGGGAACACTATTAAATGTTCAATTTCAACTCCATATACAAGATCGAGGGTGTGGTTAAAACGGTGAGTTGGTTTATGAACACTTTGAGAGAAGCCAATAGAATCTAATAAAGAGATAAACTTAGTACTAAGGCTATCATTCTCATCATCCACGTGAATATTAAAATCTCCTACAATAAGAACTTTGTCCGTTTTAAGGACTAAATTTGACAAAAACTCTGCAAATTCAGATAAGAAATCAGAATATGGACCATATGCTCGGTACACTATAACAAATACAACTGGCTGCAGTGATTTCCAACTTGGGTGTGAAAGACTAAGAACATGAGTTTTAAATGAGTTTAATTTAGTTTAGGTTTAGAGCTGATCAGTAGATTAGAATCGAAAATAGCTGCAACTCCACCTTCTTGGCCTGTGCCTCGAGGAATGTGAGTATTAATATGACTGGGTGGGGTGGATTCATTTAGAGTAACACATTCTCCATCACCCAGCCAGGTTTCAGTAAGACAAAATAAATCAATATTAGAATCTGATGCTAATTCATTATCCAGTACACCTTTAGAAGAGAGAGATCTGATGTTTAAGAGTCAACATTGAATTCTCCTATTCTTTCGCACTATTGCACTTGTGGTTTTAATTGTTATGAGGTTTTCATGCACAGCTCCTCTTCTGTTTACCTTGGATTTAAATAACTTTGATGGTTGGGGAGCAGACACCGTCACTATGTGGTTTTGACTAGGTAACTCCTGGAATGGAGGAGCAGAGAAGTGTGTTAGACTGCGACTCTGCCTCCTGGTCCCAACTCTGGATTGTCAAGGGTCCTTCCCGAGGCCTCCTCCCAGCTGGATGTCTTTCCACTTAGTCCATGGTCCTTTCACTTGTGAATGAGACCCCAAGGTATTTAAACCTCCTGCTGAGAACCATGGCCTCAGATTTAGAAGTGCTGATCCTCATCCCAGCCGCTTCAAGGCAAGGCAAGGCAAGGCAAGGCAACTTTATTTGTATAGCACTGTATTTGTATTTCAGAAACAGGGCCATTCAAAGTGCTTAACACAAAAAGTTAAAAAAACAGTTAAAAGATAAAAACAAATTAAACACAAGAATAAACAGTTAAAAATAAAAAAATAAAAATGAAAACCGATAAAACACAAGAGTAAAAGTTACAGTGCAGTATAAGAAATTAAACATTTAAAGAAAGGCAACATCAAAAAGGAAGGTCTTCAGCACTGATTTAAAAGAACTGAGAGTAGCAGCGGATCTGCAGGTTTCTGGGAGTTTGTTCCAGATATGAGGAGCATAGAAACTGAATGCTGCTTCCCCCTGTTTAGTTCTGACTCTGGGGACAGAAAGCAGACCTGTCCCAGATGACCTGAGAGGTCTGGGGGGGTCATAGTGTAGTAGTAAACATCGCAGAAACTTGAGAAGATTTGGCGTTCCACCAAATTGGAAAATTCTCGTTTAATCTGGCAAGATAGTCTTAAATCGTATAGGAAGGCCCTTCGTAATGCCAGAGCAGCTTACCACTCGTCATTAATAGAGGAAAATAGGAACAACCCCAGGTTTCTTTTTAGCACTGTAGCCAGGCTGACGGAAGGTCACAGCTCTACTGAGCCAAGTATTCCCATAGCTCTTAGTAGAATTGACTTCATGAGATTCTTCAATGATAAAATTATAACTATTAGAAGCAAAATTCACCAAGACCTGCCTTTAACTGGCACTGACTTATCTTAAACTCAGGAACCTTAGAAACAGTTGTTGTTTAGACTGCTTTGCTTCACTTGATCTTTAGCAATTTAATTCAATTATTTCTTCATCTAAACCATCAACCTGCCTCTTAGACCCCATCCCGACTAGGCTACTTAAAGAAGCTTTACCCTTAGTCAACACTTATCTACTAGATATAACCAATCTATCTTTATACATATAACAGGCTATGTACCACAGCACTTTAAAGTAGCTGTAATTAAACCTCTTCTGAAAAAGCCCAACCTTGATCCAGAAGTTTTAGCCAACTATAGACCTATATCCAATCTTCCATTTCTCTCTAAGATTCTTGAGAAAGCAGTCACTAAACAGCTAGGTGACTTTCTGCATAGCAACAGCTTATTTGAGGATTTTCAGTCAGGATTTAGAGTTAATCATAGCACAGCGACAGCACTTGTGAAAATTACTAATGACCTCCTAATTGCGTCAGACAAAGGACTTATCTCTGTACTGGTGTTATTAGATCTTAGTGCTGCATTTTGATACCATTGACCATCATATCTTATTACAGAGATTGGAACATTTAATCGGCATTAAAGGAACTGCTCTAAGCTGGTTTAAGTCTTATTTATCAGATCGATCTCAGTTTGTTCATGTTAACGATGAATCCTCTGTGCACGCCAAAGTTAGTCATGGAGTCCCACAAGGATCTGTGCTTGGTCCAATCTTGTTCACTTTATATATGCTTCCTTTAGGCAATATTATCAGGAAGCACTCCATAAACTTTCATTGTTATACAGATGATACTCAATTATATCTATCAATCAAGCCGGATGAAACTAATCAGTTAGCTAAACTTCAAATGTGCCTTCAGGAGATTAAAACCTGGATGAGCTGGAATTTTCTAATGTTAAACTCTGATAAAACTGAAGTTATTGCTCTGGGACCCAAGCACCTCCGTGACGCATTATCCAAAGAGATAGTTACTCTGGATGGCATCACCCTGGCCTCCAGCACCACTGTGAGGAATCTTGGAGTTATCTTTGATCAGGACATGTCCTTTAATTCTCACATAAAGCAAATTTCAAGGATCGCCTTTTTTCACCTACGTAATATTGCAAAAATCAGGAATATCCTGTCTAAAAATGGTGCAGAAAAACTAGTCCATGCATTTGTTACTTCTAGGGTGGATTACTGCAATTCTTTATTATCAGGCTGCTCGAAAAAGTCCATAAAGACTCTTCAGCTGATCCAGAATGCTGCAGCTCGTTTTCTGACAGGAACCAAGAAAAGAGATCACATCTCTCCTGTTTTAGCTTCTCTGCATTGGCTTCCTGTAAAATCCAGAATAGAATTTAAAATCCTTCTTCTCACCTACAAAGCTCTTCATGGTCAGGCACCATCTTATCTTAAAGAGCTCATAGTACCTTACAACCCTACAAGAGCACTACGCTCCCAGAATGCAGGATTACTTGTGGTTCCTAGAGTCTCTAAAAGTAGAACAGGAGCCAGAGCATTCAGCTATCAGGCTCCTCTCCTGTGGAACCAGGTTCCAGTTTGGGTTCAGGAGGCAGACACCGTCTCCACATTTAAGAGTAGGCTTAAGACTTTCCTTTTTGATAAAGCTTATAGTTAGGGCATAGAATTGAATATTGTTAGGGAGTGAGGAGTTGTCGTCGTCATAGTTGTCAGATCTATCTATCATATAATCAAGATTATAATAAAACTAAAGGGAGACTTGGCATACAGCCCGATCCGGTTGGGGAGAGTTCTAGCCTGACCAGGCCCCTCTCTTTACCCTGTCTCTCTTGGTTATACTTTGATAAAGCTTACAGTTAGGGCATAGAATTGAATTGAACATTGTTAGGGAGTGAGGAGTCGCAGTGTCCGCCTAACTCGGCCCACCTGCTTCTCGTCATAGTTGTCAGATCTATCTATCATATAATCAAGAATATAATAAAACTAAAGGGAGACTTGGCATACAGCCCGATCCGGTTGGGGAGAGTTCTAGCCTGACCAGGCTCCTCTCTTTACCCTGTCTGTCTTAGTTATGCTGTCATAGTTTTAGACAGCTCGTGGACTTCCTTCAACACACTGGGCTCCTCTCTCCTATCTATCTATCTTCCTATTTTGTGTGCATCTATGTCCCAGAAATGCTTGTTACTAACCTAGCTCTGGGGAGTCATTCCCCGGAGTCCTTTTGTTCTTTTTCTCCCAGCATGTTTCCTCGGATCAGGGAGGCTCCAAAATCATGGTTGCAGCTGTCGCCATGGTCCCGCTACACGTTCCCTTCCCTGCCATGAGGTAGAGCGCTACCAGTTAGATCTGGTGGGACTTACCTCTACGCACAGTCTCGGTTCTGGAACCGTACTCCTGGATAGGGGTTGGACTCTGTCCTACTCCGGAGTTGCCCATGGTGTGAGGCGCCGGGAGGGTGTGGGGATACTCACAAGCCCCCGGCTGAGCACCGCTGTGTTGGAGTTTACCCCGGTGGACGAGAGGGTCGCCTCCCTACGCCTGCGGGTGATGGGGGGGGAAAACTCTGACTGTTGTTTGTGCATATGCACCAAACAAGAGTTCGGAGTATTCGGCCTTCTTGGAGACCTTGAATGGAGTCCTGTATGGGGCTCCAGTAGAGGACTCCATAGTTCTGCTGGGGGACTTCAATGCACACGTGGGCAATGATGGAGATACTTGGAGAGGCGTGATTGGGAGGAACGGCCTCCCTGATCTAAACCAGAGTGGTTGTCTGTTGTTGGACTTCTGTGCTAGTCATGGATTGTCCATAACAAATACCATGTTCGAACATAGGGATGCTCATAAGTGTACGTGGTACCAGAGCACCCTAGGCCAAAGGTCAATGATCGATTTTATAATCGTTTCATCTGATCTGAGGCCGTATGTTTTGGACACTCGGGTGAAGAGAGGGGCAGAGCTGTCAACTGATCACCATCTGGTGGTGAGTTGGGTCAGGGGATGGGGGAGAACTCTGGACAGACCTGGTAAGCCCAAACGGGTAGTGCGGGTAAACTGGGAACGTCTGGAGGAGGCCCCTGTCCGACGGACTTTCAACTCACACCTCCGGCGGAGCTTTTCGGGCTTCCCTGTGGAGGCTGGGGGCATTGAACCTGAGTGGACAATGTTCAAAGTCTCCATTGCTAAAGCTGCGGCGGCAAGCTGTGGTCTTAGGGTTTTAGGTGCCTCAAGGGGCGGTAACCCACGAACACCCTGGTGGACAACGGTGGTCAGGGAAGCCCGGACGGCTGAAGGAGTCTTTCCGGGATATGTTATCCCGGAGGACTCCGGAGGCAGTTGCAGGGCAAAATTATTCGGCCCCCTTGCGTTAATACTTTGTAGAGCCACCTTTTGCTGCGATTAGAGCTGCAAGTCGCTTGGGGTATGTCTCTATCAGTTTTGCACATGGAGAGACTGACATTCTTGCCCATTCTTCCTTGCAAAACAGCTCGAGCTCAGTGAGGTTGGATGGAGAGCTCTTTCCACGGATTCTCGATTGGATTCAGGTCTGGACTTTGACTTGGCCATTCTAACACCTGGATACGTTTATTTGTGAACCATTCTTTTGTGGATTTTGCTGTATGTTTGGGATCATTGTCTTGTTGGAAGATAAATCTCCGTCCCAGTTTCAGGTCTTTTGCAGACTCCAACAGGTTTTCATCCAGAATGGTCCTGTATTTGGCTGCATCCATCTTCCCCTCAATTTTAACCATCTTCCCTGTCCCTGCTGAAGAAAAGCAGGCCCAAACCATGATGCTGCCACCACCATGTTTGACAGTGGGGATGGTGTGTTGAGGGTGATGAGCTGTGTTACTTTTACGCCAAACATATCGTTTTGCATTGTGGCCAAGTTCGATTTTGGTTTCATCTGACCAGAGCACCTTCTTCCACATGTTTGGTGCGTCTCCCACGTGGCTTGTGGCAAACTTTAGACGAGACTTTTTATGGATATCTTTGAGAAATAGCTTTCTTCTTGCCACTCTTCCATAAAGGCCAGATTTGTGCTGTGTACGACTGATTGTTGTCCTATGGACAGACTCTCCCACCTCAGCTGTAGTTCTCTGCAGTTCATCCAGAGTGATCATGGGCCTCTTGGCTGCATCTCTGATCAGTCTTCTCCTTGTCTGAGCTGAAAGTTTAGAGGGACGGCCAGGTCTTGGTAGATTTGCAGTGGTCTGATACTCCTTCCATTTCAAAATGATCGCTTGCACAGTGCTCCTTGGGATGTTTAAAGCTTGGGAAATCTTTTTCTATCCAAATCCGGCTTTATACTTTATACTCCACAACAGTATTACGGACCTGCCTGGTGTGTTCCTTGGTCTTCATGATGCTCTCTGCGCTTTCAACAGAACCCTGAGACTATCACAGAGCAGGTGCATTTATACAGAGACTTGATCACACACAGGTGGATTCTATTTATCACCATCAGTCATTTAGGACAACATTGGATCATTCAGAGATCCTCGCTGAACTTCTGGAGTGAGTTTGCTGCACTGAAAGTAAAGGGGCCAAATAATTTTGCACGCACCACTTTTCAGTTTTTTCTTTGCTAAAAAAGTTTAAAATATCCAATAGATTTCGTTCCACTTCACAATTGTGTCCCACTTGTTGGTGATTCTTCACAAAAAATAAAATTTTTATATCTTTATGTTTGAAGCTTGAAATGTGTCAAAAGGTTGAAAACTTCAAGGGGGCCGAATACTTTCGCAAGGCACTGTAAATACACTGTCCTACAATTATGTTCTTCAACAGGAAAACGTGATGTATAAATATATGACAATAATTATTTTAATAGGGTATTTAGAATATATTGTAGGCCCAGTTTAATATGAAAATCAATTCCGGGGGGGTCCTTGGCCTAGAAATCGTTGGAGACCCCTTCCATTAAACCATTGATCCGCTCCAGGGTTCATATGAGCTGTCCCACCGCCCCGGACCAACTGGACCAGGGTTGGTTTTAACCAAACGGGGGAAAGTGTGAAGGCAGAAAGTGATGGGAAGACCTTTTAGCCCTTTGTATCCTCAGTGAATCAAATTATTATATTAGTTATGCAAATATCTTAAATTAGACAACATAAGATACTCTCTCCAAAAGTAGTTTTTGACATTCTTCCTATTTGGATCCATTCTTTTTGTCGTTAAAGTTTGTCGTTATTTCTTCATACACATACAGTGTAAATATACAATCAAACTCTGAACCCAGCGTCAACACACAGTATACCCCCCCCATATATTTCCTTTTTTTTTTTAAACATCCAAAGTATACATCCAGTAGCATGTCTATAATTTTTTCTATTTGGATCCATTCCAGACATTTGAAGGAAAAATAGAAGCAAAGAATGTATGAGACAGTATTGTATTTTCATATGTTGTAACGGATTTTCTCCTTTCAGGTAAAAGGTCATCCAGGTTTTAATATCCTGAAAGTACATTTGAAGTTTAGCTAACTGATCAGTTTCGTCCGGCTTGATCGATAAATATAATTGAGTATCATCAGCATACACCAGGGGTGCAACTGGACAGTAGTCATTAAGGCTTGTTGCAGTGGAGTGTATTGGCAATGGCACAATGAAGGTGGTTTTAAAGCAGGCAGGGACCGCTGCGTGGGCTAGTGACAGATTGAATATGAACATCCATGACGCCCGACGGAGATAGTGAGGCCATCGGGGACTCCGTGAATTACTGTTCCCACTGGGCAGCAATGGAGGCGGCGCAGTAACAGAAGGCAGAAGCGAGGCCACAGAGCGTAAGTACGTACGTGCTAGGCTAGCATGAGACCCACGCAGACCACCACTGCCGAGTCTCTTCATAGCAAATGTAGGATCACTAGCAAACAAGATAAAAAAGAGCTGGACCTCACCATGTCCGCACAGAAGAACATACAGGACTGCTGTTTCCTGGTGATCACAGAGACGTGGCTCAATGCAACAATCCACGGAGATGCCATCCAGCTAGCAGGCCTTGCACACCGGGCTGACAGGAGGAGTGACTTTGGTGAGAGCAGAGAAGAAGGACTGTGTGTGTACGTATTAGCAAACAAAAGTGTTACTGCGGACTAGACTAGGACTGTATTTAAAGTGCATGTTGAGTACATTTTGGCTACTTTAAGACTGCAGGCCTAAATGCTCAGTTCAGATTTTTATTCCAGATCAAATTTCTTTGACTGACTGTATTTTTTTTAATGTGGCCCACATCAGATTCAAGTACAGGGGTCGGTCTAAAAAGAGACACGAGTAATACAACATCACGTGTCACATGCAACACCCTGTTTAAATTTTTCTCAAAATCAACCCATGGATGTTTTCACAGAACCACAGACATGAAATCATTGGGTCGTGCTACTGGCTACCGCTACCTACTGAACAATGGCCGATGTTAATAACGTTAAAGGCTTTACAGCATACAGCCCTCGGATGTGCTTTAAGATGATACATATGATGAATTATGGCCATTATATCCATTGTTACAGCTACAGGAAGTCAGGGGAACCGTCATATGAGCCTGCAATGCAGGGCAGCTCACCCACTGGGCGTAGTCCCATAAGTCTGCTTGCGTTCATTAGGGGCATTCATTATGTCTAGTTAAATGAGGTCAGCAGAGGTTCTGGATGTCAGCGGAGGTTCTGGACGTCAGCGAAGGTTCTGGATGTCAGCAGAGGTTCCGGATGTCAGCAGAGGTTCTGGACGGCTGGATGTCAGCGGAGGTTCTGGAGGCTGGACGTCAGCGGAGGTTCTGGACATCAGAGGTGGTTCTTGACGTCAAGGAGGTTCTGGACGGCTGGAAGTCAACGCAGGTTCTGGACAGCTGGATGGCAGCTGAGACTCTGGACGGCTGGACGGCAGGGGAGGTTCTGGACGTCAATGGAGATTCTGGACGTCAGTGGAGGTTCTGGATGGCTAGTAGTCAGCTGAGGTTGTGGATTGCTGGACGTCAGTTGAGACTATGGACGTCAACGGAGGTTCTGGACGGCTGAAAGTCTATGGAGATTCTGGACGTCAGTGGAGGTTCTGGATGGCTAGTAGTCAGCTGAGGTTCTTGATTGCTGGATGTCAGTTGAGACTATGGGCGTCAACGGAGGTTCTGGACGGCTGAAAGTCAATGGAGGTTCTGGACGGCTTGACATCAGCAAAGGTTCTGGACATCTGCAGAGGTTCTGTACGTTAGCTGAGGTTCTGGACGTCAGCGGAGGTTCTGTACGTTAGCTGAGGTTCTGGATGTCAGCGGAGGTTCTGGACATGAGCGGAGGCTCTGGACGTCAGCGGAGGTTCTGGACATTAGCAGAGGTTCAGTACGGCTGGATGTCAGTGGAGGTTCTGGATGTCAGCAGAGGTTCTGGACGTCAGCGGAGGTTCTGGATGTCAACAGAGTTTATGGTTGTCAGCAGAGGTTCTGGACGGCTGGACGTGAGTGGAGGTTCTGGACATCAGTGGAAGTTCTGGACATCAGCGGAGGTCCTGGACATCAGCGGAGGTTCTGGATGTCAGTGGAGGTTCTGGACGGCTGGACGTCAGCGGAGATTCTGGACGGCTGGACATCAGCGGAGGTTCTGGACATCAACGGAGGTTCTGGACGTCAGCGGAGGAACCCTTGTCATGTATTTACAAAAAATTGCAATGGAAGATATTATGTTTTATTACTTTAAAAATATTAGGGATTCATCTTTCAGAATCAGTAACCCATTTGTATGTTGTCCATACTTTCTCTGTATTACAATGTAAATGTAATGTAAAATATGTAAACATAAGAGCAAGTTGTGTACTGGTATTGCCTACCAGTGTAGTATTGTTGTGTGGTATTGCCTGAAACTAGTGACAACTCTTCCAAAGGCACTAAACCCACTCCGATTAGAAAAACCCAAGTCACTGATATTTCCATGTAAACCTAGAAGTCAAAATTCCCTTTTGAAGTCACAGTGACATAAATCTATGTTCTTGTTAAAATAGTTCAACAGCAGATGTATTACGTGTCTGCAGCTTGTATAACAACCAATGTAATCACTTAAAGTGAATTATAAGTGTATTTAAGTGTATATCACATTTACAGTTACAGTTGTAGTTGTTCTCCTACTCTTGTCATTGTCCACTCGATATTGGTTATTTATATTTGTTGGTGATATTGCCTTTGAAATTTAGATTTTATATTAGGCAAGGATAAAAATCTTTTTCCCTTCATTGCAGCTCCATTAACTCAAGAATGGTAATAGAGATAGGGTTATATGCATGTCAGCATTATGGTTGAGGAGCTATTCTTGATTAATTTTCTTTATTTTAGGAGTTTTTGTCTGAAGGATAAAGCTAATTTCTAAGATGCTTCATTGTCATCGCAAACATTTCACACTTTTATTAAAAAACGTAACATTTCCTTGTGATAAGAGACCTAAACCCCACACCAAATGCATGCACCTCTTCCACTAACCTAGGGAAAACACTGGTCATAGCATTCAGCTCTTTATTGTGATTGTTTATTGTGTAATATGTTCGGCTGTTGACACTGTATCCTGAGTGTTTTTTTCATACTGTACCAAATACAAATTTCATTCACCATCACCACATCTGGAATCATGAACAAACAAATGCTAGCTAGACTGCTTTCTAAAATGCAGGAAGTGTTAAAGTAACATGGACAAAGAAAAGTATAGTGGAAATCTCTGCCAATGTTAGCAAGGCTGTTTGTGTGATAATAGGTTCATAATGAACGATATTCAATATTTGGCTTGTTTTGACATCACTAGAATTTCATGTGTTCATATTAAGAGTGGAGTTTCTTACATGTTCTTGGCTAATGCCTAACATACACAATAATACTCTAAAAAGACTTTGAAAAGGCTAATGTCTGACCCTGTCTCACATCTTTTTATGTATTTGACTTGATTATTTTTTGGGCATTTTTAGGCATTTTTATTGACAGGCCAGCTGAAGAAATGAAAGGGGAGAGATAAGGGGGGATGACATGCAGAAAGGGCCACAGGTCCGGGTCTGAGCAAACATCCACACGTGGGCGCGCTCTCCACCAACTGAGCCATCCGGGCGCCACCCCATCTCACATTTAACGTGATCTGTCATAATGTCACTGAGATTTTAGTCAAGATTTTACAACCAAGACTTAAAACTTGCATTAATATCAAACAAGATTGATTTTGTTGGAACGTCAAGACAGAAAAAAGACTGACTGGGACTGAGATTTATGAGCACCTTCCACCAACGCTAGCTAGCTTTTGCAAGGCTCTCATGATTTCATTCTGATATTGAAAATTTGTGGAATCTCTTGAAAAGTCATTTGGTGTAATGTCGGCTTTAGAAATAGTAAAATGAGCACACAAGAAGCTGGACCACGGCTCGTTTGATAATAGCCAGACAGATTATTTTAAGGATGGAAGAACGAAGGGATGCCGTCAATCCAGGAGTGGGCTTGTGAGACGGCTAGGATCGGGCGGGAAAATGTTATAGAAACAATTTACCAGATTGGATATCTATACTAGAAAATGGTCAAAGTACCTGTAACTTTCTGGAGAGCTCCTAAGAAGATTTATTCTGGGAAGAGACATATACAATGGGCTTAAGGTTTTGTCATTTATTTAGGAGAATTTGTCAAAGGTTTGGATGAGGATGTTTTTACATGTTTCAGGACACCCAGAGTGGAAAGGGGACTTTGAACTTATCTAAAAGTTACAACCAAAAGGAACAAAGAAATGTCTATTGATGCTTTTAAATGTCAACACTTTAGCAAAGCAACACTACAGTGAATATAGATTGGATCTTTGTGTTTAACTTAATATCTTTTAACGTTACAGTTACGACTGAAAATGTCAACTTTTTGCTGATTTCACATATTTCCACAATTTAAATCACGTGTCAAACTCAAGGCCCGTGGGCCAAATCCTGCCCCTCGCAGTTTATGATCCGGCATTTTTGTCCATATAGTTTTTCACGCTTTTTCTGACGTAGATTTGTAGCGTTTAGTAGTTTTTTAAATCAATGGCCATTTGTCTACCTGGAAGTGATTTTTGTCTTAGGGTCACGTCACTGTGATTTGCTCTATTAGGACTGAACATACTAAAGTTTAATGAACTGATTAGTTTGTTATAGCTCAATACATATACATAAATGGGTATCATCTGCAAAACAGTGAAGGTTTTTAGGAGTGTTTCCTATTAATATTGCTTAGAGGAAGCATATATGAGTAGAATGGAATAGGTCTGAGCATAGAGCCCTGTGGAATACCATGGCTAACTATTTAAATTGTCATAGTTTCATGAACACCTGGCCAATAGTAGAGAAAACAAGCCAAAAACATAGGTATAAACAATTTGTATTTGCAAAGTTAATAATTTCCATTCTGTGATAACTGTGGTGAATTTCCCAATAGCATGTGTTTTTCTTGTCAGGGAAGGCTGGAGAAATGCGGATCCAAATGCAGAGGTGGAAACTGAGGAGAGTTTAGATGATTTAATTGAAAATTAAAAATGCACAAAAAAACAAAAGAAGTCCTGGGAACAAGCAGGCAAAAACGGTTAATACAAAAATAAAGTAAAAGTTAAATAGAACGCACAAGAACACAAAGACTATCCAAGAAGACTAACAAACTGGAGACAAAAACACAATGATCTAACACAGGACAACACACAAAGACTTAATACAGAGGATAGCGATGTAAAGAGAGGCAGGGGACACAAGGGCTGGGAAACAGATGGAAGACATCAGGTAATCACAAGGGGTGGAAAAAACAAAAAAACACAAAACAGAAAAACAGACTACCAAAATAAAACAAAACACCAAGAGAGAGACAAAGAGAGCTGTGCTCATAAAAGATAGATAGATAGATAGATAGATAGATATTTATTGATCCCAATAAAATGGGAAAATACAGTTTGTTGCAGCAGCAAAATCAGTCACACAGCACAGAATATAAATATAAATGAAATACTAGGATACAATATTCATACATACATAAACATGAAATAATAGGATAAAATACAATAACAAATATTTGAATATATACAAGTTGAGAATACACAAAATGTGCAACTGCTTAAATAGTATGATGATAAAATGTAAATAGACCAATTGTGCAAGTGGCACAGTATTATTATGCAGGTTTGAGAGCATCTGCACCTCAACACTGTAAAAGCTCAGAACATTGTTATAATTTAAACGCAAAGACTTGCAAAATATAACATTTACGTTTATTTAAGTTTTGGTTTATGGTTACCAATGAATTGTATTTCTGTTGATAAATACATTAGCCTGAGTATAGACTCTTGTCCACTAGTTAAGCCTTTTTGGCCTCCATTAATCCTATTAATATCCATCTTTTTATCTATTCTTGTTGCCGTGTCTGGTGCTGGTGCATAATTCAACAGCAAGACTTGACTTAACTGACACTAGAAAAAGAGACTTCTCATTACAACAGTATCTACATCCCTGCACTGGCTACCTGTCAAATACAGGATTCCTTTATCCACAAGCTATTCAATTCAATTTTCAATTCAATTTTATTTATATTGCGGCAAATCACAACAACAGTTTTCTCATTATGCTTTTCATAAAAGAGCAGGTCTAGACCAAACTCTGGGATGTTATTTACAGAAACCCAACAATTATCTATCTTTAAACTTACAGTATTTGAATTAAAACAAAGACATAATTTGTTAATTTCTTTTGTGACCATTTTCAAAATCATCCCTGCAACAACAATTTATTTGTGTCATCTCCAAAAACAATATATTTAAGTAAATTTGATACTTTACAATTGTTGTTAAGTTAGAGGATAAACCGTTTTGGTCCCAATACTGACCCTGTGGGACACCACAGGAAATGTTAATGCTCACTGACCAGTGGTGACCCATTTGTACATACTGACTCCATTTTTGTACTAAGCTTTTCATCCAATCATATGTCACACCTCTGATGCTATACCCTTCCATTTTTTGTAACAATATTTCATGATGAACTGTATCAAATGCTTTTTAAAGTTTGTATTGTTTGTAATTGTTTGTTGCTGTTTACTTTTCAATTATTTTGGAAGGTTGTGCTGAGAAGTACATGACCTTTTCATCTGTCATTTTAATTATATATATGTATGCATAAATGTATGTATATATACACTGTATGTTTTACATTTTCAAATTAACTACTACTTTTTTGATCAAACTAAAATTTGATCACAAAAAAAGCTTTTTAAAGATCAGTGAAATCTCAATCTCATAGTTTTTGTTTTTAATACAATTTGTTAATCTTTCTTTTTTGTAAGATTATTTTTTGGGGTATTTTAAGCCTTTTTTGTATAGGAAAGTTGAATACATGAAAGGGGAGAGAGGGGGGGAACGACATGCAGCAAATGGCTGCAGGTCGCAGTCGAACCCGCGGCTGCTGAGACTGGTCTTGCAGCCCACCAGGATGTGTTCGAGTGCTGCTGGAGTCTCGTTTTTGGTCTTCTGCGTACCACTGTTTCGGGGGGACGGCAGGACATCATATATAGTATTTTATTGTCTTTTATTTTGTAAACTGATCTTACAAGTGTTACTTGGTTTAGGGTGAGTGTGTCCATGTTTTTACAGGCTGGCGGTCATAACTACTTCCCAGCCCTGCTTAGGTAAACAAAAAAAAACCCTGGGAGAGGAAATTCAAGAGGACATCCATACCTCCAAGGACAGCTGTGTGCTTTGGATGGGAAATAACAATAATATCAAAAAGTCCAAGAATATTAACACGTCCATGAATCCAAAATGTTATCTAGTGCTATCCTCTTTGCAGTTGCATGCTGGGTCAGCAGGCTGAGGGTAGCGGACACCAACAGACTCAACAAACTGATCCATGAGGCCTGTGACATTGTGGGGGTGGATCTGGACTCTCTGTTGGTGGTGTCGGAGAGGAGGTTGCTGTCCAAACTACATGCCATCTTGGACAATGTCTTGCACCCACTCCATGGCTTGCTGCTCAATCACAGGAGCACTTTCAGTGATAGACTCATTCTCCCAAAATGCACCACAGAGAAAGAAGTCATTCCTGCCAGTGGCCATCAAACTTTAACTCCTTCCTCTAAGTGTCTGACACACAGACTTATCTGTTTTGTGCAATAACACTGGCAATACTCAACTGCCACTATTATTATTATTATTATTTTTACTTTTCACCATTGCAACTCCTTAATTATGTTAACTATGTAAATACTATCATAACATTCCTTTAACTATGTAAATACCGTACATATCCACACTCCTTATATTTCTTTATTCATATTTCTACTCTGATATTTATACTATTTGTGCAACTGCAACACAGAGTTTCCCTTCGGGGATCAATAAAGTATTTCTGATTCTGATTCTGAAAATCAGTTCTGCAGTTTATTATTTACAAAATACAACTAAGGCTGTTAGAAACCTCACAGTGCTGGTTTTCTTGTTTGTGCAAGAATATGTATGTATAGTCTAGTGCTAATAAATAAAACATATCACAGCAAAAATAATATGGTATCTTTTTTAATTGTTCTTTTTACACTATGAAAACACACACATTACACTTATAACCCCTTACTTTCTTTATATTGCCAAATCAGACAAAAATATAAGTTCAATATAAAACTCAATGATATGCACTTGTGTTCTAGGCTCTTGAAAGAGGAATATATGGTAAACATATCCACAATAGTAACAACATGTAATTTTACTACAGAATCAAACATAAAACTTCAATTGGCATTTTGTGAGATAAGATAAGATAATTATTATTATGTTGTAATTAGTGTAAAACAGTGGATTTATTGGTTTAATTTGTCTCAATTGAACAACCTCTTCAGGTGTTTATAAATTTCTTTCATTTTTAGTCCATATATGATCGGATTAAAAAGAGGATGATACAAAATCATTTGTAAAGACATGCTTAAATAAACAGTTTTGGAAAAATTTGTTTCCAGTCGAGCTAGAAGTACATCATATGTACTCAAAAAGGAAAAGTTGATCAGAACCAACAGGTGGGGTAAACAGGTCTGTGCAGCTTTTCTCCTGACTTCTCTACTACTTCGATAGGTTACTATAAATATCCTGGTGTATGTAAAGAGTATGAAGAGTACAGGGAGAGGTACAGCACTTACAAACACAATCAAGCCATATATATTCAATACTGTTGAAGGAACACAGTAAAGTTTGTTAACTGTGCTGTTGCAAATTATTCCTTTCAAGATAAAGTAACAGAGTTTTTTTATTAGCAATCAGCAGCGGTCCTGCTAAAAACTGACAAGCGGGCAGAAGCCAAGCTAAAATCAGGAAAATATAAACTGTTGTTTTTCTCATGATAGTGTGATATTGCAGAGGTTTACATATAGACACATATCTGTCATAGGCCATGACTGACAACAGGAAGAATTCTGAAATTGCTAGAGTGTAACACATAAACCACTGAAAGAGACAAGCTGAATAAGATATGATCTGTTGTTCAGATAAAAAGTCAATCAAAAGCTTTGGATAGAGAGCAGTGCTGTAAAGAACAGAGTTGATTAACAAAGCTGCAATGAAAATGTACATAGGCTCATGGAGGGATTTGTTAATCACAATGATGCACACAATGGTAGAATTGCTGCAGATTATAAGAATATATGCTGTAAACATGATCACAAAATAAAGATATCTGTATTTCTGCACTTCTACATGTCCATCAAAAGTTATATATGTTACATTAAATTCATTATCCATTAAAATTGTCTAAAACAAATAGTTAAGGAATAAAATATGTATATTACTAGAATTCTGATATTATTTGATATTGTCTTATTCAGTCATCAGTACCTGACCTTGATACACACTGCTGTGGTCCGACAAACACAGAACTGGATCTGTGACCTGTTTGAGGTTTTTATCAGACTGCATCAACCTCCATGGATCTCATTAATCTCTCCAAACGAAAAGCTACTAACATGTAAACAACTTGATCAGACTCTGGAGGCCTGAACTCAGACATGTTGTTAAACTTTGTTTGCTCAGATTACATCACTCTGTCATATTAAGACTTGCACTCTTTGGACCTGTTCGGATCAAAGATTTTCAAAGTGATGAGTTGAAATTTGCAACTGCTTGCAACGCACCAATCTGCGATGTTCTGAAACATGCCAGTTTACACCACTAAGACTATGACGAGACAGTTTATCATCCTTATAGAAACAACTATTTTTTCACTTTTGTTCTCGACTTTTAGGGTTTTATATAGCTGGATAGCATGTGTTGCATCTAAAAATTAATTTGGATACCGTTAGTGATAATGAGATGCTTACTATAGCTGCATTTCTAGTGACAAACATTTTTTTTCTCTAACTCACTGCTGTGTTTTAACACCACTGGTTCTCTTAAGTCACTGTTTAGCTAGAATCACCATATACTGTTTGGTACTGGCGGCCAACTCAGCGGAAGCGACAACATGTTGCAAGTTGGTGAATAAAATATGTGTATTGACAAGCTGCACAACTGACACGCACACAGGTAGAACGCAACACTGTTGACTTCCTGTTACACGTTACATAACTAATTTCCCAACAGGGTGGTGCTGTTGCCAAAGCAATGCAACAGGATACCCTGTAACATACCATCAACTGGCTTGAGTTGAGCTGAGACGGACTGGTTCAAACCACTTCAACGTTCTGTGTGGTTTTGTCACGAATCTTTGGTCAGAACTGGGCTTTAGAGCAAAGACCTCTATCAAGGCCAATGGTGCATTCACATGCGCCTCTGATGGTACCCTTTTCTGAGTTGTGAAGTTGTTCTTCTCACTTTGATGTGTTCATAATTTCCATGTTTTCTTGCTAACAAGGAATCCTCCTGTCACAACCTGGCTCAAGGCCATGACAGAAGAGGGAACCAGGCAGCATAAATGATAAAAAGTGATTTATTTAACAAAAGAATAAACTAAACATATATGTGTGTCTCTGTAACTTAAACTCAAAGCAGCAAGATGTGGTGGTAAGGGTGATCAGGCCGTGGTTGAGCTCTGGATTGGAGTCAAGAGAGCGTGCAGTTGTACCAGGCGGAGCTTTTACCCCCACTCACAGCTGCACCAAATCTGTAATTAACTCAGGACAAAGAGGTGAGGTATCACTCCCACAGAGTGGCCTCACTGGATCACACAGAGGCCATCACAACTCCACATAAAGTCAGAGGCTCAACGGAGCCACCGGCAAAACCAACAACCACACCCAACACAACCGAACATCCAGAAAAAGTAAACATCACCAAATTACCAACATAACGCATATATACAAAGCAAACAGTACAGTAGACCTCCAAATTTCGAATAACCGCTCACCCCATCCCGTCGACCTTGGAAGCAATTTAAGAAAACAGGTACAGGAAAATAAACAGGTCACAAGACGTTAAGGTGATGGTTCTCTCCGGGAACCATCATCTTATTGTGGTGGAGAGGTTTGTGTGACCCTATGAACCTTAGGGCTGTGTTGTCTGGAGCTGTGTGATCCTGGTAGGGTCTCCCATGGCAAAGTGGTCTCAGGTGAGGGGCCAGACAAAGAATGGTTCAAAAACCCTATGAGTAAGCAAAGCAGAGAGGGAGTGACCCTGCCGGGAGGAAGCCCAGGCACCCCATCTGGAGACAGGCCCAAATGGAGGGCTCGTCAGCGAGCGCCTGGTGGCCGGGTTACGAAGCCCAGCCGGGCACAGCCCGAAGAAGCTACGTGGCACCGTTCTCTCCATCCCATGGGCCCACCACCTGGGGGAGGAACTGCCGGGCTCGGTTGCGGTCAAGGGTCTCGACAGACTAAACCCGGGCAGCAGAGGCTGGCCCTGGGGACGTGCAACGTCACCTCTCTGTGGGGGGAAGGAGCCGGAACTTGTGCGGGAGGTGAGCGCTACCAGTTAGATCTGGTGGAGCTTACCTCTACGCATTTCTGTCTCGGTTCTGGAACCATACTCCTGGATAGGGGTTGAACTCGGATTTGCCCAAGGTGTGAGGCACCGGGCGGGTGTGGGGAAACTCACACTTCCAGGTGTCGGGCCGACGTCATCAAAAGAGCGCCGCGCAGGACTATGATGAGCTGTTGGAAGTGGTGATGCGAGCTGTGGCAAAACTCGGTCTGGATTGGCCACAGGCTGTCAGGGAGCTTAACACCGGTGGCAGACTGGATAATCGTTCCATGCGGAGCCACTGCGGTGAACTCTATCGTCGACAGGTTTCACCATGTGAGGTCCCACGGGGAGGCGTTCCAGCAGTTTCTCCCTCGCCGGACTGGTTCCCGCTCTGCTAGGACGGCTGGACCTTCTCAGCCCTCTACCTGCTCCCACCAACAGTGCCAGAGACGGAGTGTGGCTTCTCGCGGTCCCCCTCAATCAGTTTGGGACGCAGGGCAACGCTCGCGCGCACCCCTCCCCGGCAGGTCGGACCTAAGGGACGTCATCCAGTCACGGAGGGGCAAGGCGCGAAGTATGTATGTATGTTTAGCCCCCGAAGGCCGACTGAGGTCCCCTCCAGGGCCGCTGTTGTCCCGCCGCCGAGGCGCTCGGGACGCGCTAGCCGCCGCAGACTGAAGTTGACGAGGAGGTGTTTGAGTTTCTTCTAATGAAACAAGACCTTGGTGTGCTGGAGATTTGTTTGCCCCAAAGCCCAAATCTTGAGGGTGAGTTGCTTATTGGCTTAGAGCCTCATGTATATATCCACCCAGTCCTGCCTAGCCTGAAAATGGGGGACAAGCAGATAAATGTGCTAAATTGTTTCCTATTTTAAAGTTCTTTTGTTTTCTTTGCTAACCTGTTTCATTCTTTCTTTAACATTAATGGGTGTAATGTAATCTAATGTGAAATATTTGCATTCAGTTTTGTCATTAACTAAGTCCTACAAATGTCATGTTTCGAGTTAAATTGTTATGGTGTTAATTAATAATAATAATAATAATAATAATCTTTATTTGTAGAGCACTTTTCAAAAGCAAGTTACAAAGTGCTTTAACAAGTGTAAAGACAATAATATCCAAGAGACAATAATACAAAAGACAAAAGCATAAAAACATTGAAAGACTGAAACACAGCTAAAAAATTTGTAAAATACAAGAAAAATAAAAGGGATAAAGTAAATCAAAATCAAATAAGATCGGCAAAGGCTCTCCTATAAAAGTATGTTTTAAGAAGCGACTTAAAAGAGTTCACTGACTCAGCTGACCTGATTTCCTCGGTCAGGCTGTTCCAGAGCCTCGGTGCCCTGACAGCAAACGCTCTGTCCCCTTTAGTTTTCAGTCGAGACTCTGGAACAGATAGCAGATCTCTGCCCGAGGATCTCAAGGTGCGTGCTGGTGTATATGGGACTAAAAGGTCAGAAATATAACAAGGCGAGAGGCCATGAAGAGCTTTAAAAGTGATCAATAGAATTTTAAAGTCAATTCTAAAACATACTGGGAGCCAGTGTAAAGAAGCTAAAATAGGAGTGATGTGGTCATATTTCTTTGTTCTGGTTAAAAGCCTGGCAGCTGAGTTCTGGACAGTCTGGAGTCGATCAATAGATTTTTGAGTTAAACAGGTGAAAAGGCTGTTGCAATAATCCAGGCGTGATGAGATGAAGGCGTGTAAAATGGTCTCGGTATCTTTAAAAGTTAACAGATCGAATTTTAGCTATATTTCTAAGTTGATAAAAACATGATTGAACAAGCTTTGTGATGTGCTGCTTGAAATTTAAATTGCTATCAAACCAAACACCAAGGTTCTTTGCCACAGGCTTAATGTGATTTACTAGCGACCCAACAGATGACAGCATTTGCTTTGCCATCTGCTGAGACCCGATGACCAGGATTTCTGTTTTGTCTGAGTTCAGCTGGAGGAAATTATTTGACATCCATTTTTTAACTTCACAAAGGCAGTTGTTCAGTGAACTCAGCATTCCAGGGTCTGTGGATCTGACAGGCAAGTATATTTGTGTGTCATCAGCATAAATATGAAAAGAAATGCCATGTTTATGGATAATATGTCCAAGGGGAAGTAGATACAAGGAAAACAAAATGGGTCCTAAGACCGACCCCTGAGGCACACCATATTTAACTGGACAGAACGAGGAGACATAGTTATTTATAGACACGCAAAACTTCCTATTTGACAGGTATGATGAAAACCATTCTAGGGCAGTACCAGAGATCCCCACCCAGTGCCTCAGTCTGTCTAACATGATATTGTGATCAATTGTGTCAAAAGCAGCACTAAGGTCCAGGAGTATAAGGACTGAGCACATGCCTTCATCAGCAGACATTAAAAGGTCATTGGTGACTTTAAGCAGGGCAGTCTCAGTGCTGTGGTACTTCCTAAAACCAGACTGAAACTTTTCAAATATTTTGTTATTTTCCAGTACAGTGAGCAGCTGTTTGGACACAGTTCTTTCTAGAATCTTTGCAACAAAAGGCAGTTTTGAAATTGGTCTAAAATTATGTGGGAGGGAGGGATCTAAACCAGGTTTCTTTAAAAGTGGGTTCACGCAAGCCGTTTTAAAATAATCAGGGACACAACCAGTAGATAGGGAGCTGTTAAAAATAGAGATCAAATAGGGCCCAACAGAATCTATTACTTTCAGTAAAAATTTTGTAGGTATTACATCAAGTGGGCTGGAGGACACTCTCATTTGTGATACTGTTTTTAAAAGCTCAGACAAGTCGATGGGATAAAACTGGTTAAAACTCTCTTGTTTCTGGTGAGGAACCTCTGAGTAAGAGGCCGCGGGGGTAATAGAGGCTCTGATTGACACCACCTTATTGGTAAAATAAGATAAAAACAATTCACAGTCATCATTACTTCCAGCTGAGGCACAAGGAGTGGTTGGGTTTACCAGCTGATCCACAGTCTTAAACAGAAACCTGGGATTGTGTTTATGTGTAGTAATGACTTCCGAAAAATAGTGTGTTCTCGCATCCTTAACCATGTTATTGTAGTTAATTAATAAATCCTTCAGATTGAGGTAATGGACTTGGAGACGGGATTTTTTAAAATTTGTTTCAATGTTAATCACACCAGTTAAATGTTAACATGTTTTTTAGATTTGTTGAGTTCCCCTGCAAGCAGTTCCTTTGCAAACTTGAGTGGAGACAATTCGAAGGACTCGGATGACACCATTATATTGCAGCAAAATCCTAATACAAGAAAGAGAGCTGAGGATGCTCATCTAGGTCAGGTAGGCTCTGCAGACTTCCCCAAGTCTATTCTGAGTGATACAAATACTTGATATTTTAGTATTGTTTTAAATCCAGAACACCCAACATCTTTTTTTGTTTTGTTTTTTATTCCCACTAAGATGATCGAAGGCGTTCTCAAGAACAAACCTGGAGGAGAGAAGATCTTGAATGAGTATGCCCAGACAAAAAGCCTAACAGATAGCAGAAGACGCGATATGGTCAAGATATTGGTTGTTCATATGAACATGGGTATGTTGTCATATACCTACACACCAAAAAATATATAGATTTAAAGGGCTTTACAACACTCGTCTTTTTACAGAAGGTGTCAGTGTGTGTGTGGGTGTGTGTGTGTGTAGGACCAGTCCTTCGAGGCATATTAAAGAGGATTATGCAAAGGGAATCACTACCTTGTTTCCATACCTGGCTGATCTTAGGGGCAAGTTTGGCTATGTAAGTACTTTGAAACTAAGTCTATTCTATTTACTCCCTACTTCTCTTTGACTCTTAAACGTTCAATTTTTGCCCAGAATGTAATCAGTGTTTAAATTGTTTAATTATAAGGTGATGTTTTTAATGCAAGATCTGTTCACTTTTCTGTATGCCCATTATCTCTAACTTAAACTATGGTGGTATCAAAGCCCAGTTGAGTACAGCGCTGCAAGAGTCAGACCTGTTGGCCTTGATAGAGCAATTCTTCACGTCATGTGTAGTTTTTGTGGAAAAAAATGGAATAACTCTTTTCTTTAGGAGCATTTTTACAATGCAGAAGATGGGAGTGGGTATCTGGCATGGAGACTGAAATTTGTTCAAAAGGAATCATCAGAGGGACAAGGTATACTGACAGGTATATATAATTTTTGATTCTAGTTACATCACTTTACAGGGTTCCCATGGGTCCTTGAAATCCTTTTTTATAATTTTAAATTTTAGGGCGTATAATTAATGAATGTTTTTGAAAATGGATATAAAGTCATATGGTTAGTGAACATGGCAATAGGGATCCACCGATCCGACTTTTTCAGTACCGATGCCTGGGCTTTGTATCTGTTGATTACAGATACCGTTGTTGAATTAATAATAAATATGTATACCTTCCCTTCCACCATGTGGAAGAGACTAAAGTCACCAGACTTTCCTAACTAAGACAAAATAACATAAATGTAATGTATTGAATTCTTATTTATTTGTACACTCAACCCTTCCAGCATGTGACACATGTGCGACAGAAGGGGGAAAAACAAACAAAACTGGATCGGCCAGTGGATCTGTTCATTGATCCGATATCCGATCTTAATATCGGATTGGTGCACTACATGGCAATAGTAGTTTACTTCATCAGAGCCTTTTTAGACCCCAGCAGAAAGCTCCACTTTTCTTCAGCTTCAAAATGCTGGGGGAAATGTAACGTTACGTTAGCTTGTATAACCTTTCCACTACTGTTGCAGGTGGTCCAATAGCTGATAGAGAGCCCTACAGAGAGGAAAACTGGCTAACCACAGAAAGCCTGTGCTGTGAGGCCATTGCACTGATGAAGCAATTGTCAAGGAGAAGATGAAGCAGACATTCAGCTATTGCCAAAAGATGGTTCATGACCCAATTAAGGCCTTTGAAATATTCACAGCTTTTCCAAGATTCCTAGACATAGCAGGAATGGTAGGTGGACGTTTAACTGCCTTGCCCTGTAACTGTCATGATAATAGTACCACACCATAAAGTTTACTGTTGTGTCTTGACTTATTTCATCTTGTCTGCAGATTGAGCAGGATTTAAATCTTATGTTTGGTGGTGCCACCTCTGCAAAGTTCCTGGAGAAGTGGCCCACTGTCTACAAGCAGAAAGTCCTTGAACAAAGCCGTGGCCTCACACAGACAGGGGAACTTCAAGACCTGGTTCAAAATTAACCAGGTCTGTCCACAACAGAAGTGGAAAATGGTAAGCATAGAATAAAAGGATTATACTAATGAGATTGTTTTTGAATGAAAATGCAATAACTGAAATGCAATATTAAAATTTTAGTTTTTTACTTGTATTGTCAGGATGGGACAGTGACATGTCATCCATTTTGGTTCTTGTCCACCTTTTGCCAGGAAAGCTCTCAGCCAAACAAGCCAGTAACCATCTTGTGAAGTTCATCAAGGTGAGGTTAAATTAACCATTTTTTAAGATTATGGTCAAATGTTTATCTGGAATAGGAAAACATTTTTGTTGTATTTGCGAACCGTGACTAACTTCAACAGACTAATAAGGTTCTTTTGTCACAGACTGGGACCAGTGTCCAAGGGCATCTGGACAGCATCATGGAATGTCTTCAACCCTATCTGCTTGCTGTGGGGACCAAGAGAAATGTAATTCACACTTACTTCATTGTGATTGACAAACATGCAATACCATGTAAGTCACCAGACTCTCTTGCCTGTTTTGATGAGCTTTTCAAAGCTCATTTTGTCTTTGGTACCTTGTACAACCCAGATCTGGCAAACGTGTACAACTTTTTACAAACCACCATTTATGAAATAGATGTTGATTCCACTAAGGTGAATCCTAGCAGCAGAGGTGAGGGCTCGGATGCTGCGCTGAGTCAAAACCTAAGATGTTGTGTTTCATTTGCAAAAGCCACCAGGCAAATGCCAATTACCTAACAAAGCACTTAAAATTGATCTTAAAATTGATCCATGGACTTTGTTCAGGAACGTCACATTTCTGCGTTTAGAAAGCATCTCAATAAAGCACATGAACCTTGTTCTGATCCTGGTGAAGGTCCTTCTACAACTGAAGATTTAGCAGCATGTAATTTTGAGGACTTGCCATTAAGAAGTTCCCCTTCTGACTCAGTCCTTCTCAGTAAGAGTCTTGTAGACTGCTGTGCTACAACAGTAGCCGAACTTAAAGTGGCAGGTTTAGGCAAAACAACCATTAACTCTTTGGTAATTTCCATGGAAGAGATTGTTGATAATATTCATAATCAAGCAAAAGAATCTCTGAAGGAGTGTCTGTCTTTACAGGAGCCTATCAAAAGTGACATTGAGCGTAAAATTGATCAGTGTTTTGAAAAAGTGGAAAACCCTTTTGGTTTATTAAATTCTGAAACAAAGAGATGGCAGTATTTTGCAGAGAAGTGGGAAGGGTAGACCCAGTTGAATACATTCTTGGTACAAGATTTGATACACTGCGCAATCGGACTACTGAGTCCTATGATCAGGTTGTTGTTACCGATAAATTTGTTTATATCCCAATTTTGAAAACATTACAGTTTATTTACAACCACCCTAATATAAAGGAGATGATGCAGACTAATTTTAGTTCAAGAGAAAATCTTCTTAATGACTTGTGCGATGGAGATCTTTTGAAGAATCATGCTCTATTTTCAAAACAGAAGCATGCAATTCAGATTCAGCTTTTCTATGATGATTTTGAAACTGCAAATCCGTTAGGATCAAAACGGGAAATACACAAATTGGGAGCAATGTTTCTCCAAAGTACAACTCAAGTCTGAATAATATTCATTTGGTTGCTTTATTTCATGCTCAAGACATGACATATGGCTTTTCTAGAATACTTGATCCAATTGTGCAGGATATTAAAATCTTGGAGAAGGATGGAATAAGGGTTCCCTTGTACTATCGTTCAAGTTACAGGTGACAACCTTGGTCTTCACTGTTTATTTGGTTTTGTCGAGTCTTTCAGTGCCAGATATTGATGCCGCTTTTGTCTTGCTGAGAAAGAGGACTTTCAGACAGAATTTATTGAAGATTCACCCAAGATAGTTATGTGAACGAAAGCACTTCATGCAGAACACTGCCAAAAAAGGAGGCAAATCCCAGTCTTCCCTATGTGATGGATGTTAAACATTCTTGCGTTCTAAACTCCTTGCAGTACTTCAATACCTGTGAAAACTTTGCTGTTGATATTATGCATGATATCCTAGAGGGAGTGGCACAATACAAAATTAAACTGCTTATACTACACTTGATAGAGAAGTACACAACATCAAAGGAAATAGACAGGAGAATAAAGAGCTTAAACTATGGTTACATGGAACAAAACAATAAACCTCCTGCAGTGAAGTTAAGAGAGGACTCAAATGACCTGGGGTTAAATGCCATCCAATGTTGGTGTTTACTTCGCAATCTAATCTTTGGAGACTTGGTTTGTCCCAATGATCGGCACTGGTATCTGCTACTGTTGTTGCTTCACATTGTTAACATTATATTTTCTCGAATGTTAACAAAGAGTATTACTATTTTTTTGAAACACTTGATTGCAGAAAACCACAGTTTATTCAAGCGTTTATTTCCAAACAAAACTGCTACCGAAGCATCATTTTATGGTGCATTACCCTACATGTATTCTTAAAAGTGGACCAATTATGCATAGCTGGTGAATGCGTTATGAAGCAAAGCATAATTTCTTTAAAAAACAATTGAAAAGCTTTAAAAATGTAACTAAAACATTGGCAAAGAAACACCAAAACTAAAATACCAAACTATACCGAGTAAAAACAATTCTATGTTGAGTAAAATACAAAACTATACAGAGTAAAAACAATAGGGGCGTTTAAGTATGCGGCCCCCTATGCTTGGAATTAGCTGCAAATTGTCCTGAATCTCCAAGAGATGGTTTCACTGGCTGCTTTTAAAGTACTTTTAACTGACATGGAGTCTGAACACACTGGCTGTAGTTGTTATGATTGATTATTCTAACAATCCTTGTTGTTATTCACTATTGTTGAAATTTAGACATTTTATGACCTTGTTATTCACTATTTATTAACAGTATAAAGTGTTTTATGTTTTATGTTCATGATATATGTTATTTGTTATATGTCTGCAACCTTGTTGTTTGTCCTGCTGTTTATCTTGGCCAGGGCGCTCTTGGAAAAGAGATTTTTAATCTCAATGAGTTTTCTTTCTGGTTAAATAAAGGTAAAACAAAAATAAATAATAATTCTATGTGGAGTAAAATACCAAAATATACTGAATAAAAACAATTCTATGTTGAGTAAATTACAAAACTAAACAGAGTAAAAACAATTCTATGTGGAGTAAAAAACAATGTAAAATGGCAGAGTTGTTTTCATTTTATTTTACATTGAGTTAATTGTCATCATGTTGAGTTAAATATAAACACTGAATAGAGTAGAAATAACTCTGAAAATGTTACTCTGCAAGAAGAGTAAATTTCACTCTATTTAGACTGGGACCAAATGTTATATTTTTTAGGGTAAATTGTTTTTCAATTTGAGTAAAATTTACTCTGACGATTTTACTGTGTAAATGTTAAACTCAGATAAAACTGAAATTATTGTTCTGGGGCCCAAGCACCTCCGTGACTCATTATCCAAAAAGATTGTTACTCTGGATGGCATCACCCTGGCCTCCAGCACCACTGTGAGGAATCTTGGATTTATTTTTGATCAGGACATGTCCTTTAATTCCCACATAAAGGGTCGCCTTTTTTCACCTATACATAAAATTGCAAAAATCAGGAATATCCTGTCTAAAAATGATGCAGAAAAACTAGTCCATGCATTTGCTACTTCTAGGCTGGATTACTGCAATTCTTTATTATCAGGCTGCCTGAAAAAGTCTATAAAGACTCTTTAGCTGATCCAGAATGCTGCAGCACATGTTCTGACAGGAACCAGGAAATGACACATCTCTCCTGTTTTAGCATGTACTGTACATGTTCTGCGATGCCATATTACTACAAACTACTATTTTTTGTGACTGTTATTGCCACTCTTCATTTTAACCCCAACTGGTCGTCAGACACCGCCTAAGAGCCTGGGTCTGTCCGAGGTTTCAGCCTAAAAGGAAGTTTTTCCTCGCCACTGTTGCACTGTTATTTGCTCTGGAGGGAACTACTAGAACTGTTGGGTCCTTGTAAATTCTGGAGTATGGTCTATACCTACTCTATCTGTAAAGTGTCTTGAGATAACTTTAGTTATGAATTGATATTATAAATAAAATTAAATTGAAATTGACTAGGTGGAGGGACCTCCAGCTGGGAGGAGGCCTCGGGGAAGACCCAGGACTTGGTGGAGGTTTGTCCAGCTGGGAGGAGGCCTTGGGGAAGACCCAGGACTAGGTGGAGAGATTGTATCTCCAACCTGGCCTGGGAACGGGATTCCCCAGTCGGAGGTGGTTAATGTGGCTTGGGAAAGAGAAGATTGGGGTCCCCTGCTGGAACTGCTCCCCCCAAGACCCAATACCAGATAAGCGTAAAAATATGGATGGATGGATGGATGAATCTGTACCCCTACCAACACCCATCACGTTCTTTTTACACTTGCCGTTTTATTATAATATTGCAGCAAGCATTGTCAGCGGGGAGTTTTAATAATCGCAACCACTTTATTGGCATATACCTAACTCACTGTAACTTGATCAAGCTGCGGAGGCTACGTAGCACACTATAATGGTTGGACTTTGCAATTAATCGGTGGTTTGGCCTAACTGTGGGGGAGGGAACAATCCGTAAGTATCACAGATTTAACTTCAGTCCGTAGCACCTACACCTACCTGGTCTACTGTATATTGGATATCAATGATAAGTAATTGATAACACAAGGTGTGGGCGGGGTCTGGGTTAGTCTGGATACACGGAAGTACATTTTTTGTCACACTATTTGTGTGTTGCCTTTTCCAAAATCCCTCTGCTACTACCAGGTAGCAAGCTACATGCTGAAAATGGCATGTGTTAATGGAAAGTTGAATCATGCAATAAGGCAGGCCTGGTTGGTTCTTTAGGGGTGTTATTGTAAATATTTAGATGGACAATTTTAACAGCATTCATTATCTCTCACTGGGAGGTTTTGGGACAATTTGAAAAGCCCAACAATAGGTCATGAGGTTTCAGGAGTTTGATAACACACTACCACATAAATCTAAATCTAAAGACAACATGTATGATTTCAGGCCTCTAGAATCTGATCAGGTTGTTTACATGTAAGAAGATTTTCCTTCGTGTCGTCATGTCTTAGTGGTGTAAACTGGCACGTTTCGGAACATCACAGACCGGTGCGATGCAAGTAGTTGCAAATTTCAACTCATCACTTTGAAAATCTTTGATCGGAACAGGTCATAAGAGTGCAATTATTAATATGACAGAGTGATGTAATCTGAGCAAACAAAGCTTAACAACATGTATGAGTTCAGGCCTCCAGAGTCGGATCAAGTTGTTTACATGTTAGTAGCTTTTCCTTTGGAGAGATTAATGAGATCCATGGAGGTTGATGCAGTCTGATAAAAACCTCAAACAGGTCACAGATCCAATTCTGTGTTTGTCGGACCACACCGGTGTGTATCAAGGTCAGGTACTGATGACTGAATAAAACAATCTCAGGTTATATGAGACTTGTAGTAATTTACCTGTTTAATTCATTCAACATTTTGTTTTAGACAATCTCAATGGATAATGAATTTAATGTAACATATATAACTTTTGATGGACATGTAGAAGTGCAGAAATACAGATATCTTTATTTTGTGATCATGTTTACAGCATATATTCTTATAATTTGCAGTAATTCTACCATTGTGTGCATCATTGTGATTAACAAATCCCTCCATGAGCCTATGCACATTTTCATTGCAGCTTTGTTAATCAACTCTGTTCTTTACAGCACTGCTCTCTATCCAAAGCTTTTGATTGACTTTTTATCTGAACAACAGATCATATCTTATTCAGCCTGTCTCTTTCAGTGGTTTATGTGTTACGCTCTAGGTGTTTCAGAATTCTTCCTGTTGTCAGTCATGGCCTATGACAGATATGTGTCTATATGTAAACCTCTGCAATATCACACTATCATGAGGAAAACAACAGTTTATATTTTCCTGATTTTAGCTTGGCTTCTGCCCACTTGTCAGTTTTCAGTGGGACTTTTACTGATTGCTTATAAAAAACTCTGTTACTTTATTTTGAAAGGAATAATTTGCAACAGCACAGTTAACAAACTTTACTGTGTTCCTTCAACAGTGCTGAATATATATGGCTTGATTCTTTTTGTAATTACAGTACTCAACCCTGTACTCTTCATAGTCTTTACATACACCAGGATATTCATTGTAACCTATCAAAGTAGTAGAGAAGTCAGGAGAAAAGCTGCACAGACCTGTTTACCCCACCTGTTGGTTCTGATTAACTTTTCCTGTTTAAGTACATATGATGTGCTTCTAGCTCGACTGGAAACAAATTTTTCCAAAACTGTTTATTTAAGCATGTCTTTACAAATGATTTTGTGTCATCCTCTTTTCAATCCGATCATATATGGACTGAAAATGAAAGAAATTTATAAACACCTTAAGAGATTGTTCAGTGGAGACAAATTAAACTAATATATAGTGGATATATTTTTTCACTAATTACAACATCATAATAATGATCTTATCACGTAATCACAAAATGCCAACTGAAGTTTAATGTTTGTTTCTATAGTAAAATGAAACGTTGTTACCATTGTTGACATTTTTATCAGTATCATATATTACTCTTTCAAGAGCCTAGAACACAAGTGCATATCATTGTGAGTTTTATGTTTAACTTGTATTTTCTGATTTGGCAATATAAAGGAAGTATGGGGTTATATGTGTAATGTGTGTGTTTTCATAGTGTAAAAAGAACAATTAAAAAAGATACCATATTATTTTTGCTGTGATATGTTTTATTTATTAGCACTATTTTGACTATAGGCTACCTCGTGACAAACTAGAAAACCAGCACTGTGAGGTTTCTAACAGCCTTAGTTGTATTTTGTAAATCATGAACTGCAGAACTGATTTTGGATTCATGGAAGTGTTTATATGACGTTTTGATATCAGTGTTATTTCCCATCCAAAGCACACAGCCGTCCTTGGAGGTATGGAGGTCCTCTTGAATTTCCGCTCCCAGGGTTTTTCTTTTGTTTTTCTAAGCAGGGCTGGGAATTCGTTATGACCGTCAGCCTTTAAAAAACTATGGGGACACTCCTAACGGAAACCAAGTAACACTTGTTAGATCAGTTTAAGGCCCCTATTTAATCAAAAAAGTCCTTGAGAAGGAGGCAGAGTGTAAAACATATGAGTACAATCGAGTAAGAATTGTACGGAAGCACTTTTTGTGCCTCCATTTTTGTGTGGGAAATATTATTTTGCTGTGAATATAATTAGTGAATGTTTTATGACTGTTAATAACATGTACATATGAGTGAGTGGATCTAACAGAAATTGTAGATTGTGGCATTGCAGACTTGCTTGGCTAGCACTGTTGTGTAGACCCAACAAAGAGTGTGTTAAACTGTACACCTTGCTCTTAAGAAAGATTAATAATTAATAAATACATCACTTCACATTAAGTGGTACAGGTGGAAAATTTGTGTAAGGTTAACAAACTATAAAGACACTGTAGAGTATAAAAAAACAAGAAAGAGGAAATAAAACCATGAGGTGTCTTAAGTATTTGACATTTGGTGTAAAATAAACTGATATCACTGGATCAAGAGTGTCATCAGTGACATGGTTCGCTGACAAAGGGTGTATAGATAAAAGGAGTCACTCCTTGAAGTTAAATTCTGATAGCGTCCCAATCTGAGTGTGTATTTGTAGCAAGACACAGTTTGGATCAGGTAGGTTTGTGTCAGTGAGTTTATTGTGTGACATTTATAAAATGACATCTTACACCAAGGTGGTAGTTAGATATTTTCTGTGGCTATTTTGGTTAAATAACAAAGAATCTTGTAATTTTGGATAAAAATCGTATATTGATGGAAAACCTACAATGGATAAATTTGGTGTCATATTTGATGACACCATCAAATTTTCATCAAATAATGAACGCAATGACACAAAAAAGAAAATTGTAACAAGAACTCAAAAAATCAAGGGAAGATTGTCAGGCAGCTGACAAGTTTCCTTAAGTGGTCTCCTAATACTGTATCTGAAGTCTCTTTTATATAGACCTTATTTGTCCATAATACTGTATCTGAAGTCTCTTTTTATATAGGCCTTAGTGGTCCATAATACTGTATCTGAAGTCTCTTTTATAGACCTTAGTGGTCCCCTAATACTGTATCTGAAGTCTCTTTTATATAGGCCTCCTGTGGCTGTACCGCTCCATGTCCTAAAGATAGTGCTGTTGGTTCCATCAATCATCCTGGAGGGAAGCCCCGCTCTGCCCCCTTTGGTCTGTATTATCATTTGGTAATCCCTAATAAAATGACCATGTGTTCCACAATACAGACAAGACTCGTTAGCTCAATTCATAGCATTATTCTGATTTCCCATTCTATCAGTTTTTCCCTCCATAGCTATACTCTGTATCGTTGTATGGCTGCCGCATCAATCTGCCCCTGCCTCTCATTCTAGTTCTTGTTTGAAAACCTGAGACTTGCCTTGACCGGTTGGAGGTGAGAGAAAGAGACAGACTTAGACAGACAGACAGAGAGAGAGAGAGAGAGAGAGAGAGAGAGAGAGAGAGAGAGAGAGAGAGAGAGAGAGAGAGAGAGAGAGAGAGAGAGAGAGAGAGAGAGATGGAGAATTGTAGCAGAGGGTGTCAAGCAGGCTAGTCCATGCCTTCAATTAAACTGGGTAGCATGTTGTATTATGCTAAGCTAACCTTAGTATGTGCAGTAGTAAGGGACGGGGTAAGGGTTAGCGTGAGCATTGTCATTAGCATGTGGGCTTGCATCAATGAACACATGCTTGGTCATTTTATTTCAATTCATTTAAGTACTTGTCAAAAGACTACAAATCATGGTTGGATAAATACAACACGTACACAATTAATTTCAAGTCATTTATTTTAGTTTCATTCACCTGTTCTCATTTCAAGCAGGAATCTGGGTCGAAATGACAAACAATAGGTGATAGAGTGTGGAGTAATTGGCGTACAAGGTGCCACCTGCTCATCAGATAAACATTCACACACATTCACACTCCGATGCGTAGCATCGGGGGCAACTCAGGGTTCAGTGTCTTGCCCAAGGACACTTCGACATGGGACTGCAGGGCCAGGGATTGATCCACCAACCTTCCGATTGGCACAGTCGCCCCCAAACAATGGAGTTTGATTGATTTCCAATTAACTTTGGTTTGTCTTGTAGGAGGGGCTTCTGCTATAAAGGAAGGAGGCCGAGGCTCCTCTAGGGAGAATGACTTTGGCCTGGAAGGGTGCAGGTGCTAGGGCCCAAATAGTCAGGGCCTGATTTAGCCTTTTCTTATTATTTTGTTTGATATTAGTTGTGATGATAATTTCAAAAGTTAGTATTTAGTTTTTGTTTATTTTTATATAATTTTGCCATAAGTCATCCTGGCAGTACTGCACTTTCATGTGATTTCTGAAGAAATAAATTGAAGCACCAGGTGAAGAACTCCTGAGTCCATGCCTCTTCCTCCCTGGGGCTAAACATTACATGTGGTGTCAGAAGTTAAAACAAGCTGGAAAATGCCTCCCAAAAAGCTCCAACAGCAGCAGATTGAAGTTGAAGTGGAGGAAGGGGCCATTGGAGGGATTGAAGATGGCTCCCAGTCAGGAGAAAAACCTGGTACATCTGATTAATCTTAATTAATCCACTACTCGTGGTTCCTTTTGCTGAGCTTTTTGTGGTTGAAAATGATATGTTGTACAGGGAGTCAGAGTATGGGAAACAACTGGTTCTCCCTGAGGAATCGAGGGCTGAGGTGCTCAGGGTAGGTCATACTGTTCTGTGGGCTGGTTCTGTGGGCCAGGTTCAAAACTACTGTAAAACCTGCCCAGAGTGTCAGCTCACTGCTGGAAAACATACAGCTCCCGCACCCCTCATTCCACTCCCTGTAATTTCTACTCCGTTTGAGAGAGTAGGTGTAGATATTATTGGTCCAGTAGAAAGAAGTCAGACGGGCAACAAGTTTATTTTAGTCATTTGTGATTATGCTACTAGATATCCTAAAGCCTACTTCTTAAGATAAGTAACAGCTAAACAGGTAGCTACAGCGTTGCTTAAGTTTTTCAACCAAGTAAGATTTCCCAGAGAAGTCCTTACTGATCAAGGTCCGAATTTCATGAGCCGTATACTTTCTTAAGTCTATCAGCTGTTAGGTATTAAGAGAGTGAGAACCACCCCTTACCAATCTCAGACTGATGGACTGGTTGAGCGATTCAATAAAACTTTGATTGGTATGCTTAAAAAGTTTGTGTCAGACACAGGTGTAACCGATTGGTTAAAGTTTGGTCACATGAGATGTCATGTGACCGAGGCGGAAATAAAGGGCTCGGCCAGTAGTAGCGTATGGTCTTTTCCTGCTGCTGCTGCCTCGCATTCTGGGCCAAGCGTTCGGCGTGTCGTGTGCGGGTCTCTGGATGATACAGCCAAGGTAAGTTGTGACATGTACTGTACAGTTCGCCGGATAGCAATAACAAAGTACTAACTTCTCTCTGTTTTTGTTCACGCAGCCAAGCCGAGTCTTAGGGTCACTGCTGTTTTGCCTTACTCTGTTTTGCCGTGCTGACTGTTTTGCCGTACTGACTGTTTTGCCTTACTTACCTTGGACTATTTTACTCTCCGGTTCTAATGTATAAGTGCCCGTGTTTTAGTTTGTTTTATGAGTGACTGATTGTGTTTTACTGTGGGTTTGGGAGAAAGTTGGTCCGGGTCTGGGTGTGTTCGTCCCAGCAACATTTTAATCAGGTCATAGTGTTAAACTTAATGGTTGTGTCAGCTGGTTGGCTACAGGTGGTGAAAGATAACAAACTGATCTTAAGTATATTGCATGGTTTTAGCGTTGTGATACTTGCATGTGGTGTTTTTATTGATGTTAATGTAGTTATACAATCCACCTGCTAACACTGTAGCAACCAGTTGTTGTTAATTAGTTCGTTTCAAATTCATTAAATACTTTGGCCAGACCAACTTCATTTCTCCCGTGCCTTAAACATTTGTCTTTTTGTTTTCCTTATTGCATTAGTTGTGCGAAGTATTTTGTTTTTTTATAGTTAATGTTTAAATCAATTTTGGTTTTTGGTACAATAAATTATTTGCATAGTTAAACTTAACCACGCCTCTGATTTCTTCCGTGGCTTTGCCTGCGTAGTGGGAATCCCTGGGATTGTTAGTAGTCAAATTCATATGTTGAACTCTTTGGGTGAAAGTCCCAAAGTGGCGTTGTCAAAGTGTAAATTGCTAAGTTTGGCTAAGCCCTCCATTGGGCCTGGTTACAAATAGTGGCGCTGTTGGCAGGACCCACATTCAGAGACGTGTTTAAGTGTTGGCTGTGTGGGCCTTTAGTTTTTTGTTTGTTTATACATATATATTTTTTAAATACAGAACAAAAACAGCAGTTGGCACCACGAGGGACCAGACGACATTCCACTGTGGGACCTTTCTGGGCAGTGTCCAATCGGTGTTGAGAAGTCATAGCTCAAGAACTGCAAGAATTAAGGAACCGTGTAAAGCAGCTCCAGGCAGAAAAGGACAGTTTGTTGCAAGAACGGGTAGAGGCACAACAGAGTCCTAGTGCTTCAAACACCACTAATGTGCCTATCCCTGCTCAATCTGAACGTGTGTTTTATTTTCCAAGAGAGAGAAAATGTCCACTGTTTAGAGGTGCCCATGGCATTAGGATAGAGGAGTGGGTGGAAGAAGTACGGGCTAGTATGCGAGCTAGACACCTAGGACCTCTTGACCAGGCCTATTTTATAGTTGATCACTTAGAGGGCGTGGCTAAGGATGAGATCAGGTATAGGCCCCAGAGTGAACGAGAGGACCCTGAGCGTATTCTAGCTATACTACAGGACTTATATGGCTGTTCCAAATCTTATGTGTCACTACAGGAAGATTTCTTTTCAAGAAAACAGCTGGAAGGCGAATCTTTGCAGGAATATTCCCACGCTTTATATTGTCTTATGGAGAAGGTTGTTGCGGGTGCCCCTAATAGTATGTCAAACTCCGCTGTACTGCTACGGGACCAGTTTGTAGAAAATGTTAATGATTCTGCTCTTCGCAGGGAGCTGAAAAGGCTGGTTCATGATGATGCCGCGCTCTCACTGCTTGATGTGCGTGCTGAGGCCATTAGATGGGAGCTGGAGGGTAAGCCAAATGGGGGAGACCAGAGGCATTCAGTACCCTCCTATTGTGCTACAAAATTCTAGAGTTCAGGGCCAGGTTGCTCATTCTCCTACTCTTTCTACTACACCACAATTAGCTGAATTAGTGGCCATGATGAAGAAACAGCAGGATCAGATTAATCAGCTGAGTCAGAACCTTTTACAAATGCAGCCTCCTCCACGCCCCCATAGATTTAACCGGCCCAGTACTGTAATTTGTCGACGGTGCCAGCAACCAGGTCATTATGCCCGGGATTGTGATAATGAGAGGGTCCTTTCCCAGTCCAATAACTTTGTCCGTACTCCTCCGGCCGTTGCTGGCACTATCTCCCAGCAGGCGGAAAACTAGCTCCCTCTAATGTGCAGAGCCAAACATTTGGAGGGGGGTTCAGTGGCTCAGCAGGTGAAAGTCAGGTAGATAAGACAGTGGCAGATCGGTTGATTGCTCCTTGCCCCCAGGTGACTGTTAAATTGGCGGGTGTAGATGTAAAGTGTTTGCTTGACACAGGCTCTATGGTATCTACCATGGTGGAAAGCTTCTTTAGAGAGAATTTCCAGGACCAACTTCAGTCTTGCCATTGGTTGCAGTTGCAGGCTGCGAACGGGTTGGCCATCCCATACCTTGGTTAGGTGGAGTTAGATGTTGAAGTGTTTGGCAAAAATATGCAAAAGCGAGGTGTATTGGTAGTGAAAGACCCCCCTTTGCAATCAACATTACCTGAGGTCCCCGGTATCTTAGGCATGAACATCATTCGTGGTTGTTATGAGGAGCTTTTTGACCAATATGGCCTTGGCCTGTTTGACCTTTCAGCAGTTCGAGATGCCCCCTCACCTTGGCAGCGAGCCCTTCAGTTGTGTCACCAGACAGAGACTCAGGAACCAAGCCCCCAAGCAAGCCTCGCTAGAGTTCGCGGTAGGAGAGCAGTTCACATTCCACGGGGTACTATGAAAGTGATAGCCGCCACTTGTTCCGCTCGTTTTGGGTCCTCTCTCGTTCAGTCCTGTTAGAGCCACTGACCACCAACAGTCACCTACCTGAAGGGCTGTTGGTGTCCCCTGCCTTGGTTCATGTTACTCGGGGTACCGCATACGTACTGATTGTTAACGTAGGTACCTCAGCAGTCACTCTTCCCTCTCGTTGCCCATTAGGGTTGCTGACAGAAGCAGGGGTTGTGAGCTTACCAACGGGGGTCAGTGAGATTGGGGTTGAGCAAGTCACGGCCACAGTCAACTCTCAGGCGGGGAGGGTTAGCCCGGTGCAGGAGCAGGTCCGGAACCTTGACTTAGGGGTTTTAGCCAAGGCCGAACAGGACCAGGTTAGAACACTGTTGTCAAAATATGAGACCGTTTTCTCTTCTTTTGAGGGTGACCTTGGCTGTACCAATCTCATTGCACACGATATCCCGTTACTGGATGATGCACCGGTAAGGCAGAGGTATCGGCGTATTCCCCCTTCTGATTATGAGGCAGTGAAAGCTCATATACGGCAGTTGCTGGAGACCCAGGTTATTTGAGAGAGTAGTAGCCCCTACGCCTCCCCCATTGTCCTGGTTAGGAAGAAGGATGGCAGTATTCGGCTGTGTGTGGACTATCGGCAGCTAAACCGCAAGACCCCGAAGAGATGCTTTCCCTCTCCCTCGAATAGACGAGTTTCTGGATGCACTGTCAGGAGCTAAATGGTTCTCCACCATGGACTTGGCCAGCGGTTATAATCAGGTACCGGTAGCAGAAAGAGACAAGGAAAAGACTGCCTTTTGTACACCCTTTGGGTTGTTCGAGTTCAACCGAATGCCGTTTGGCCTGTGTAACGCACCAGGTACATTCCAGCGCCTTATGGAAAGGATGTTTGGAGCCCAACACTGCCAGTCACTACTGCTGTATCTAGATGATAACATTGTGTTCTCTTCCAGTGTAACAGAGCATCTAAGTCGTCTGGATTTGGTGCTGAACCGCCTGCAACAGGAGGGACTGAAGGCGAATTTGGGGAAGTGTTCCTTCTTTAAAAAACAAGTCCAGTACCTTGGCCATCTGATCTCGGAAGAAGGTGTTTCCACTGACCCAAGTAAGATCTCTACAGTGGCTAACTGGCCTCAACCCACTAATGTCTCTAAGCTCCGATCCTTTTTAGGTTTTGCCAGTTATTACTGGCAGTTTGTGGATGGGTTTTCGAAGTTGGCCGCACCACCGCATCGTCTGGTGGCTGAACTCTCAACAACCGGGACACGAGAAGGGCGAAGCGCATCCTTGGAGGGGGCCTGGTCGGAGCACTGTGAGAAGAGTTTTCAGGAACTGAAAGGACAGTTAGTGAGTACTCCCACCTTGGCATTTGCTAACGTCTCCCTGCCGTTTATCCTTGAAGTTGATGCTAGTCACAGTGGGTTGGGTGCAGTGCTGTCGCAGGAACAAGATGGGAAAGTGAGGCCCGTGGCCTACGCCAGTCGAAGCCTACACCCTGCGGAGAAAAACTACATTTCTATGAAGTTGGAGTTCCTGGGCATGAAGTGGGCCATGCCCGAGAAGTTGAAGGAGTATTTGTGGGGCCAAGAATGTGTGGTCTGGACTGATAATAATCCTTTGAGCCACCTCCACACTGCAAAGTTGGGCGCTACTGAGCAGCGCTGGGTGGCTGAACTCTCTGCTTTTGATGTTCAGATTGAGCAGTATACAGTGTTCGGTATCGCCCTGGCCGCACGAACAAGAACGCAGATGCACTTACAAGACTTCCCGTGGTAGCAGCCACTCAAAGCATGGACCAAGCACTGCCTCATTATGCTGTGCAGTCTGCTGTAATCTCTTTGCCTTCCCGTACCCCGGCTGACCTGCAGGCGCTCCAGCAAGCAGTCCCAACCATCGGCACCTTTTATCCGCTTTTGGCGGGAGAAGAGGATGCCAAGTCGGGCAGAGAGAGAGGAACTGAGTCCACAGGTGCGTGGGCTGATGCGTCAGTGGAGTCGGGTGGTGCAAGCAGAGGGTCTCCTACATCGCCGGCTGTTCCGCCCTGATGGAGGGGAAGTGATTCACCAGTTGCTGTTACCTGAGAGCCTCAAGGAGGAAATCCTGATGCACCTCCACCAAAACCACGGCCATCAAGGCGTAGAACGGACCACTGAGCTGGTTCGGCGGAGATGCTATTAGCCAGGGATGGACCAAGAGATAAAGCAGTGGTGTTAACGGTGTGAGCGGTGCACTATTGCCAAGTCGACGCACCCCCAGATCCGGGCGGCAATGGGTCACCTACTCGCTGCACGACCGAACCAGATTGTGGCGATTGACTTCACCTTATTGGAACCATCCAGAAATGGCAGGGAACAGGTGCTAGTAATGACTGATGTCTTCTCCAAATTTACCCAGGCGGTGCCAACTAGAGACCAGAAAGCATCTATTGTGGCTCGGGTGTTGGTGCAAGAGTGGTTCTGTCGCTATGGAGTTCCTGCCCGTCTGCACTCTGATCAGGGACGGAATTTCGAAAGTGCACTAGTCCAACAGTTGTGTGAACTATATGGCATTCAGAAGACACGTACTACTCCCTACCATCCTCAGGGAAATGGTCAGTGCGAGAGGTTCAACCGGACATTGCACAACCTGCTGCGCACACTCCCCTCTACTCAAAAGAGTCACTGGCCAGAGCACCTTCCCCAGCTTGTGTTCAACTATAACACCACTACTCACCAGTCGACTGGTGAGTCCCGCCACTTCCTCATTTTTGGCCAGGAACCCCACTTACCGGTGGGCTTCCTTCTGGGCCACCTACCACAGCACAACAGGACGGGTGTGCGACTGGGTGGTGGAACATCGACGGCGCCTGCAGGTGGCTTTCGATTGTGCTAAAGATCGGATGGAGGCTGCAGCCAGGCAGATGAAGGAGAGACATGACCAATTGACACTGAGTGAACCATTGGAGATGGACCAGCAGGTCTATATGCGGGATTACACAACACGAGGTCGGAATAAAATTCAGGATGCTTGGGGGTCAACAATCTTCAAAGTGGTAAGAGTACCGGAACCTGGTGGAGTAGTCTATTCCATTGCACCATCGCATGATCTAACCCAAATTAGACAGGTGCACCGAACCATGCTGAAACCAATCTACGTCCCTACACACCTGCAGCTGGGCCCATGGAATCCCCTTTCGGTAAGCATGGCAGAAAATGAGGCAGAAGGAGATCGAGATGACCACAGAGTTGATCCAGTACAGAGATACCTGTACTGGATCAACCTACCATTGCTCAGCCAAGGCCGCACCTAATGGCACCAGTAAGTGATCCACAAGTGGAAAGTCTAGTCTCTGGCTCCCTTTGCCCACAGGAGGAGGCCTGTGGAAGCCGTTATACCACCGTCAGGAGTACGACCAGGACCAACGCAGGACACCACCCTAACCCTCATCGGCTTCCAGAACTTATGCGGGGTGAGGCGGGTGGGACTACACTCTCTTGAGTACTGGGCTCCACCTGTGTGATGACTGACTCAATCTTTAGACCGTGGGATTAAGGTAGTATGTGATCATCAATTTTTTTTCTAGAGGAAAAAAAAAAAGGGGGGTAGAATGTAACCGATTGGTTAAAGTTTGGTCACATGAGATGTCATGTGACCGAGGCGGAAATAAAGGGCTCGGCCAGTAGTAGCGTATGGTCTTTTCCTGCTGCTGCTGCCTCGCATTCTGGGCCAAGCGTTCGGCGTGTCGTGTGCGGGTCTCTGGATGATACAGCCAAGGTAAGTTGTGACATGTACTGTACAGTTCGCCGGATAGCAATAACAAAGTACTAACTTCTGTCTGTTTTTGTTCACGCAGCCAAGCCGAGTCTTAGGGTCACTGCTGTTTTGCCGTACTGACTGTTTTGCCTTACTCTGTTTTGCCGTACTGACTGTTTTGCCTTGCTCTGACTGTTTGGCCTTACCTTGGACTATTTTACTCTCCGGTTCTAATGTATAAGTGCCCGTGTTTTAGTTTGTTTTATGAGTGACTGATTGTGTTTTACTGTGGGTTTGGGAGAAAGTTGATCTGGGTGTGTTCGTCCCAGCGACGTTTTAATCAGGTCATAGTGTTAAACTTAATGGTTGTGTCAGCTGGTTGGCTACAGGTGGTGAAAGATAACAAAACTGATCTTAAGTATATTGCATGGTTTTAGCGTTGTGATACTTGCATGTGGTGTTTTTATTGATGTTAATGTAGTTATACAATCCACCTGCTAACACTGTAGCAACCAGTTGTTGTTAATTAGTTCGTTTCAAATTCATTAAATACTTTGGCCAGACCAACTTCATTTCTCCCGTGCCTTAAACATTTGTCTTTTTGTTTTCCTTATTGCATTAGGTGTGCGAAGTATTTTGTTTTTTTATAGTTAATGTTTAAATCAATTTTGGTTTTTGGTACAATAAATTATTTGCATAGTTAAACTTAACCACGACCCGGATTTCTTCCGTGGCCTTGCCTGCGTAGTGGGAATCCCTGGGATTGTTAGTAGTCAAATTCATATGTTGAACTCTTTGGGTGAAAGTCCCAAAGTGGCGTTGTCAAAGTGTAAATTGCTAAGTTTGGCTAAGCCCTCCATTGGGCCTGGTTACACAGGAAATGACTGGGACAAGTGGCTACCATTTTTTCTTTTTGCATACCGTGAAGTGCCCCAGAGTTCTACAGGATTTTCCCCCTTTGAGCTCATCTATGGTCATCAGGTCAGAGGTCCTCTGGATGTTCTACGTGAAATGCTCCTCTCTTTACCCTGTCTCTCTTAGTTATGCTGTACTAGTTTTAGACAGCTGGGGGACTTCCTTCGACAAACTTAGCTCCTCTCTCCTCTATCTGTTTATCTTCCCATTTTGTGTGCATCCATGTCCCAGATATGCTTGTTACTAACCTAGCTCTGGGGAGTCATTCCCCGGAGTCCTTATGTTCTTTTTCCCCCAGCATGTTTCCTCGGATCAGGGAGGCTCCAATATCATGGTTGCAGCTGTCGCCATGGTCCCGCTACACTAGGGGTCATCAACTATTTTATTTGTCAGAGGGCCAGAATTTTACCAGACAGTCTCCTTGGGGGCCGGACCCTTAAATAAAAATTTAAAAAAAATCTAATTTTGGTATAACATTATGATTGATGTTTATTGTTATTACTTTTTCCATTTCATTACAATACTGAAGGCCTTTATGAGTCAGGTTCCTATCACAGACAACCACCAGGGGTGATAGATATTTTGCCTCAACTCAATTAAGTCAATTTTACTTATAGAGCACTTGAAAAACAAACACCGAGGAAGTGACAGGAAAGGGTCTCTTAACAGAGGTAAAATGGCACTCTACATTACATTAAATTCATTTTCTATTAAAATTGTCTGAAACAAAATTGTAGAGTCTCTTATCAACTCCTACATTAGGCCAATGCGGTGGGATCAGGGGAGAACTTGCTTGAACGCGTGTTCTGCATGCCAATAATCAATGTCCACACGTACAGTCTGCATTTCGGTGCTGTGACCCATTTATTTTCCCTTGTCAAATTCCATCGTTAAAACAACTAACACGTCTGGCACAAAACTAATACGACACTGACACGCACTAACACGGTGAAAAGCTGTGTGCTTTCCCCGTTTCTCCACACACCTGTGTACCTGGGCTGATTACTTTTATGCCTTCCAAGGCAATGCGCCACCCAGTGCTCAAACATAAAATTGCAGAATTTATATATAAACAAAAAACAAATTGTTGTAATGGCTCCAACACACCAGCCCCTAATTGTTAATGGCAGGAGGGCGTAAACAATTTAATACACATTTACACAATGGAGCCAACAAACCAAAATAAATTAATAAAAATCTGATGTGGCTAGTAGTACCTGTGTACTAGAACTTATGTTGCAGCCTCCAGCAGTTTTCGTTTGTACTTGTGCAGCACGCACCAGTCCTTTCCTGTCTAGATATGTCTGTAGGACTTTTCCAAGTAACCAGGAACTGCGGGGGGCTGTAGGATCTGCAATAAGTACGATGTCTCCAGACATAAGACTTCGTCTCTCCTTACTCCACTTTTGCCGCTCCTGTAGCAAAGGTAAGTATTCTCTTATCCAGCGCTTCCAAAAAAGGTCAGAGATGTACTGCACTTGTCTCCACCTCCTTTTTATGTAAAGGTCGGCCTTTTCAAACACTCCAGGGGGTAACAATGGTTTTTTTTTTCAATGTAAGTAAATGATTGGGCGTAAGAGCCTCCAGATCATTGGGGTCTTCAGATGACTTGGTGATGGGCCGATCATTTAGAATGGCCTCGACTTCACACAAAACTGTATGGAATCCTTCATCATTCAGAGTTTGTTGATGTAAAACTGACGTTAGAATCCGTCGAACCATCCTTATTATGCGTTCCCACACACCTCCATGATGAGAAGCTGTTGGTGTGTTGAAGCTCCACTTTATCCCTTCTTGCAGAAAGGCCTTTTGTATTTTCTGATGATTTAAAACAGCAAGAGCTTCTCTCAGCTCCCTTTCAGCACCAATGAAGTTAGTTCCATTGTCGGAACGTAGATTAGAAACTTGTCCTCTTCTACAAACAAACCTGCGCACTGCATTAATACATGAGTCAGTATCCAAAGAGTAAGCAACTTCCAAGTGTACCGCTCTACACGCCATACAAGTAAAAATGACTCCATAGCGCTGTTCTAGGCTACGTCCCCTCTTGACCTCAATTGGTCCAAAATAATCAACCCCCACATTGGTGAATGGGGGAAGATCTGGAATGATTCTCTCTTTGGGTAAATTAGCCATTTTCTGCTCACCCAATTTCCCTCTATGGCGCCTACAGAAGCCACATTTGGACAGGATTTTTCTTGTGGCTGCATTGGCACTGGTAATCCAGTATTTGCACCGTAATCTGGAGAGCACATGGTTTCTCCCACCATGGCCCACCTGTTCATGAATGCTCTTTAGTATTAAGGAGGACACATGTTGGTCTTTGGATAGGATGACTGGATGTTTTGTATCCTCAGGCATGGCAGCTTTACTCAATCTCCCTCCAACTCTAAGCAATCCACCCACCAAAATGGGGTCCAGTTTGTAGATAGTACTCTCCTTTTTCACTCCATATTTGCCCGATGATAATGCAGCAAACTCCTCTGAAAATCTTTCCTTTTGAGCAAAGCCAATAATGGAAATTTCTGCATTTGCAAGATCCTCTGGAGTCAAACTCTGTTCTTCAAATGTAGTTTTAAGGCACTGCATTTCCTGTTCTGCCTTGTTGTCATTGGTGTCTGCATCCCTTTGACTGAGTTGTTTTCTTTTTCGGCTCATTTCCAATAGAGACTTCCTAATTTTCAGGATCCATGCAACTGACCTCTTTAATTTTCTCCAGTCAGAAAAGTAGAGAATTAGTTGCTTAATAGCATTTGGTGTGTCTTCAACATTCACTGCATTAACTGTGAGCTCCCTTTTTCATCAACAGAAATTTCAGAATCCAAGATGCTTACTGGCCAGGCTTCCTCAGATTCCCACAGAAATTCAGGGCCCTCCATCCATCTTCGGTTTATCAAAAAAAACTATCTATTGTTAACCCCCTTGAAGCTTCGTCTGCAGGATTCTGGGTGGTATGAACGTACCTCCACTGAGAGACATCCGTTGCTCTGCGGATGGTAGATATCCTGTTCGCCACAAAGGTTTGAAATCTCCTATTCTCATTTCTGATATACTTCAGAACTGAAGTACTATCAGTCCAAAACCATGATTTTCCAAGAGGAAGCTGTAACTCCGCTCTAAGCATCGTGTCCACACGTACTGCAAGAACAGCTGCAGTGAGTTCCAAACGCGGAATAGTGACTTGCTTCAATGGAGCCACTCTAGCCTTTCCGAGCAAGAAAGAGACATGGACATTGTTGCAGTTGTTCTGCATTCTAAGATATGTCACTGTACCATATCCATTTTCACTGGCATCTGAAAAGTGATGTAGTTGGCTGTGAGTGAGTTGTCCAAAACCTGATGGCTTGAGGCATCGATCCACCTTAAATGCAATCACCTTATCCAGGTCATGCAACCATTTGATCCATTGCTGTTGAAGAGCCGAGGGAATCTGATCATCCCATCCATTACTCATCCTACACAGGTCCTGCAGTATGAGCTTTGCTGGAAGTGTGAGTGGTGCAAGAAATCCTAAAGGATCATAAACTGAACTGACCACAGACAGAATCCCACGTCTAGTATGGGGCTGTTCCCTGAGTGACATCTTGAACTTAAAAACATCGGTTTCAACACACCAATGAAGGCCAAGGGCTCTCTCAACTGGCAACTGGTCTCTGTCCAAATTCAACTCATGCAGAATCTTTGATCTCTGCTTTTCTGGGATGGATAGCAATACACCACGATTGTTGCTATCCATTTTGTCAAATGGAAGCCCCCCCTTTGACAAACTGCTGTCAGATCCTGAACCATTTTCACAGCCTCATCCTCAGACGGCATGCTTTTAAGACAGTCATCCATATAAAAGTTCTGATTGACTGTGCTAGTTACTTCGTCAGAGAAACTGTTCTGATTATCTTCTGCAGTCTTTCGTAGAGCGTAACAAGCACAGCTGGGAGATGATACTGCCCCGAACAGATGCACAGTCATCCTGTATTCCACAAGTTCTTTATTTAAGTCCCCTTCAGGCCACCACAAGAAACGCAGGAAATCTTGATTATCTTGGGCTACCTTGACTTGGTGAAACATGGATTGAATGTCAGCCATTATGGCCACAGGTTCTTGTCTAAAACGTGTAATGACTCCTAACAAAGAACTGGTAAGATAAGGACCCTGTAGAAGTTGACTGTTAAGAGAATGTCCTCTGTACTCTGCTCCACAGTCAAACACAACACGGAGATGTTTTTTCTTATATATATTCTTATTATATATTTCCTTCAGAACCTTCCAACTGATGTTCTGGCACACGTTCAGCATATCCTTCTTTGATGACATCACTGAGAAAGTTGGTGTATTCCTGATGGTACTTCTCATTTCTCTCAAACCTCCTCTTCAATCCAAGAATGCGATGCTTGGCAATACAGTGATTGTTTGGCAGAGAGACATTTCCTTTCTTGAAGGGAAGTTTCAAGGTGTAATGTCCATTTTGAAGTTGAACTGAATCTTTCATAATTTCCATGAACTTGACATCCTCTCTCGACATCTCTTTGTCTACTACTGTAGGCTCATTAAAATCATGGTTGTAATGATCATTCAGTAACTCCTCCAGTCTTTCTATGGAGATCCTGTTCACTGTAGCAGTGTGGCCTCTCTCACACTGCTCATTACTGCATCCTTGAATGGGACCATTAACAACCCACCCCAATAGGGTCCTAATGGCATAAGGTCCATTTACATGACTGTTTATGACTTCCCAGGGTTCAAGCATTTTGGAGGCGTTGGTGCCTATCAACAACTCCACGTCCGCTTGGATGCGAGGAACATCAACACCATCCAAGTAGGGCCACTTGGCTAGTTCCTCCTTTTTGATGATGTTACCGGTTCCTACAGGCATCCTTTTCTGGGTGTAAACTTCTGGTAAGTCGTAGAACCATTTTCCAGTGAGACTTGCAATCTCTAAACCAGTCAACCTGTAACTGGAAACTGATGAACTTGAGGCCATGGTTCTTAGACTGATTTGAGTTTTCCTTTCATTCATATTTAACTTCATCATCAGATTTTCTGAGCAAAATGTAGCGGTACTGCCTGGATCAAGAAAAGCATACGTTTGTATGACTTTATCTCCTTTGCTGGATTTTACCTGAACTGGTAGGATGGATAAAATCCCGTCACTAATCCCAGCCCCTGTATGACCACATGTTCGCATAGAAATCAGTCCGCTGTTCACAGACGTTTCCTTTTGCTGTTTATGATCTGTGTTGTTTGCTCTCACCTGCCGGTTGATGTGAAGGACGCTGGGATGGTTTTGGTTGCACACATTGCAAGTCAAGCGCTTATCGCAATCCTTACTCATATGCCCAATGTAGAGGCAACCAAAGCAAACTCTTTTTTCTTTTAAAAAGTTTATCTTGTCCCTATGTGTTTTCTCCTTCAATTGTGGACATTGTACCAGTGGGTGACCTTGAGAGCAACACACACAAATGTTGGTGTTCTTTGCAGGTGAACCATTTTGCCACTGAACTGGTTTGTGAGTTGTGGATTGTTCAGATGTAAGTGGTTCAATAGTAGCATTGGTTGCAAAACTGTTTCCTTTAAATCTTGACTTTGTCGTCTTGTTCACATTTTTATTCATTGTAATGAGCTGTGTGTTCTGGATGTCCCTAAAGATTGGGTCAGACACTATTTTGACTTCATGTTCTATGAATGTGACAATATCCATGAATCTTGCCATGCGATTGAAGTTATCCAGTATTTCACAAGCAGAAACTCTCCATTTCTCCTTTAACTTGTATGGAAGTTTTAGAATCACTGCTCTCATATTCGCTGGCATGTCCAGTTCTCTAATGCAAAGCACATCCTCCATTGCATTACAACATTCCCGCAAAAATAATGCATATGCTTGAAGAGATCTAACGTCCTCCAATTTTACTCCTGGCCAGTTGTGGACTTTCTCCATGTATGCTGCGGTGATCTTGTGTTCATTGCCAAAGTGTTCTTGTAATAGATGTTTAGCCATAGTATAGCCTCGTTCTGGAGCCATATACTGACAGCTACGAACTAGCTCTTTTGGACGTCCTCTTGTGTATTTCCAGGAAATACAAACAATCCCCTTTGTTGCTGGCATTGCTCTCCACACAATGTTCAAACGCTCGTATAAAAGATTTATACTCCAGAGGATTCCCATCAAAAAATGGTATTTCTCTTGGTGGTAATAAATGAGCAGTTTGTTGTTGTATAAGCAAGGTTGATATTTAATTTTGCCTTTGCAGTAAGTCATACAGTGCTGATGTTTCATCCTTTCTTTGCAGCTGTAATTCAGAGTCACTGACATTTGGATTTGTTAGTTGCACGTGAGGGTCCAGAAGAGGTTCACTTAAAGGGTTTCCATGCTTTGTTGTTTTAGGATGAATATCCTGACTGGTGTTCTGTGTTGCACTCCAATATGCATGTTGTTGCATTAATGGTTGTTGTTGCATGGGTGGTGGTTGTGGAATGTCCAGAAGGGTAGGTTTATATACATCTGCTTGTGGATTTAGTGAAGTGACTGTTTCCTAACCTATCTCCTTTTTCATGAATTTGGAAATTGGTGGAAGGGTCCTTTAACCTTGCTCCTTTTTCAAAATAAGATTCCATCCCATTTGACTGTCTACTTGAGCGAGCTTGGTGACTGAAAGCGGATAATACTGCTAATTTAGCAGCAGCAGCCACCATTTCCGTATTGAGTTCCAGCCTTTCCTTTCTTCTCCGTAGCTCCTCTGTCTGCTCTTCCAGAGCGTGCTACTCCTTTAAAGCTGTGGCGCGAGTTTCAAGCGCAGCTCTCTCTGCCTCAGCTTGAATGCGTGCTGATGCAGTAGAAGATGAACTGCTTTTTGAGCTGGCGTGACTTTTATGGCAAGAGTGTTGTACAGAAACATTCGTTACAACATTAGAAATGCTGTCATCAGGTTTCACTTCAAACTCATCACAATCCTCATTCTCAACAGATTTAGGAACATCTGCAGTTGCCAACCATTTATTTACGTTTTCCATAAACTCAGTGACACCCAGCATCTTTGATTTGAACCAAATCTCATGTTTGTCCTTTTCTGCGAGGGGTAAGAGTTTTACCAGAGATGTATGTGTCTCCTTTGCTTCTTTGCACAGAGTTGTGTAAGTACAATGCACCTCGGTATTATATTCTCTGTCCTGCATCAACTCTTGTATTTGGCCTTTTAGAGTAGATGCTTTGTTTAATTTTGACTTTCTTGTTTTTTGCAGCGTTTCCAATTTATCCAATAGTGCTTTTTGTGTTAGTTTGACAGGCCGTTTAATGACAGATGGGGTTTCCGTTTCACCGCTGGCTGCGCCCTCGTCAGCCGTGGTGAACTCATCAGCATTAATACGCTCATTTTGTACCCTTGTTACAGAATCCATAATCAACCCACATAATCAAAAACACTCTTTAAAATAAACATGCATTTTATAGATAAACCCACAGTATATTTAAATACCAGTTCTGTTCGTTCTCTTGTGTGCACACACTTTAAATGTTAATGGCCATGGTATTGTATATGGTAGCGCTACCGATTTACCTTTGTCAATTGGTCTTGCTCCAAGAAACTGTCCTCAGCTGTCGCTGTTGCCGCACCTGAGTTTCCACTCTGCACCGCTCCGCGCAACCATGTCCAGCCGCCCACACTCTCCAATGCGTGGTCCACTGATGGTTCCGGTTCCTTCTCTTTACTGCAAGAGTAGAAGCTGTCGTGGTTGTCCAAATGATCCACCTCGAGACCCAGAAATCCCACGATGGCGCTTCTGATGTGCGAAATCCCACGACGGCGTCCTCGATCAGCTGTTATCATATTCCATGAATGGCGATCCTGGCAAGTTCCTTAAGCGAGCTTTTCACTTTAATGTAGAGTCTCTTATCAACTCCTACATTAGGCCAATGCGGTGGGATCAGGGGAGAACTTGCTTGAACGTGTGTTCTGCATGCCAATAATCAATGTCCACACGTACAGTCTGCATTTCGGTGCTGTGACCCATTTATTTTCCCTTGTCAAATTCAATCCTTAAAACAACTAACACGTCTGGCACAAAACTAATACGACACTGACACGCACTAACACGGTGAAAAGCTGTGTGCTTTCCCCGTTTCTCCACACACCTGTGTACCTGGTGTGATTACTTTTATGCCTTCCAAGGCAATGCGCCACCCAGTGCTTAAACATAAAATTGCAGAATTTATATATAAACAAAAAACTAATTGTTGTAATGGCTCCAACAAAAATGTTAATAAATAAAACAGGTAAATTACTACAAGTCTTGTATAACCTGAGATTGTCTTATTCAGTAATCAATACCTGACCTTGATACACACTAGTGCAGTGACGTGCGGTGATGTCAGTAAGAGGCTAGGCACTGAGTTATGAAAGCCAGATTACCGAATTTATTGTTTAGGCTAATACTCAATCAAAACAGTAGGCTAAACGTTATGCACAAGCGCGGCACACACGCACGGTCGATAGCAAGACATTTCCAATCAATCTATCAATCAAAAACAGTCTAAATGTATTTATATAACACTTTACAGCAACCAGCAGGGTCCAAAGTACTTAACAGAATGAGTAAAATCACATCATCCAATAGAAAGAGTGAACATAGAAAACAGTAAAATCAGAAAAGGTCACAAAGAAACAAAAGAATGAAATCGTCACACCGCTGCTACGTATTAAAAGCCAGACTGAACAGATATATTTTGAGTTTGGACCTAAAAAGAGCCACATCTGTAACAGTGTGAATATCGGGGCTAACTTGTTCCTGAGTCTCGGGCAGCAACCGCAAAAGCCTGATCACCACACCGTTTACCTGGACCTTAGGACTTCTAAAACTCGCTGATTTGAAGACCGCAATGATTTCAGACAAATACTCTGGGTGACATATATTCTCTCTCTCTCTCTCTCTCTCTCTCTCTCACACACACACACAAGTTAATGTCCAGCATCAGAATGCAAGTTATGAAACCATCTTTGTTCTAATTATTGCACAGCGGCCAATTATGTTTGTCAGTCACAGTCAGCAACAATGAAAACACACACTGCTCAACTGAATATGAAGGCAAATGGCTTGCACTAAGCCCAAAATAGTCGACTCACCAATCGGTAGATTATTTGTACATAAAATCCATCAGACGCTCTTTCCTCGTAAAGACGTCAATCATTGCTTTGTAAAACTCGTCTTTACGGGCCTTCAGTTTGCATAGTCTCTGACTCTCAATTGACAGAATGGCGAGGGCTGAAAGACGTGCTGGCCCGGTCCGGTTCCGACTGGATGTTTTGATCCGTTTCAGGTTGGAAAATGTGCGAAGCTGTAGTTGCTGGTATTATATGAGCTGACTGTTTTTCCTGCTTGGTTAAAGTATGAAAAACTACTGTTAGCACAGGTACGTAGCAACATATTTTCTTCCAAACCAGTCAGTTTGAAACGATTGGACGAGTTTTTGTCCCTTTTGCTGCAGTAGTCCATCTAAGGCTGGCGTAGACCTCCATCTTGCTATTAGTTCTTTTTTTGAATTAAAATCGAGTTTAGAGAAATTCCTCAACTCTGTGATATCGGCGGACACCGCTGCTGTCATTTTGACTTTGAATTTCGCGGGGATTGCGCTTACAACGGAGCTGGTGTAATGACGTCAGCTACGCAAAGGGCCAGTAATATCTCGATTTTAATTGGTCCATGTTTGATATGTAACGGAGAAGATTACTGGCATAACACATTTACGTGCAAAGGCACAGCAGAGTTGTGCTTTTTGCCGTACATGTTAAAGAATACAGGATCGAAGTGCGCATGCGCAACATTGGCTTATCGCTTGAATGGACAGTAAAGGCACAGCTTATTCTACCATTTTTTCTATTTGATTATGCGTAACTGCTAATTTGTCATCGTACTGTCTAAATAATTGGAATAACACACATAAATCACAAGAATAAACAGTAAAAATACAAATTCAAGTTTATTAAATACATTTATTTAATAAATATTTTTATGCTTGAATTTTGGCAGGGTAGGCAGTGCCTAGCTTGCATACCCTGACTGCATGTCACTGCACTGGTGTGGTCCGACAAACTCTCAATCTCTCCAAAGGAAAAGCTACTAACATGTAAACAACTTGATCCAACTCTGGAGGCCTGAACTCATCCATGTTGTTAAACTTGGTTTGCTCAGATTATATCACTCTGTCATATTAAGAATTGCACTCTTAGGACCTGTTCGGATCAAGGATTTTCAAAGTGATGAGTTGAAACTTACAACTACTTACAACACACTGGTCAGCAATGTTCTGAAACGTGCCAGTTTACACTACTAAGACATGACTAGACAGTGTATTATCCTTATAGCAATGACTCTTTGTACTTTTGTTCTAACTTCCAACTTTTAGGCTTTTTAATAGCTAGATATCATTTGTTGCATCTAAATATTAATGTGGATACCGTCAGTGATAGTGAGATGCATTGCATAAGGAAGTCTGTGATTATTAATCAGTGTCCAGCACAGGGCTTCAGACACAGAGTCAAAGATTTTGGAACTGCTTCCGCAGCTGAAGGAAAGGCACACAGAGAAACAGCCCCCTCCCAGCCGACCCCGAAAAAACACCAGAAATCTGAATGCATACACTGGTGATGTCAGCTCTGGAAAGCCAAACCCCGCCAGACGGATAAGGGAAATGGCGTGATTAAAGGTTGTGTATTGCTTGGAGAAGTCTGGACTGGGGATAATGCTATTGATGCTCGGGACTACCGAGCCATGAAGGGAAGAAAGGTCCCCTTTTTATTCCTCCCAGAGTATTATAGACGCCTATGGAACTGATGCGAAACACCGGAAAAGGAGGCACGACGAATGGGCCGATCATAAAAGCCTCCTTCACTTCCTTGGCCAGCAAAGAGGTGACAGTGAGTGGGTCCATGAGAGCTGGACTGGAGGTTAAGGCACATGTGTGAAGTCACAGGGAGTACAACAATACCTGGATGGAAACCATTAGTGAAGCCGTTAAGGAGGAAGTTAAATAACTGGCTATCAGGGTGATGTTGCAAGGCAATCGCAAGGCTATTTACCTCAACCGGCTTGCTGAGGTGTCATGCCAGTCCTTCCGCAGGTGAGGTATGATTATGAGGGCAGGTGGTGCAAAAGGAGCAGACGTACAGGAGCAGGGAGGGAGACAGGGAGAAGCTGAGGTTGCTGAAATTGTTGCAAACAATCATGCCCCCCTGATAGCGAACCGGCCTCCCCTGTTTGTTGACCCCTTTTGGCAAGGGGACACAGCCAGAAGGACGAGCGTCTGCAGGCCTGGGGATGAGGGTGGTGGGGGTGCGGCAGAAGACAGGTGGTCAAACACGGAGCCGTTGCGAGAGGAAAAAAGGGCGTGAACGAGGAGGTGGTTGGGCGTTGAGAGTGCATGCCAAGACAGGGTGAGAGGGGGCACTGAACAACCCGCAGGAGAGGGACGTGCGGGCTACAAAGATGCGGCAGTAGAGCTCGGAGTCAAGGGCGCCCCAGTACGTACCCTGGTTAAATTGCTGGATGCAAAGTTTACGTGTTAACTGTAGAAACCCATCCCCCTGAACTGTAAAGACATGGTGAGCATGATGGACAGATAATCATCCAACTCCTGCCTAAGCAAGGCCAAGCAGATGACGTCACAGAAGACAGAAAAAGACCAATTCAGCGGGTAAGGGGCAACGGAGCTGCGCGGAACCAAGGCTAGTCCGCAAGGTCTCCCTAGGATGGCTGGCATCCAACATGAATGTTTGGAGAACCAGGGATGGTGCAAAATGGGGGAGACAGGTGAAGGTCGACGGACAGACGAATCTGGCTGAGTGACCAGATCTGTCGTTGCTAGAATAAAAATTGTTAACAGCAAAAACATTTGGGTGGTGGGAAAGGGAGGGGAAGGACAGACCATGTAGAGAAGAAGCAAGGATTGTCCAGGACGATGCCAGGCAGGTCCAACTGAGTTGCTGAATAGGGCACAGGAATGTCAGAGCAGCCATCTTGGAAAGAGAGGAGCAGAAGCCACATGGCTGTGAGTGCCAGAAGGAAGGGTAGAGGAAGGGATGAATGGATGAAGGGATGTGTGTGTAAAGTATCTCAACACCACCAAAGTTAAACCAGATGTTGGAATACAGCCATTAAATGTAAACAACTGAAGGATGTTTATCTTGAAAGGGGGCCTCTGGAAGAGGTCCCCAGGGGTCTCTGGACAGTTATGATTTGTATTGTATTTGTTACGCTAGCCGTGGGGCCACTAACTTGAACTTTTTACCGCATGTTTTTCCATGTTGTATAATCAAAAGGGCCCTATATAGACCATGATGAAGAATCTGGGAGCCAGAGTGTTATATTGGCAGATACACTCTCCCAACTTCTGCAGCGCTTGTATTGATGCTGAATTCTTTGATGTAATAAACCTTTTAATAATCAAGAAACAGTGTCAAGCGGATTTCTATCAACGCATCATCCAGGATTGCTCAGACACCAACGTGCACGGAGGTCTTGAGAAGCTTGCAAACATGAAAAGAAGGCACAGATCACTTGAGATATTAAAGAAACTGAGGGAGCAGGAAGATGGGGACATTCAACCTGACCCAAGCAAGGGGGAGCTGGTGAAGCATGCTATGGCTGTCGAGGACCAGTGACACAATTAGTGACGCCGCTGGCCGAGGCAGACCCTGGTGGGGGACCCGGAAGTGCTGCAGGCTCGGTGGTTGCTGCTTCAGGGGTAGCAACGGAGGCTATGCAGAGCTGGAACAAGGCAGTTTTTGCGGTGGAAAGGGATGAGTAAAGAGGGTAGCGGGCGGCTCCATGAGATGAATATACCACTGCTTCTGTTTAGCCTGGGAGGTCGTGGCAGGATGTAACATGGCATTGCAGTGTAGCGCAGTGATCATCAACTGGTGGCCCGCGGGCCGAATGCGGCCCGCCAAGCCGTTCGATCCGGCCCGCGACTGGATTCCAAAATTGTGAGGATCAAAGAGAAAATATGTAGGCCTATTCTACACTATTAAAGCAACTAAAAGCAGCAACAACTGAGTTTCTTCTCAGTAATCACCACCATTTATGACTCTATTTAGGCTACACCCCAAAATGAGGACAGACTCGTTACACTGTTTTGTATTTATTGTTTCACACAGTTTTTTTTAAAACATAACTTTTCCTCATGCCCTTACTTAACATTTGTTTTTAATTTCAAAGTCTCAACAACATGCTTGGAACTAGCAAACTCCTCAGTACTAAAAAAGGAGGAAAAAACGATCTGGCACAATTTAAAATAGCATGGTAAATAAATAGCCTGGAACCAGAACAAAACAGGTCACAAATATTGTTCGCACAGCAAATAAAACATTAAGTGGGCTATAGCGAAATCAAATCACAAGGCTGAAATGGACTACTATAACACTAATTAATCAATGGCTGAAGTTACATTTCCCTCTGACACTAACTTTTCACATCAGGCTTGGCCGCTGTCAGACTTATGCGCAAACAGTCCTCCAAAGACGGGTTGACAGACGGTTCCTCTCATGCGTTTTAATTGAGTTCATCTTGAAGAACGCAGCCTCACAGGTGTAGGTATGTACCGAACATAGTGAGCACATACATAGCCAGCGTCTTCAATGTGCCATAGACCTCGGGACAAGATATCCAAAACGCGCTCAGGCTTTCAGCACCACTGAGAGCAGCCTTCATGTCGCCTGCGGCCTGAATTTCAGCCAGCTCGCTCTGAATGGCTGCCTCGCCCAACTGCAGCATTTTCACACGCGTTTGTGGAGAATTCTCCGCTTGGGGTGATGGTGAATGGGTCACGACAAATCCAATGACATCGCTGGAAATAAAAAAGTCATCAAATCTAGCAGAGAAGTTGTCTTTTAATTGTTACGTTGCCTTCTCCCACCGTCTTCAGTGTGTTGAAGTGCAGCAGCCTCCCTGACAACAAATCTGCGTGGAACAGATCAAGTTTGTTCCCAAAGGCTTCAAGTTTTTCCACCAAATCCACCACTGATTTTCTTTTCCTTGCAGCTGTAGATTAAGTGTATTTAAATGGGGAGAAAATGTCTGTTAAAAATGCAATGTTGCACATGTATCCCATGTCTTGCAAGATGCGGAGATGGTCAGCTGCCGCTTTAGACTTACTTTGTTTTAAAAAATCCACTACTTGGGCACGGAGTTCAACGAAGCGCCCAGTGCTTTGCCCTTACTCAGCCAGCGCACGTCATTGTGGAGTAACAGGTCATCATGAGAAGCCTGGGATTCCAGCACGAATTTGGCGGAACAGGCGGTGCTGTGCTTGAAGTTCCTCTGATGTGGTTAATAATTTTCATTGTTTTTTCCATCACCTCTTTGAGCTCCCCACTTAGCTTTGCGCACAGCACACTTTGATGGATGATATAATGGATTGCGTTAGTTTTAGGAGCGACAGTCTTTATTCTGCTCACCAGACCCTTATTTTTTCCAATCATGGCAGGTGCACCATCTGTCACTGTCAGGTTGATTTTATCCAGGGACAATCCATGGCTTTTAAAAAAATCTTCCAGTTTTCCAAAGATGATGTCAGAAGTGGTGTTGTCCTCGAGTGGAAGCAATGCCAGCAGCTCTTCTCAGAAATCTTTGCCATCATAGTATCTGACAAAAACGCACAACTGTGAGATATCCGTGTTGTCAGTGGACTCATCAATAGCCAGCAAAAATATATTTGGCTTCCTTGACAAGGTCAATGACAGCTCGCTGAACTTGCTCCGCCAAAACGTGTACACGACGTGCATTAGTTGAGGCAGATAGAGGTACTTGTTCGACAGATGCAATAACTCTGTCTATTGATTTGTCGGGGGCAAGTTCCTCCAGAACGGTGATCATGCACTCCTTTAAAACCTCACTTTCAGTGAAAGGCCGGTTATGTCTGCAAAGCACCCAAGCAGCCTGCAGGGATGCACACGTTACTCTCTCTTGATCAGTTAAAGTTCGAGTAATAATGCCACTTGCGTGGGAGTAGGCAGATTTCAGCGGCGGCGATTTTTTCTCTGACGCCTCTGACTGCTCAGGATATGAAATCTTAAAATTTGAATGTTTAGTGTGGTGGTGATGGCGCAGATTGTATTCTTTTGCAACAGCAACAGTTTCGTTGCAAATTAGGCATACTGGTGAGGCATTCCGGAAGGTTGGCATTATAAATTTCAATTCAATTTCAATTTCAATTTATTTATAGTATCAATTCACAACAAGAGTTATCTCAAGACACTTTACAGATAGAGTAGGTCTAGACCACACTCCAGAATTCACAAGGACCCAACAGTGTCCTCCAGAGCAAGCAACAGTGCGACAGTGGCGAGGAAAAACTTCCTTTTAGGCAGAAACCTCGGTCAGACCCAGGCTCTTGGTAGGCGGTGTCTGACGGGCCGGTTGGGGTTAGAATGAAAAGTGGCAGTTACAATCCCAAAAAAAATAGTAGTTGTTAGTAGTCCTTTGTAGTCGGCATAGCAGAGTGTAGCAGGAGGAACATGGCATCGCAGAGCGTGTAGCGGGACCATGGCGACAGCTGCAACCTCGATTCTGGAGCCTCTCTGATCCGAGGAAACATGCTGGGGAAAAGAACATAAGGACTCTGGGAATGACTCCCCAGAGCTAGGTTAGTAACAAGCATTTCTGGGACATGGATGCACATAATTGGAAAGATAGAAAATAGAGGAGAGAGGAACTAGGTGTGTCACAGGAAGTCCCAGCTGTCTAAAACCACTATTACAGCATAACCAGGAGAGACAGTGTAAAGAGAGGAGCCTGGCCAGGGCCACAACTCTCCCCACACCCTCCCTGGCTAGGGTAGGGGGAGAGGCACCCAGGGCCAAGGTCATGAGGGTCAGGGCTAAGGGCAGGAAGGTCAAAGTAGGGGAAGGATACAGACCCGGGTTAGGGTAGGGGAGAGAAAGATAGAGTTAAGATCAAGACGGTCAAAGTGGGGGATGGGATACAAACCCTGGTTAGGGTAGGGGGAGAGAAAATGGGGGTTAGAGTCAGGAAGGTCAGAGAGGGGGGTGAGATACAAACCCTGGTTAAGGTAGGGCATATTATTATATATGCCCTAACTATAAGCTTTATCAAAAAGGAAAGTCTTAAGCCTACTCTTAAATGTGGAGACGGTGTCTGCCTCCCGAACCCAGACTGGAACCTGGTTCCACAGGAGAGGAGCCTGATAGCTGAATGCCCTGGCTCCTATTCTACTTTTAGAGACTCTAGGAACCTCAAGTAATCCTGCATTCTGGGAGCGTAGTGCTCTTGTAGGGTTGTAAGGTACTATGAGCTCTTTAAGATAAGATGGTGCCTGACCATAAAGAGCTTTGTAGGTGAGAAGAAGGATTTTAAACTCTATTCTGGATTTTACAGGAAGCCAATGCAGAGAAGCTAAAACAGGAGAGATGTGATCTCTTTTCTTGGTTCCTGTCAGAACACGCGCTGCAGCATTCTGGATCAGCTGAAGAGTCTTTTATGGACTTTTTTGAGCAGCCTGATAATAAAGAATTGCAGTAATCCAGCCTAGAAGTAACAAATGCATGGACTAGTTTTTCTGCATCATTTTTAGACAGGATATTCCTGATTTTTGCAATATTACGTAGGTGAAAAAAGGAGATCCTTGAAATTTGCTTTATGTGGAAATTAAAGGACATGTCCTGATCAAAGATAACTCCAAGATTCCTCACAGTGGTGCTGGAGGCCAGGGAGATGCCATCCAGAGTAACTATCTCTTTGGATAGTGCGTCACGGAGGTGCTTGGACCCCAGAACAATAACTTCAGTTTTATCTGAGTTTAACATTAGAAAATTACAGCTCATCCAGGTTTTAATATCCTGAAGGCACATTTGAAGTTTAGCTAACTGATTAGTTTCATCGGTTTAATTGATAGATATAATTGAGTATCATCCGCATAACAGTGAAAATTTATGGAGTGCTTCCTGATAATATTGCCTAAAAAGGAAGCATATATAAAGTGAACAGGATTGGACCTAGAACAGATCCTTGTGGGACTCCATAACTAACTTTGGCGTGCACAGAGGATTCATCGTTAACATGAACAAACTGAGATCGATCTGATAAATAAGACTTAAACCAGCTCAGAGCAGTCCCTTTAATACCAATGAAATGTTCCAATCTCTGTAATAAGATATGATGGTCAATGGTATCAAATGCAGCACTAAGATCTAATAACACCAGTACAGAGATAAGTCCTTTGTCTGATGCAATCAGGAGGTCATTAGTAATTTTCACAAGTGCTGTCTCTGTGCTATGATGAGCTCTAAATCCTGACTGAAAATCCTCAAATAAGCTGTTGCTATGCAGAAAATCACATAGCTGTTTAGCGACTGCTTTCTCAAGAATCTTAGAGAGAAATGGAAGATTGGATATAGGTCTATAGTTGGCTAGAACTTCTGGATCAAGGTTGGGCTTTTTCAGAAGAGGTTTAATAACAGCTACTTTAAAGTGCTGTGGTACATAGCCTGTTAATAAAGACAAATTGGTTATATCTAGTAGAGAAGTGTTGACTAAGGGGTAAAACCTCTTTAAGTAGCCTAGTCGGGATGGGGTCTAAGAGGCAGGTTGATGGTTTAGCTGAAGAAATAATTGAATTAAATTGATAAAGATCAAGTGAAGCAAAGCAGTCTAAACATATATCTGGTTTTACAACTGTTTCTAAGGTTCCTGAGTTTAGAGATAAGTCAGTGCCAGTTAAAGGCAGGTCTTGGTGGATTTTGCTTCTAATAGTTATAATTTTATCATTGAAGAATCTCATGAAGTTGTTACTACTAAGAGCTATGGGAATACTTGGCTCAGTAGAGCTGTGACCTTCCGCTAGCCTGGCTACAGTACTGAAAAGAAACCTGGGGTTGTTCCTATTTTCCTCTATTAATGACGAGTAGTACGCTGCTCTGGCATTACGGAGGGCCTTCCTATAAGTTTGAAGACTATCTTGCCAAATTAAATGAGAATTTTCCAATTTAGTGGAACGCCAAATCTTCTCAAGTTTCCGCGATATTTGCTTTAATTTGCGAGTTTCAGTGTTATACCATGGAGCTAACCGTCTTTGTTTTATTTCTTTTTTTTAGAGGGGCAACTGAGTCAAGTATCATTCGCAGCGAGCCTGCTGCACTATCAACAAAATGATCGATTTGGGAGGGACTGAAATTAGCATAGGAGTCCTCTGTTACTTTGTGACTTGGTAATGAATTAAATGCTAATGGAATCACATTCTTAAATTTAGCTACAGCACTATCAGATAGACATCTTGTAAAGCAGGTTTTTGCCTAATGGCGTGTAGTTCAGCAGTATAAACTCAAAAGTTATCAAACAGTGGTCAGATAAAAAGGGATTCTGTGGGAACACTATTAAATGTTCAATTTCAACACCATAGACCAGAACAAGATCGAGGGGTGTGGCCAAACGGTGAGTCGGGTTTATGAACACTTTGAGAGAAGCCAATAGAATCTAATAGAGAGATAAACGCAGTACTAAGGCTGTCATTCTCATCATCCACATGAATATTAAAATCCCCTACAATAAGAACTTTGTCCGTTTTTAGCACTAAATTTGACAAGAACTCTGCAAATTCAGATAAGAATTCAGAGTATGGACCAGGTGCTCGGTACACTATAACAAATAGAACTGGTTGCAGTGATTTCCAACTTGGGTGTGAAAGACTAAGAACAAGACTTTCAAATGAGTTATAATTTAGTTTAGGTTTAGAGCTGATTATTAGACTAGAATCAAAGATGGCTGCAACTCCACCTCCTCGGCCTGTGCCTCGAGGAATGTGAGTATTAATATGACTGGGGGGTGGATTCATTTAGACTAACATATTCTCCATCACCCAGCCAGGTTTCAGTAAGACAAAATAAATCAATATTAGAATCTGATATTAATTCATTTACTAGTACACCTTTAGAAGAGAGAGATCTGATGTTTAAGAGGACATTTAATTCTCCTATTCTTTTGCACTATTGCACTTGTGGTTTTAATTGCTATGAGGTTTTCATGCACAGCTCCTCCTCTGTTTACCTTTGATTTAAATAACTTCAATGGTCGGGGGCAGACACCGTCACTATGGGGTTTGACTAGGTAACCCCTGGAATGGAGGAGCAGAGAAGTGTGTCAGACTGCGACTCTGCCTCCTGGTCCCAACTCTGGATTGTCAGGGATTAGGTCCACTAATAAACTCGTCAAGATTTCTAGAAATGAGAGCTGCTCCATCCCAAGTGGGATGAATGCCGCCCCTCCGAATCAGACCAGGTCTTCCCCAGAAAGACTGCCAGTGATCCACAAAGCCCACATCATTATCTGGACACCACCTCGATAGAAGGGCGAAATGATGACATGCGGCTATACATGTCATCGCTGGTTAGATTTGGCAGGGGTCCAGAGAAACTACGGTGTCCGACATTAACTTTGCGCGTATGTATGGCACACCGATTCAACATTGATCTTGTGACCTCCTAAGTCATTAACGCCAACGTGAACAACAATCTTACTGTATTTACGTTTATCCTTAGCCAGCAGTTTCAAATAAGACTCAACATCGCCCGCTCTAGCCCCGGGATGCATTTAACTATGGCTGCTGGCCGCTAACTTCCGTTTCTCAAAATGGAGCTGCCGATAACCAGAGTTGGTTTCTCAGGGGGTGTCGCTGAGTGGGGAAAAATCTGTTAGAAAGCGCTAACAGGCTGCTGGTGGTCCGTGGCCCTTGAAAGCTTACGACTACTTTTGAGAACAGTCACCCAGGAACCTTTTCCTGGCTGCTCAGGAGTTGCCGGGGACGGCTACCAGAGGCTAACTCAGGCTCAGGCCGGCCCGCACCGGCTACGAGGGGGTGGCTAGCTACAGTAGCTAACGACTGATCTATCATGGTGCGGATCTGGACTTCTAACTCACTAAGCCTCGCCTCCACGTCCATAAATAAACTACACTTGTTACACATACCATTGTCGCTAAAGGATGCAGAGGAGTAACTAAACATCGCACACACCGAGCAAGCAAGAGAAAGTAGGAGAGGGAGACAACATGGCTAACTGCTAAGCTAAAGTTGCTAGCAGCTAAGCTAAAAGTACGGTAGCGTTAGCTACCAAGCGTCAAAAACAGCTGTTATTTAACGAAGGTCGCTTAAAAATGAAAATATCTGTGAGTGCTTAGGCAGAACTACTATAAGAATAACTGTTTAGTGGACAATTAGCCGCTGTAATAGCAAATCTAACAAACAGAACTGGTACTTAGTGAGCAGCAACACACAAGCACTGGAAACGGAAATGAGTCAGGTACGCCACGAATCACCGTAACACGTAATTCTGCGTACTTTTTTTAGTCCAGTCATCATTGAATGACCTGTTTTCAATATCAACTGCGTTTCATAGCCTTTGACAGTGCCATTTTACCTCTGTTAAGAGACCCTTTCCTGTAACTTCCTCTGTGTTTGTTTTTCAAGTGCTCTATAAGTAAAATTGACTTAATTGAGTTGAGGCAAAATATCTATCACCCCTGGTGGTTGTCTGTGGTATAGGTGATAGGAACCTGACTCATAAAGGCCTTCAGTTTTGTAATGAAATGGAAAAAGTATTAACAATAAACATCAATCATAATGTTATACCAAAATTAGATTTTTATTTAATTTTTATTTAAGGGTCCGGCCCCCAAGGGAGACTGTCTGGTAAAATTCTGGCCCTCTGACAAATATAGTTGATGACCCCTGATGTACAGGGTCTTTGGAGATTAGACTCCATTGTTGTAGTGCTAATAAGTGTTTTTAAATAGGGGTAGAAAACTATGTCATAACCCCCAAAACAAAACATGACAGGAATTAGAAATAAAAACCTTTTATTTATAGTGCCTTCCACATGAAATAGAAACCTATTAAATATATTATCATGAATTAACAGGCAAAAAGACAGCGACTCCATGTTTTAGAATGGTTGCTGTTGTATGCAGTAATGATTGGAAAGAAACCCAGCTGTAATGAAGTTAGGCCACAGCAAAGAAGGTGATAACATCACATCAACTATGCTGCAATAAGATGAGGTTACATGAGGATGCTCCAAATTTGGTCAGTTAGCCATGCTGTTTAAACATGCAGAAATTATGTCTAGTTAACCAAGCTGCAACAACTGCAATGTCATGTGCAAAACTACAATGTGTTGTAGTTTTACAGACGGTCCCTAAGCTCTCTAACTGGTCTCAACACAGGAACTAAACAGCTGAATTAACACAACTTCCATGCATATCTGTCACATCTCCAGCAGTCAGATTCACTGGGGGGGGGGCATGTTTAATAACATTTTTAATGTGTTTAGAGGCTAAAAACACATTTAAAACTTGCCCTGTTGAAGCCTGTTGGGTGCTAACTCTAGCAACAGGATAACTTGGTGTAGGCAGCCCTGAATGGTTAAATTTTCTCTCTACTGACACACTTCCACATGTACAAACAACAGAGCTACGTGTTGAAATTGACTGGAATGCTCGTTTAAGGCATATATCCATTTATTACGGTGGTTGTGGAGGCCAGGGGAACGTCTTCCAGAGCAGATTTTATTTTTTAAGATAACAAGCTTTGGTGGTGTTTGTGTGTACAATAACTTCAGTTTTGACATCAGGAAACTGCAGGTCATCGAAGTTTGTATGTCCTTAACCCTTGTGTTGTCCTTCCGACTAAAAAAATTAACTTTTTATATGACACTTTTGTCACTAACTGTTGTGTTTTTGTCTCTTCATTTTTAGTTTTTGTAGTATTTTTTTGAAATTTTTACGACTAGTTTTAAACTCATTGTTATGGGATTTTAAGGTTAATACACCACATGTAGCCTATTTGAAATTATATCTAACTTTTGAATTAAAAAAGCAGAAAGTATGACTAATTCTAACTAATATTTAAGATCAAAGGAACTTATGTTGATGGATAATCAGGGACTGTCAAAGTGAAGTCAGAATAATTCTTTACAATTAAACAGCAAAAATTCAATGAAATTTGTTTGAAAGAAACCCAAATTTCTGATATAGAAACTTTGAACATGGGTCAAATTTGACCCAAGGACAACAGGAGGGTTAACAACATGTATGAGTTTGGGCCTCCAGAGTCTGATCAAGTTGTTTACATGTTAGTAGCTTTTCCTTTGGAGAGATTAATGAGCTCCATGGAGGTTGATGCAGTCTGATAAAAACCTCAAACAGGTCACAGTTCCAGTTCTGTGTTTGTCAGACCACACACCAGTGTATCAAGATCAGGTACTGATGACTGAATAAGACAATCTCAGGTTGTATGAGACTTGTAGTAATTTACCTGTTTTATTCATTAACATTTTGTTTTAGACAATCTTAATGGAATTTAATGTAACATATATAACTTTTTGATGGGCATGTGGAAGTGCAGAAATACAGATATCTTTATTTTGTGATCATGTTTACAGCATATATTCTTATAATATGCAGTAATTCTACCATTGTGTGCATCATAGTAATTAACAAATCCCTCCATAAACCTATGTACATTTTCATTGCAGCTTTGTTAATCAACTCTGTTCTTTACAGCACTGCTCTCTATCCAAAGCTTTTGATTGACTTTTTATCTGAACAACAGATCATATCTTATTCAGCCTGTCTCTTTCAGTGGTTTATATATTACACTCTATGTTAGCTTCAGAATACTTCCTGTTGTCAGTCATGGCCTATGACAGATATGTGTCTATATGTAAACCTCTGAAATATCACACTATCATGAGAAAAACAACAGTTTATATTTTCCTGATTTTAGCTTGGATTCTGCCTGCTTGTCAGATTTCAGTGGGAATATTACTGAGTGTTAAACTAAAACTCTGTTACTTTAGTTTGAAAGGAATAATTTGCAACAGCACAGTTCAAAAAGCTTTACTGTGTGAGTTCAACAGTCCAGAATATATACGGCTTGATTGTGTTTGTAAGTGCAGTACCTCTTCCTGTACTTTTCATACTTTACATACACCAGGATATTTATAGTAACCTATCAAAGTAGTAGAGAAGTCAGGAGAAAAGCTGCACAGACCTGTTTACCCCACCTGTTGGTTCTGATCAACTTTTCCTGTTTGAGTACATATGATGTACTTCTCGCTCGACTGGAAACAGATTTTTCCAAACTGTATATTTAAGCATGTCTTTACAAATGATTTTGTATCATCCTCTTTTTTTAATCCGATCATATATGGACTGAAACTGAAAGAAATTTATAAACACCTGAAGAGATTGTTCAGTCGAGACAAAGTAAACATTATATAAACAATATTTACAGCTGTGTACACTCATTACAACTGTGTGCACTCATTAATCTCTTTTTTTTTCATTAAAGTGTTTATTTTTATTTGTTTTAAAACACATATTTACAAATACCCAAAAAGACAGAGAGAAAAAAACAAACAAAGCAAAAACAGTAACAGCTAAACTTAAAGGACAACACTCCTTGTACCATTACATTGTTTGTGATCATATTGACCGTGTTGTGTTTGAAGTATGTGTGCCAACACATGCTTAATGTATCAAGCCCTTATTATATGAACAGAAATATCCCCACACTAAATGGAACTTCCCTTTGATATTGTTACTCCTGGCAATCAAATATTTGTAGGATGCAGTCTCCGCCATCAGTTGAGTCCAGTCTGTGAGCCCCTGGCGTGTATGTGCTCTTCCAATTCCTCAATATCAGCCTTGGTGCAGTGATGAGGCCTGTGGTTATTAGCGCATGCTGTCCTTTGTTGGTTCCCTACGGCAAAAGTGTGCAATCTCCCAAGAGACAGAACAGTGGAGATTCCGGTTTTTCCCAACCAATCTCCCAATTTACTTAATAGGCCTACTACTTAATACCACCGACCCCACAGGATTCCCAAAAGGCATGCAAAAATGTACCACTTTCTCCCTTACACTTCCAACATCTTTTGTCTTCTACTAATCCCATTCTGAAAAGCTTCATGGAAGTGTAGTAGTATCTATGTATGATTTTGTAATGAGTAAATTTGCTTCTAACATCCCTAGTGGGCCAGCCAACCTTTTACACCATTTCTCGTTATCTATTTCACACCCTAAATCACTTTGCCATATTAATCTAAGATTCTCAGTGCTCACACTTAGTAATTCCATTATATATTTGTAAAATGTTGAAGCACTATGCATTGTATTTGGCAAGTCAAAAAGATTTTGCACCATATTAGATTCTTCTATACTTCTATTAAGTGGGAACACACTTCGTACACTGCTCCTCAGTTGTAAATATTTCCAAAATTTACCCCTTCCCTCCAAAAGAAATTGATCTACTAGCTCCTGATATGACCTAAAGACTGCATCCTTATATAGATCATCAATCACACATATACCTTTCCTCTGCCAAGAAACCAACAAAAGGAGTGTTTACCTATAATCGTGGATTATCCCATATGGAGGAGTACCCCTGTTTGTATTGTGATCAACCTATGCACCTCAGACCACACCCATTGAGAGTGCTTCAGAATGGGATTCCCCCCCCCCCCCTCTACCACCTTAATCTGAGAGAGAGCCTGAATGGGCCTGGAGGGAGCCACCACAGCCATTTCTATCTTTACCCAATCCGGTTGAGAACTATAGTCAGCCCAATGCCTCACCAATTTAGCCAATTCAAAAGCTAAGTTATATACTTACTTCTACATTTGGAAGGACCAAGCCTCCCTTTTCCCTATTAGTACATAGCTTTTTAATATTAATCCTTGGCTTTTTTCCATTCCACAAATAATCTTTAACCATTTGATTATACTGCTTATATATGACACTCAATGGCAACATCATTGATATATAATTAAATTGTGGTGCAATCACCATCTTAATAGTATTAATTTTGCCCCACAGGGTGAGATTAATTATCTTCCATTTTTCCAGATTATTTTTCATCTCTTGAAGTAATGGCATCAAATTAATTTCCATTATATTAGACAGATCAGCAGTTAGCTTTTAATCCTAGGTATTTCATTCCCACTGGGATCCATCTAAATTGAAAGTTAGAGATCTCTGACTGAATGCAAGACCTAGAAACAGGCATCACCTCCGATTTCTGCCAGTTAATTTTATATCCAGATATTTGGGAAAAGGTTTCAATCTTATTTAGGATTATGGGAATAGAATTAGCCGGGTCTGAAATAAGCAACAAAATATCGTCCGCATATAAAAACAACTTATGTTCCGTCCCACCACCCCACACCCCTTTAAAACCTGTATCTGCTCGGTTCCAGAAATATGAAAAGCAGCGGACTCAGCGGATCCCCTTGTTTCTGGCCTCTCATGAGGCCAAAGAAGGGAGATTTCAGGCCATTAGTTAGAACAGATGCCTTAGGGGACAAGTTAATAATCTTAATCCATTCAATGAAATCCCTCCAAATCCAAACACCCTCAGTGTATAAAAAAAGGTATGCCAGTTCTACCCCTGTCATATGCTTTTTCCACATCCAATGAGAGCGCTGCGGTGGGCTTGTCCACATTACGGCTTGCCCACATAAGATGTAATAACCGCCTAACATTATCTGATAAAGAGCGCCCCTTTAACAAAACCCACTTGATCTGCATGAATTAAATATGACATAGATTTTCTATTCTTGTGGCAAGCACCTTAGTAAGAATTTTGCCATCAACATCTATTAAACTTATGGGTCTATAACTTCCCGGGTCTGTAGGGTCTCTGTCTTTCTTCAGGATCAACGTAATCAACGCCTCATTAAACGTCTCTGGTAGTTGCCCCACATCAAACGACTCTTTATATACTTTCGTCAGTATGGGTACCAATGGACATCAAATTTCTTATAATATTCAACTGGTAACCCGTCTAGCCCCGGTGACTTTCCTGGTTTCAGTGATGCTAGTGCATTCTAACTTCCCCCTTCGGTAATATCCCTCCATCTTGTGCTACTTGTCCTTCAGACAATTTTGGGATATTTATATTAGCAAAAAAGGCTTCAAATTGTTCTTCTGACGGATCTACTTCTGATTCGTACAACGTCATATAAAAGTCTTTAAATACCTCATTAATGTCCTTTGTACTTGTTACTAGTTCCCCATTTGTATTTTTAACCGCAGGTATTATAAAGCTAGCATCTTGTTTTTTAATTGCCTACCCAACAATTTACTGGCTTTTTTCCCCCACTCTCATAGAAGTTACTTTTCATTCTAAACATAGCATATTCTATTTTTTTTACTGTATACCCTATTTAACTGGAATTTTAATTCACATACTCTTCTCAAACGGTCCTCAGAATAATAATCCGCCAGTTCTTTTTTCCGCAACCTTCAGCCGAGACTCCAATCCCATCACTCGATTTTTATCTTCTTACTTGAATGAGCTATTATCCTCCCTCTTATATAGGCCTTAGAGGCCTCCCACACTGAGCCCAATCTCTCAACTGATCCTATGTTAGTGTCAAAAAACATTTTAAGATCTTCCCCTAATAATTTGGCAAAAGTTTCATCCTGAAGTAATGACACGTTCATCCTCCATCTATTAGACTTAACGGCATCTAAACCCAATGCACCCCCCCATTGCACAGTAGCATGGTCCGTTAATGCAATGGGTCCAATCATACAGTCTACCGTTCCTTCTACCAGATCTTTGGATATCAGGAAGTAGTCCAGGCGGCTGTGGCTTTTATGCATATTTGAATAAAACGTATATTCCCTATCTCTCGGATGTACTAGCCTCCAAATATCCACCAGGCCCAGGTCTCTCATCATCAGATGTATGGCTCTTCTGTTTCTCAACCCACTATTTGTGAAAGACGTTTTGTCCAAAACCCCATCTTGTACTTGGTTATAGTCACCAGAAATTATCGTATGGCCATCCACTATCTCCCCCATCATTTTATTAACCCTATGAAAAAAGGCTGGTTCTTCTTTATTTGGGGAGTATATATTGCATATATTAACCTTTACTCCGTTTATTTTAGCCTCAACACATATTATCCTACCTTCATTATCTTTATGTTGTCTCAACATGACAAAATTCAACTTTTTATGTATAAGTATTGTAACCCCGCATTTATTGCTAGTATAAGAGCTATGGTACACTTGTCCCACCCATCCTGTCTTAAATTTAGCTATTTCTCTCCACCAGATGTGTCTCTTGTATTAGGGCCACATCTGCTTGTTGAGATCTAAGGTAGGACAGACATTTCTTCCTTTTCGCAGGGTTATGTGATCCATTTATATTCCAACTAATAAACCTTACCAAATTAACCATATCTTGAGTCCATTTATATTCCAGCCTATTGACCACAACCTACACATTACACAATCAATCACCTTTAATACTAACCATTTAGGGTGTTGTCCAACTGCCAAACAAAAATAAAAAATGACATGTAATGTGCCCCACATTTTGCACACAGAATATTCAACCAAAACCCAAAACCAAAAAAAAACATCCATGGGTGGAGAAAAACACATCCACCTAAAAACCATAGATGCAAAAACCTTCCCTCCTTCCTCCCTGTTATCCTAAAGAGAATGGAAAGAACTAAACTACCCCAACTGGGCCGTGAGTCGTGTTGAATGACCAACCCACAGAACCCCCCCACCAATACACCATTATTTAAAGCTACTATCCTGGATGGATGGATTTCCAACATGTGGCACTGCCAACCCAAAATAAAAAATGTCTTCGCTTATCATTCCCAGTAAACAAACTTATGTTTGCCCACTTAGGACGTGTACATTTCTTCCTATTTACTGTTTCCCCACAGGCCAGTATGAATACAAAAAATGATTCTGGTCTTTCATGTTTCAACACACCCTTCCCTCATGTCTCAGGTAGAAAACAGAGCCAGGTAGCCTATATCCTCACCGGGCAGCCAGTCAGCAGTCCGTCATCCATTTGGCATATTCAACCTTGTACTTGGGACGGCTGTGGCTCTGTGGTAGAGCGGTTGCCTGCCAATCGGAAGGTTGGTGGTTTAATCCCTGGCTCTGCAGTCACATGTCGAAGTGTCCTTGGGCAAGATTTGAAACCTACCCTGATGCTGTGCATCGGAGTGTGAATGTGTGTGAGTGTTTATCTGATGAGCAGGTGGCAATGGCAGCCTCAGCCACAGTGTATGAATGTGTGTGAATGGTGGATGTTTCCTGTATGATGTAAAAGTGCTTTGAGTAGTTGTTAAGACTAGAAAAGCACTATATAAATACAGCACATTTACATTTACTTCTCCATCTTAAGTTTCCCTGTACAGTGTCCTCGAGTGCAGAGAAAGGCACCTTTAAATAAAATGTATTATTATTATGAACCCTCATGTTGTCCTCGGGTCAAATTGACCTATTTTCCTATATCAATGTTCTTTCAACGGACACTGGCAAGTACAAATCTCTACTTTCATTGGGGGGTCTTATTCAAATTCATAGCATTTGAAAATTTTTTTTAAATGGTTTTGAAATGGTATTGAGTAAAAGTTGACATATTCCAGTCTGTGATTATCCATCAACATCCATTCCTTTAATTTTAGTCTAAATAATTCCTAATTTCTGCTTTTCTAACTCAAACATTGGGTATAATTTCCTATAAATGAGGTTTATTGAACAAAGATACCAAAAATAACTCTAAAACTAAAGATTTGTTTCTAATAAACTTAAACATAAGCAAAAGGAATGCAGTTTTTAGCTTCAACAATGTCATGTTAAAATATTTTTATCTGCTGACATTTAAAAATCCAACATATAGATTTTATCGTGTCACGGAATCACAGAATGTATGCTTCAAGGTTGTTTTTGTAGTAAAATAGAAATTTGTTACCAGTATTGAAATTTGTATCAGTACCATATTTTCAGCTTATATTCAGATGTTTAAATCAACAGCCTTGAATGCAAGTACATACCTTTGTGGGTTTTCTGTTTAACTTTTGTTTTGTGTAGGGTTGTCAATATATTGTATTAAAGAGTTTGTAGTACAACATTTCTTTTAAATTTCATTGTGGTAAACTACACAAATAAAAAAGAAACCATGTTATTGTTTTTATTATTATTATTATTATTATTAGCAGTATTTGTCGACTATGCCTCATGATAAACCAGCACTGTGAGACATCCTTAGTTGGGTAAATCATGAAGTGCAGAACTGATTTTGGATTTATGGAACTGTTAGTATTCTGTACTAGCTGCATTTGTGACTAAGACTATAGGTAAAAAGCCTCTTTAGTGAAGAAGGAAGGCCAAAAAAGCTTTACTGTTGGGCCAGAGTCTGCATAAAGACTCATACATTTGTCAGAATTAAATTAAATTAATTTGACAACACTGGACCAAAAACTAAAATGGATGTAAAGGCTACTTTGAAGAAACTAGAATATAAGACGTTTTCAGTTATTTCACACTTTTTTTTGTTAAGAATATATTTCTATATATATGTGTTCATTCATAGTTTTGATCCCTTCAGTGATGATAATCTACAATGTAAATAGCCATGAAAATAAAGAAAATGCATTGAATGAGAATGTGGTTCCAAACTTTTTGGCCTGTACTATGTACAGTGGGGTTCAAAGTTTGGGCACCCCAGGTAAAAATCTTTATTAATGTGCATAAAGAAGCAAAGAAAAGATGGAAAAATCTCCAAAAGACATCAAATGAAAGATTAGACATTCATATAATATTTCACAAAAGTTAGATTTTATGTCCATCATTTACACTTTCAAAATAACAGAAAACAAAAAATTGGCGTCTGCAAAAGTTTGGGGCACCTCTGTAGAGTTTCTAGCATGCACCGCACTTTTGGAAAGCTGAGACTGACAGCATCATGGATTGTTCTCAATCGCCGCCTGGAAAGACCAGGTGATGTCAATCTTAAGGTTTTAAATGCCCAGACTCATCTGACCTCGCCCCAACAATCAGCACCATGGCTTCTTCTAAGCAGTTGTCTAGAAAACTGAAACTGAAAATAGTTGGCGGCTCAGAAAGCAGGAGAAGGCTATAAAGAAGATAGCAAAGTCTATTTCAGATGCCAATATCCCTGTTCGGAATGTAATTAAGAAAGGCAGTCAACAGGAACAGTGGATGTGACAAGAACAGCTTGCAGGATTGTGAGAAAAGCACCCAAACCCACGTTTCACTGCATGATCCATCCAG
>CM049381.1:7213892-7261390 GCA_026937815.1 Etheostoma perlongum
TACCAGCACCTCAATCACTAATTAAACTAAACAGTCACTAATTAAACTGTCACTAATTAGAACTTTAAATATTTTGTTTAATTTGTACAAAACAAAAGTGTAAAAATGACACATGGTGGTTTTTACAGGGGGTTATGTGCTTGGCCAGATGTATACGGTTATGTCTTTAGATATGCTGCTACCTGGATTCTATCCCCATTTGACAGAAGCAGGATAGCTGTTTCTCCCTGTTTCCTGTCAGTGTGCTAAGCTAAGCGGCTGCTGGCCCATATTTACAGTAAAAAACAGGTGTCTCATCATCTGCTCATGTCACTCTCAGCAGGAAATTCAGGTAAATGACTTAATTCCATTTAGCTGCCTTAATGTCGGGTCCTGAATTGTCCATACTCACTTTCACATTTTCATGCTTACGTACTTACTTGAATAGAAGCAAGCCATAATGCTATTAATATTTGCACTTTTCCTATGATGACAATTCAAATAGTCTGCTGTGAAAAAGGCATATAGAGAACCTACATTAGCTTTTTTTATTCATGTAATTCACATGAAATTTATGCATAATATTTCTCATCTCTCATCTTATATTATATTATATTTCAGAAGGTCAGCCTTGAATTGGGACATTGTTTGACCTGTCTCAAAAATTATTTGGATTTAACATAGCAAGATAAAAAATGTGTGACTGATATACCCAACAGATCTGTTCCATTTAGATGTTGTACAGAACCATGAGACAGTGATGTACCATGCGGGTACCATGGTATTGGCAGCCCTTTTGTTATCATTTCTTAATTATACCTACTTATACAGGTCAAAAAAGTCATTTTTTAGTACTGTGTGATACTCTGCTGATTCTCTTCATAGGAAATAATCCATGACACCGCAGTTCTATTGATAGCATACTGGACGTTAGTCTTACAAACATGGAACCAGATGTTACATGTACAGAATCAGGCTCATTCTGTCTCTTGTTTGGTGAATCCTTTTAAAAATCATTCTGCTGCTCACTTACTGATGTAAAAAGTAATTGATGTTTCTGTCAGCTTCTGTCATTTTTCATGTGTGCATACATTAACTTTTCATCCTCTCCATATCCAGCGCATTGAAAAACAGATGGTATCAAGTACACTTTCAGTGAATGTCTGTTGTGATAACACAAAAACACTGTAAATCACAATTAAAAAGAGTTCACGCTGATTTTAATGTGCCTGCATGAGAGTTATTACTTTTTATTGTTTCATATCTTGACAACTTAAAAATGCAGCGTTCCATTTATTCAGCCCACAACAAATGATATTTCTCCTCAAATTTGTGTGCCAGCATCACTTCATCTTGATGAATCGGAAATCGTTACCATCAAATCTGCAATCATGAGGTTTCTCCTCAATGTACGTGTGTGTGTGTGTGTGTGTGTGTGTGTGTGTGCATTTGACATGATCAAGTGTGCATCTCGGCCATTATTTTGTCATCAATTCATTGCCATATCCTAGTTTTTCATCATAATCTACCTGAATTCTAAAAATAAATAAATCTACCATTTATTGTGTGACCCCTCTGGAAAGCCATTTAAACACAGCAAGGTAGCTGAAGTGATTAGAAATGTCCTGGAGAGATACAGTCTCATTTGGAATAAAACCATTTTTTTCCCACCCTGTAGGCCAATAGGTCTTTGAAATGTTTGATCTATCATTTATTGCTCACTGATTGATTACTTTGCAACCATATTGTATTATTGATTCAAATGCAGGTGAAATTAACTGGAAAAGGCATGTCATGTTAGGGGAGGGTACACTGTTAGACTTAGCTGTAATTTCTACAGTTACTTACCACAAAATGCCCAGTAAAATACCATAATTTTCTTTTCGGTTAATTACTGTGATAAACATTGCATTATGGGTATTGACATTTCATTTACAGTGATTTACTGTAAATTTTGAATTTGCGGTACACTGTTAGACTCTAATGTATTTCTACAGTTACTTACCACAAAAATGCCCAGTAAAATACCATAACTTTCTTTTCTGGTTCATTACTGTAATATGCATTGCATTATGGGTAGTAACATTTAATTTACAGTGATTTACTGTATTTTTTGAATTTGTGGTAGTCTGCTGTAAAACAACAGCAGTAGTGCTACTGTAGGTGAATAAGACAGACTTAAATAAAATTGTTAGTTCATGTTATAGAAACATAGAAATTAAATGGAAAAATAAAATATCTCTATAAAATTAAATTATTTCATTTTATAGAGATATTTTACATTTTATTTATTATGTTTTTAGCAGTGAAGGTAATTTAAAATTGTGACATGCGTTTCAGCAGTGTAAATAACTTATTGAGAGTTGTGGAGACAAACAAGAAAGGGATCACGTAAATGCTTGACCGCCATATTTGACCTCTGACCTCACGACTTCAAAAGAATAGCGGGTCGATGCCGAAGGTGTTAAGGAAAAAGTAGGCTCGAGACATCAAAGGAATGCCGCATTGGTCAGCGCGCACCAGAGTCCGGTCACCCACACTACTCAGAGAGAGCTGGAGAAGCGTTAAGGTAAGATAAATCTTTGCTAATTCTGTGACATTAAAATCTCTGCTGATAAACCTTCCAAGCGGCGGACGTTAGGTTACCGACCTGTGTCATAGCTTGGCTAGAGCAAGCTGTTAACTAGCTTCCCCCAAAGGAAGTTGGAGCTTAACATTTGCCCGTGGTTTAGCTAGCTGTAATTACGACGTTCGGTAAAGCTTACACAACTCGTTTAACATGCGCTGTTCGGGACATCTTTTTTTTACTTTACTGTCAGACCATTGCCTGAAATACAATGTAACATATATTCTGGAAGTTTAAGGTCGGTTGCTGCTAGCTTTTGAGCTAGCTGTTGCCGCATTTTAGCTAACATTACCTCGGGTTAATGCTAACGTTATATTCCCCGAGCGTGTTGGTTGGTTTGTCAGTGTTTTAGAATGATTAAGCAAAACTCATTACAGCTGTGTTATAGGCCTAGTATAGGCTAGCGTTTATATTAGTGGAAATAAAGTTAACATTAAACCGTTACTTTACATTTTGGCTAACATTACCTCCGGTTAATGCTAACGTTATATTCAGCGTGTTGGTTGGTTTGTCAGTGTTTTAGAATGATAGCAAAACTCATTACAGTAGGCCTAGTATAGGCTACGCGGTTATATTAGTGGAAGTAAAGTTAACATTAAACCGTTACCTTTACATTTGCCCATCTAGTTAACATTTAGGCTATGTCTTTTTTTTTTTAAAACACACAAAAAAAGCACCCATTCTATATGTCGGGTGACAGGAAAAGCGTCTTCAAATAACGTTACTGTGATGGATGGAAAGGAAAAATAATCTTGGTAGGTTTTTTTTTAGCTAAAAAAAAGACGTGTGCTAAATTTAGTTCAATGGTAACCACAATTAGCTCTAGTTTTGGTGTCTTCAGCATTTATGGAGAGCAGCTTTTTGCCTTGGCTTCAGGGTTTGGCCACTTAAAACCATCGTGACGTCAGCACATATTTGCCTGTAATGTGATATTTCATATAGTTCATCGTTTTTAGTGTATGAGACTTAAGCTAAAGTGTGTAACTCAAAGCGTATGGTTTTAGGAGTTGAGTCATAGCTACCATGGTTTATGGGGGAAAAGAAAAGTAAAATTTAAAAATGTATTTTCCTAGCCACTTAAACTTAAATTTGATGGATTGTTCAACAATTTGTTTAAGGACTCTTTTATAATGGCATAGTGATTAACTTTTAACACATCACATAACATTCTGTGTTATTCTAACTATATAAAAGTTACCTACATTATACTGGTTACCTGCATACTAATGCATTTTTTTTTATCTTGTTGTAATTGTGTTTATAACTCCATGCATTCACTTTAAAATATAACATTTCATCATTTCATATGTAGAACAACAAGCAGTGACTAGAACAACTGAGAGAGACAGGAGGGAGAAGAAAGCTGGAAGAAGGTCTGACCCCATGACCCACAGGAGCACATGATCCCTTTCAACAATCTATCATCATACAACAAAAAGTAAGTACAGGTGTACGTTTTGCAACCTGTGTACTCTAGAATTAGGAATATTCTGTAGACATGTGAAAAAACATCAATACATGGCAAGCTATAGGTTTGCATGTGGAAAGGAGCAATGTCCCACTTCCTTTAAACAGGAACCACGAAACATACATACATACATATATACATATATGTGTGTGTGTGTGTGTGTGTGTGTGTGTGTAAATAAAGGGCTGTATTTGAAGATGACTGCTCTTGATAATGAACATTTTAAACCTGTTTTTCTTTTAAGATTCTTCTTAAGGATCAACCCAGATGAGGGCACCATGTACACTGCTACAGTGGCTACAAGCTAGAGGATGGATACCCGACCCGAGCCCGACGGTACAGATTTTTAGAAAGGATGCACGGGTTCGGGTCGGGCTCGGTCATCATCGCGATAAGGCATTGAACATTTTGAAATTAAAACAGCTTAAAATAAATGTCAAATATTACCCTAACATCCGTCTTCCTGTGTGCTGTGACAACGAAAGACGTGCGAGTTAAGCTACATGTGGCAGCGCAACGATGGAAGATGTTAAAAAGAAGTTGGCCGCAGGAGATTTTAAAACTATTGAAAACGAAGGAAAGTCAGCTGTGCATTGATGCGGTCATCTGTTGACATTTCCGAATGCCTTCCTACAATTGCTTAATAAAAGCGGGCTTTCCACACAAACAAACGTACATGTGTCATTAGTATGAGAAACAAATGCGATTTTAACTGTGTCGGCTCGGGTCGGGCTGGGACAGAAATATCTTAATGACTGTCGGGCTCGGGTCGGGTTCGGTTACTGCTCTGTCGGACGCGGGCCGGGCTCGGACAGAAAAATCCGGCCCGATCCGCACTCTACTACAAGTCACAAGACTAGAGTCGTCCAAAGAAAGGTGACGAGCATCAGCTACAGAGTCACCACTTTCCTCCAATGGCTCACGGAATTTGAGTGGAAGACACCAAACTAGGTAAGCATTTTCTTGTGTGATATAATATAGTTAACATCAAAAAAATGATTACTCAGTACGATGAAGTAGTGCAGCTACGTACCCTGCCTGCTACAACATTGACACAACTAAATCATCTTGTATTTACCACTTGTGTAAGCAGAGGTCACAGTTATGCAGCAAAAGCTACAAAGTGTTGTTTTAATTTAAGTTATCTTAGTTTTTTTTTTATATAAAAGTGACTGATAAGAACAACAATGTTTGAAGTTGGTCCATTACTGAGCGAGAACACTGTGACCTGCAGCTTTCAAACCGGGCTCTAATGTAATCATATAGGGCAAATGTGCGTCGTCAATTTCGTCCACTAAAAGTTCTGTTTTTGCCACTGATGGTGTCAAATTATTATTTTAAGTTTCTGACACCATTTGGAAAGGATCCTTACTGAGATTGACCTTTTATTTAAAGAGGAAGATCCTTAGTTAGATCAGAAATCACCATCACCAAACCCATCGACAGACAGCAAAAGAAAGTAGAAAGAACTTTTGAATTATCTGGGGACTTCACTACTGGTGACTATTTTTGTATACTGTCATATTCTGTTTTTGCACAAGTTGTAAGTCTGTTAACAGTTTAGATGAGATAAACTCATGACCATTTCTCTGCTTCTCCTTACAGTCCAGTATGGACCCCCCACCAGAACATCTCTGGATTGGAGGCTCCATCTTGCCTCTCTGTCCACCTTCCAGAAGATGTGGAGCAAGCAAGAGTACCATGGGTCCAGCCTTCACAAATCCTTCTACGACTGTTCTTCCTTCCCCTTCCCAACCAAAGCCCAACAACTTCAGCTTTGTGGTAACAAACACGCCACATTTTGTATACATTTGCAAATACAGGTTATTTAGATTTCTGGGGGATTTAAAAAATGCTCAATTTGTTTTGAGAATCAATTCAAATGGTAACTACATTGTTCAGACATGTATTCGCCTCTGAATTCTGCCCAGTGTTTGGCGCATATTTAGACATTGTTTTAGCATCGCTTGTATGTCAATTTTCTGTTATTTTGCACTTTCAGAGTTAAAAATATCTTGTTCTGATGTTTGTACCTGAAAATAAAAATGTATTACTTTTGTACATGGGCTAAAGTCAGTTATTTGGAATTTATTAAATTCAAAAGCATTTATGTAAAATATTTAAAATTGTGGTACTGTCCGGTTATCTCGACCTCATCAATATCTCGACCTCATCAAAACAATGAAATATTTAATGACCTCGGCGCAGACTTGTCTCAGATTGTTACTCCAGTCTATTGTTTGTGTCCTTGTTGATCCCAAGCTCCCTATTGCACAGCTTCCCAATTGTCATTTCCCAGGCCCAGATGTAGATGAAACGTGCGACAGTAACAAATGGAAGACGAGATTGAGCGAACCAGTTGCCGTTGCGAATATTGATCTTCTGATAGCAGGCCCTGAGTGTGCACTTCCAGAAGATTTCTTTGCCAAAGTACAGCTTCATGAGATGGTCGTTCTTGCATCTTCGTTCTTTTGGTAGTAGAACACGATCTTGAAAAAAATTTCACAGCTTCCTCCTCAGTAGTTGGCAGGCTAAAGAGGTTCATCTTTCTAGCCGAAAATGAGGTCGAGATAACAGGCGGAATAACGGGCGGAAAAGATAACGGTCGAGATAACGGGCGGAATAACGGGCTAACGAATGAGGTCGAGATAACCGGAGATAACGGGCGGAAAAGATAACGGTCGAGATAACGGGCGTAATAACGGGCTAACGAATGAGGTCGAGATAACCGGAGATACGGGCGGAATAACGAAAACATTAAATAATTCATTGTTTTGATGAGGTCGAGATAACCGGACAGTACCAAAATTGTTTGTACAGCCAATGCCAAATAGTGTAATATATTGTGAACCACAATTACAGTAAAACTATAATACAGCAAGTATTACAGTATTACAGTAGTACAGTATAATTTACAGCAAAAATACAATAAAAAGTCTAACAGTGTATGATTAAAACAAGTTAATGGGATGCAGGCAAGTGGTGGAACATAACTAAGTACATTTACTGATGTACTTGTAGTATACTTGAGTTTTTTTTTTTCCATTTTATGCAACCTTATACTCCTAGTCCATTACATCTCAGACGAAAATAGTAGCTTTTTTACTCCAATCCATTAGTCTGATAGCTTAAGGTCCTCATGTCTTTTCAGTTTTCATCTTCTTTCTATCCGGTTGATTTTTCAGGTACACTCAAGGAATAAGCCTTGTGTTGTCCTCCCAGGTCAAAACTGAAAATGAACACTGAAAAAAAAAAAATACTTGATACTTTGACACAACATTTTCTTCATTTTTGGAACACTACCATCAGTATACTGGAGACATCAATAACACCAATATATTACCACTAGCTTTACACTATTTTCTTTTTCGAATTCAGGGTCCAGAAACCTCATTTATATGAAATTATATCATTTTTTTGTGTTTTGTAAAGTTGTTTGGGTTGTTTTAAAAACGGGTCAACTTTGACCCCAGGAGGGTTAAGTGTTCCTTTGTGGGTTGAGAAAAATCTCCTACTTCTTAAGCTAAATAAACGTTTTAAAAAGCTTTATTTTCTCATTTTCATCACCGCACAAAATGTACTCCCCCACCCCTTCAAAGTAATCAATGCTACTTCCCCATTATACCAATTCTATTAAATACCTAAAATAGAAATAAAGAAGTAAGTAAAGCACTGTAACATGAAGTGTCATAGTGCCATAGAACGATGAAATCAGAGCGGCCGTTGCTGGTTGTGCTTACAGAGCTCCGGGACGCCGGCTACCAGCGGCGGTTGTTCAGCCACCAATAGGTGACTGTGAGACGGCTACAGGCACCCCCAGATACCGGCCCTTTAAGGGGTCATGGTAGCGTCACGTGGCGATGAAAGTTGAGTTTGTTTAGGCACCAAACACTCCCGAAGAAGGAACAAGTGTTTCCTGGTTGAAAGTAATTTGTTTCAGCCACGAAGTGAACACTGCTCTCCGGCTTGAAAGAGCTGTGTTTTATGTTGTGTTTTTTCATTTTGAGATTATTTTTCCATTGGATTTTGAAGTTCATAAATAAGTGTTTTGGCATGGCCGGTCGAGCGGCACTAAATCCATGGTATTGAAAGGGGGATTTAATTCTTGCATGTTTTGATTTGTTGTGTATGATCAAAAAACATTTTTCCCAACTCACACTCTGACAGGGAACATTGTACAGCACAATAAGAACTTTTTTACTCTTCATATTTTAAATGTGCTTTGCTGATAACACTTTAACACTATTTTTACATATTTTAGTATTTTATACTTTAACGTAAGGTTTTGAATGAAGGACACTTGTTTGTAGGGAAGTACTTTCTCTGCTTTTTGTGGTATTAATAATTAAGTAAAGGATCTGAGTACTTCTTCCACCACTGATGCAGGCCATACTGTATATGGGTATTAGCGTAAGTCAGGTGTGCCCTTTTGATCCTGGGCTCTCAATGTTCTTCATCAAGATATTATTTGATGTCTTCTACGTGTTTCGAACAGTTTGTCAGAGTTATACGATGTTCCTGAGAGAAAGGGAACATACTAAGGCAGTGTCCAGTGTGCATCTTCTAAGACATCTGCTGCATCACTCGACTTTCTCTCCACATCCCCCCTATGCTTATCCTCCTTCCATCCATCCATCGTTCATCTCTCTCTTTCAGGCGCTCTGTGAGCATATGGACGAAACTTGTTTGATTGCTGTGAATAACGAGCCCTTTCAGCTCTCACAAGCTGGATATTGTGTCACAGCATGAAACCCCAAATTTGATTGCTATGCAAGCAAAATCACCATCGATTTGATTTGCAGAGATTAATTAAGTAGTATTACAGAAACCCGCACTTGCCTGACAGCATTACCACTGCTGGCTCAACCACTTAATAGCTGTTTCTGAGAGAGAAAAGGTGGAGGGGGGGGGGGTGTTGAGTGACAATGATTCTCTCCGCTGCTTGTGTATGCTTTGACAAGCTGACAAGATCTGCTGCTGTCGGCGAGGCTCAGCAATTTAAATCCATCTTTTGAATACATTCACTCATTAATATCACTGATGCACGTTTATGTACATGTGCACCCACCCACCCACACACACACACACACAAACTTATAGCACTCTACATGTTCACGTCTATCATTGCCAAACACTTGTCAACATAATCTTTGGATTTATTCAGCACTATGCATGAGCTCAACACGCATCACTGTGCTCTTCCATGTAAACAGCTTCTGGAATTGCTAATGCTTGACTGTTTACCTCAATGGTTTATGGACTCAATCTGCAAACTGGCATAATTCATGTGAATAATCACTGTCAAGTGATGTGGCCATCATATGAAAGAAGAAGCTTAAGAAGACAGTTGATGTTGACAGAACTCAGTAGGAAGCTACATGTTATTCCGACCAACTCTTTAATCAAAATTACATTACAATTACAACCGATATGAACTGTGAACTGTGTGACTCTGTTTGGTGGTACTTTTATACTATGAAGCTATAGATGGATCAAATACTGCTGTTTTCTCCAGCCTGATCCGTCCACCATGATGTACCGGCCCCTCTATCTGGACCCTTATCCGGGAAATCTCGCTCCCAGCCAGCCTTTTTTACTAGATAATGTCAAGGCCTCACCTTCTGCCCATCTGATAAGGGATAGCGAGTTAGTGGGTAAAGGAAAGCTTTCTCTCCGCACCTCCGCCTTGAGCAGATGTAATCTCTCCTTGCTATTGACTACAGAGATGGTCCAACCATTGTGTAAATAAATACCTGTATATAACTTTTATCCCACAAATGTATCAATTCTCTTCATGCATGCGCTGTATTCCCGTCACAACTGTCGATACGTTTGTGTAAGTGATACACATCTAGCTCTTGTTACCATGGAAGTTAAAGGTACTTTTGGGATAGAAGTGAATTAATGTCTAATTGTTGATTAATCTGTTGATTATTCTTCTTTGATTCATCTTTTAGAACCTGGTTTTGTAAGGAATTGTAAAAACAATGCTCATCATAATTTGTCCAACCCACAGTACAAAACCTACAGATATTATTTTTCAATTTTACAAAACCTCAAACTTGAGAAGCTGGAAGCAGTAAATGAAAAGTCATTGTTTGGGTCAAAAGATGAGTTATTAACGATTTATCATTTGTCAAAATTGTTCTAATTGACAAGGAATTTATACCTAAAAAAACTATATATACTATATTGTATTTAATTCACTTCTGTCATAATGCTAAATATAGCTTTAATTTTGTTTATTTGTTTAAAGGTAGGTGAGATCAAAAAACAAGCAAACTCATTCACAAAGCTATATAGCGGCACACACACACTCACATTTTCCCCTTTCCCTCCCCTCTTCTTTAAAATAACCTAATGAGGCGGCGTGAATATGCGCACTGCATATATACAGGCCAATTTGTACTTGCAGAGAAGGAATTTGGATAGATGGCGGGAGTAATTCCACATGAAAGTAATTTTAACCAGGTCCAAACCTCTGAGCGAGAAAATATCTGCTTCCCTATCAGCTATTTGTCATGCTATTGTTAGAGGACTCGGGCAAAACCAAAAAGGTCACGATGCGAGCAGACATAACTCAGCAAGAGGAGAAAAATATATCATAAAACAGGCATGGATATGGAGAAGGAAGAAAAAAAAGAGTAGAAGTAAAATTTGTTTTGTCTGGGGCAGCCGGCATAGACAGATGAAGAAACAGGAAGAAAAAGGGAAGGAGAGAAAGAGCAGCGGAAGGAATGCCCCGAGGAAGCAACATAATGTCATGCTCTCGTTCTGGCTAATCTTTTGTAGTGTCGGTAGTCATGTAGCGGTTGGTGGGTTAACTCCTCTGTCTCCATGGACTCAATTTCCCTTTGAGCCTTTCGGCTTGGCTAATTTCAGCTGAGCCCCTGCCTGCAGACAGTGTGTGGTGATTGATCTGACTCATTACAGACCTGAATGTTTCCACTCACACAGCCCAGTGTTTGTTAGATAGCGGGCCATTGGCGCAATCCCTCATCACAGTATAATGGTCATAACAATGCAACTACTCACCCGCACATGACGGGTTACCGTCCAACGGGACAAAATGTTGTCATTTATTTTCTTTTATCAAATTGTTTCTTCAAATGCTATAAAATTGGATAAAAACTCCCAAAGTTAATGAATCTATTGTTTATTTTACTTAAGAAGAATGTTGCATGGAACCATCCACGATATTCTTTTTGACAATGGATACATTTGACATGGCAATACACCGAGCCCTGGGTATCCTGCTCTGCCTTTGGGAAAATTAAAGCTCAGATGGGCCAAACTGGAAACTCCCTCCTTATGAGGTCATAAGGGGCAAAGTTACCTCCCCTTTGTCTGCTTTGCTCGCAAAGAGAATTTGGTCCACCCATGAGAGAGAGACATCATGGCTTTCAAATAAGCAAAGTGGCAGTTGGTCAAGGCCACGCCCCCACCCTCCACCTCCCCTCTTCCTCAATAGCTACAGACTCAGAAATGGCACATACTAAGGAAAGCTCATTGTGGGACTGGCTCTAATGGCTGTAACTCTGCACCAAGGCAGAATTTCAGGAAAGACTTCAGATACAGTATTAGGGACCACTAAGGTCTATATAAAAGAGACTTAAGATATGGTATTAGGGACCACTAAGGTCTATATAAAAGAGACTTCAGATATGGTATTTGGGGACCACTAAGGTCTATATAAAAGAGACTTCAGATACAGTATTAGGGACCACTAAGGTCTATATAAAAGAGACTTCAGATACAGTATTAGGGACCACTAAGGTCTATATAAAAAGAGACTTCAGATATGGTATTTGGGGACCACTAAGGTCTATATAAAAGAGACTTCAGATACAGTATTAGGGGACCACTAAGGTCTATATAAAAGAGACTTCAGATACAGTATTAGGGGACCACTAAGGTCTATATAAAAGAGACTTCAGATACAGTATTAGGGGGACCACTAAGGTCTAAATAAAAGAGACTTCAGATACAGTATTAGGAACCACTAAGGTCTATATAAAAGAGACTTCAGATACAGTATTAGGAACCACTAAGGTCTATAAAAGAGACTTCAGATACAGTATTAGGGGACCACTAAGGTCTATATAAAAGAGACTTCAGATACAGTATTAGGGGACCACTAAGGTCTATATAAAAGAGACTTCAGATACAGTATTAGGAACCACTAAGGTCTATATAAAAGAGACTTCAGATACAGTATTAGGGGACCACTAAGGTCTATATAAAAGAGACTTCAGATACAGTATTAGGGGACCACTAAGGTCTATATAAAAGAGACTTCAGATACAGTATTAGGAACCACTAAGGTCTATATAAAAGAGACTTCAGATACAGTATTAGGAACCACTAAGGTCTATATAAAAGAGACTTCAGATACAGTATTAGGGGACCACTAAGGTCTATATAAAAGAGACTTCAGATACAGTATTAGGGGACCACTAAGGTCTATATAAAAGAGACTTCAGATACAGTATTAGAGGACCACTAAGGTCTATATAAAAGAGACTTCAGATACAGTATTAGGGAACCACTAAGGTCTATATAAAAGAGACTTCAGATACAGTATTAGGGGGACCACTAAAGTCTATATAGAAACATCAAAAAGCACCATGCAACTGTTAAAACTCTTACAAGATTTATTATTTCTAAACGAGTAACTTGGATACTTGTGTTAGCCATCTAATTAGCAAACTAATAATTAGTTAAAAAATAAAATAATAATTCAAAAGATGGTAGTAAAACTGCCACTGTTATAATTGTACACTGCATGTTCTATGCAACAATGGAAGCTTCGACAAGCGTAAATATTTCATTTCAGTGCATGTTTTATCCAAAACACTAGTGTTGCCTTGAAACTTTAATTCTATTCCATCCAGATGGATCATGTGTCTTATTCCATCTGTCTTCATAACAATGCTGCTGTTCCGTTTTCCAGGTACACCTGTGGCAGAAGCAGAGAACCAATCAGAGACCCTCTCATCGGACGCACCTGAGCTACAGGCAAACACACACTTGTTAGCCCAGCTTGTTATTTATGTATTTATTTATTCCTTTAGCGTGGTGACTCTTGTTATTACTTAAAGGATCAATACACTTCACAAATTCACAGATACATATAAAAGTCCAAACATTACCTACTTCATCACAGAATAAATGGCACACTCATGTGAGGCTCCTCATAACAATGTCATTTGTGCAACCAACTGCTATTCAAATAAATATGAGCCTCCAACTGACGAAATGCAAGCTGAAATTAACTGTAATATTCTGCTTACGACTAAAAACTAAGCAACCCCACTCCCATAAAAAATCAATTTGCTGAATTTCCATCTACAAACCAAACAGCGAGAGGAAAAATGGAGAAATCTGTGGGGAAAAAAAAGAAAAAGGAGAAGGATGAAGAGCCACTCCATCTCCACAAATATATTGTATGCCCTGCAGTTGTGAAAATGGCATTTGCTGTCAGTGCTGTGTATGTGCAGGCTGTTCTGTAACAGATAACTTAAAGCCTCCACAAAGGTTCAGTAAAATATTATGTGGGGCTTAGGAGTCTTGAATCTGTGCTGTGTTGGTACGGCTGCTGTTGTGTGGATATTAATACACACGGCCCTCCCCAGGATAGGGGAAGACAGAGCCCAGCAATCTTTTTATGCCTGCTTTATCAAAGACGACGTGACATATGGATCACCTCGCCTCATCCATCACCGCACTGTCGCACGTATTACTTTCAAACATGGTCACCCCCACACATATGCTCTGCCTGGCACATGACCCTCTTTCCCCCTCAGTCTAACCCTGTCACTGTGTTTTCCATGCTTTTCAGAAACCTAGTCACCCTTTTACTAGTCACCACACACACACACACGCCCACAGCCTAATGCATGACCGGACATGACATGACCCCATTTGTTTTACTGGTGACCTTAACCCTAACCCCAATACCACCCACGGTGACACACATACTTTGGCCCAGGATAATAAAAAAGGGTGAACATTGCAAGGCCACATGCAAGGCAAACTATCTTAGCTTTTTATATTTTGAAAAAGGTAGCCAGTGGAGCACAACTCAGTTCTCTTACAGTAGACAGTAATATGGTTTAGTGTTTTTTCTTCACCTCAACTGTACATGCAACCCTCAATCAAAATTTATAAAAATTGTCAAAAATATGATTATAGGAGAATCACATTAGACTCAACAATATTGCGTTCCCATTATAGATGGACAATACAGACGTGACAATTGTCCATTAGTGATGCACCAATCTGACAATGCCCATTCTTATATCTCAACTCAGGATATATGTAACAGATTAATGTATCACACAGTGTGGGAGTCATTGGGTTGGCTGTTCTACAGACAGTGATTGACAGACTCAGTATGTGGACCCACATAATGTTTGTATTCTTTTTAATACCCAAATGAGCTTCATGCCATTGTAGTCTTCTTAGTCATGATACAGAAAATATACAAAATATTCCCCTGGGTGCACGCAGTGTCTATAACATATTTCAATTGTCTGTGGAGCAGAATTTTAGTTTTAGCCCTCTAGATTTTGGATTTTGGAGAGATTTTTGGACTGTTTTAGGACTAGGACTACCACAAATTAATTTTAAAATTGGCATAGTTCCCTTTAAAACCACTTTGAACAACACTCAAATCCACAAGATCTATATGTTAGTTGTGTAATAATAGCTCACAGCCAATTGTGTTAAATGAGTAAACACAAAGATAGTAAGTCTGTTAAAGTTTTCATTAGAAATGACCAAAACCACCACTTGATTACATTAACAAGAAAAGGCTGTGCAGCCAAAGCTCGAACACTGACAACGGCAAAGACTCTATTTTATGAAGGAATTCTTTCTCCCGCGCAATGAATTGTCTTTTGAGGGGCTCGACAACTCACCATAACTTTGCACACGCATCAGGCCTGGTGAAAAGTTTTATATTTTCAGGGTTTCTTAGATAGGTGTGAAAAATGCCTCACTAGCCCCCATAATAATCTTAAAGACTTTAGCCCGTTGTACATTTGATGTAGACTCACGAAATTTGGTACACATATGTCTCATGTCAAGATGTTCAAAAGAGCTCAGGGGGAGTAATATGCTAAACCCAACAGCAAATCTGCCATCTTAATTTTGAATTGAAAGTGTGAAATGAGTGTGATTTTGGCAATTTCCACGTGTTGTACTTAACAAACTCCTCCTAGAGATTTCATCCGATTTACTTCAAATTTGGTTGGTTCCATCTGAAGGTAGTAAAGATGAAAAGTTATTAAAAGAAAAAAAATTTCATCATAGGGCGTGGCTGTGGCAGGGAGGCCATTTTGTGCATTTTGCCAACAAAACAGGAAGTGGGTGTAACTCGAAGTGTACATTGCCCAATCAGCAAATTTAGTGTTTGCTATCTCAAGACCTCTACAATGCAAAGTTATTGAAATCAAGACTTGTTTCGATCGGTGTAAGGGCGTGGTGTGGTGGCCATTTTGAGCGTTTAATGATGAATGAGAAAGCTGTTGTAACTCAATTGTACATTTTCAAATCTAGACGAAAGCCATCAGTCAGTCCGGGCTTGAGGACATCTACCGGCCAATATTGACTTTTGGTCATAGCGCCCGCCTGTCGGCAACAAAAAGTCAGCCTTAAATGACAAACATCATCCGATTTACATGAAATTAGAATGTGTGGTCAACATGTGGCATCAAGCCAGCCTATACTATAGCCACGCCCATGTACTCAGGCCACGCCTCCTTTCAAAACTTGTGAACCGTTTAAGGTAGACTCTGTGTGAGGTATCATTGAACTCAGCAAAGAGTTTCTTTTTCTTTGTCATTAAAATGTTTATTTATTTATTTTTTAAACACACACATTTACAAATACCCAAAAAAGACAGAGAAAAATAAAAAATACCAAAGCAAAATTCAGTAACAGCTAAACTTAAAGGACAACACTCCTTGTACCATTACAGTCATCATACTGACTGTGTTGTGTTTGAAGCATGTGTTGGCACACATGCTTAATGTATCAAGCCCTTAATATACGAACAGAAATATCCCCACACTAAATGGAACTTCCCTTTGATATTGTTACTCCTGGCAATCAAATATTCGTAGGGATGCAGTCTCTGTCATCAGTTGAGTCCAGTCTGTGAGCCCTGGCGTGTATGTGCTCTTCCAATTCCTCAATATCAGCCTTGCTGCAGTGATGAGGCCTGCGGTTATTAGCGCATGCTGTCCTTTGTTGGTTCCCTGCGGCAAAAGTGTGCAATCTCCCAAGAGACAGAACAGTAGAGATTCCGGTAACCTTTTCCCAACCAATCTCCCAATTTACTTAATACTGCTTTCCAGAATGGTAATACCACAGGACATTCCCAAAAGGCATGCAAAAATGTACCACTTTCTCCCTTACACTTCCAACATCTTTTGTCTTCTACTAAGCCCATTCTGAAAGATTTTGTAATGAATAAACTTGCTTCTAACATCCCTAGTGGCCCAGCCAACCTTGGAAACTATATTACACCATTTCTCCTTATCTATTTCACACCCTAAATCACTTTGGCATATTAATCTAAGATTCTCAGTGCTCACACTTAGTAATTCCATTATATATTTGTAAAATGTTGAAGCACTATGCATTGTATTTGGCAAGTCAAAAAGATGTTGCACCACATTAGATTCTTCTATACTTCTATTAAGTGGGAACACACTTCGTACACTGCTCCTCAGTTGTAAATATTTCCAAAATTGATATGCCTTAAAGATTGCATCCTTATATAGATCATCGATCACACAAAACTTTCCTCTGCCAAGAAACCCAACAAAAGGTGTGTTTACCTATTGCAATACGTGGATTATCCCATATGGAGGAGTACCCCTGTTTGTATTATGATTTCCCCATCATCCTATCCACCTCAGACCACACCCATTGAGAGTGCTTCAGAATGGGATTCCCCCCCCCTACCACCTTAATCTGAGAGAGAGCCTGTATGGGCCTGGAGGGAGCCACCACAGCCATTTCTATCTTTACCCAATCCGGTTGAGGACTATAGTCAGCCCAATGCCTCACCAAGGCCAATTCAAAAGCCAAGTTATATACTTCTACATTTGGAAGGGCCAAGCCTCCCTTTTCCCTATCAGTACATAGCTTTTTAATATTAATCCTTGGCTTTTTTTCCATTCCACAAATAATCTTTAACCATTAGGTTATATTGCTTATATATGCCACTAGGAACACTCAATGGCAACATCATTGATATATAATTAAATTGTGGTGCAATCACCATCTTAATAGAATTCATTTTCCCGACAGGGTGAGATTAATTATCTTCCATTTTCCAGATTATTTTTCATCTCTTGAAGTAATGGCATCAAATTCATTTCCATTATATTAGACAGATCAGCAGTTAGCTTTAATCCTAGGTATTTCATTCCCACTGGGATCCATCTAAATTGAAAGTTAGAGATCTCTGACTGAATGCAAGACCTAGAAACAGGCATCACCTCCGATTTCTCCGGTTTCAATCTTATTTAGGATTATGGGAATAGAATTAGCCGGGGACCGAAATAAGCAACAAAATATCGTCCGCGTATAAAAACAACTTATGTTCTGTCCCACCACCCCACACCCCTTTAATACCTGTATCAGCTCTTAGAGCTACAGCTAAAGGTTCCAGAAATATAGTGAAAAGCAGCGGACTCGGCGGATCCCCTTGTTTCTGGCCTCTCATGAGACCAAAGAAGGGAGATTTCAGGCCATTAGTTAGAACAGATGCCTTAGGGGACAAGTAAATAATCTTAATCCATTTAATGAAATCCCCTCCAAATCCAAACACCCTCAGTGTATAAAAAGGTATGCCAGTTCTACCCTGTCATATGCTTTTTCCGCGTCCAATGAGATCGCTGCGGTGGGCGTGTCCACATTACAACTTGCCCACATAAGATGTAATAACCGCTTAACATTATGTGATGAAGAGCGCCCTTTAACAAAACCCACTTGATCTGCATGAACTAAATATGGCATAGATCTTTCTATTCTTGTGGCAAGCACCTTAGTAAGAATTTTGCCATCAACATCTATTAAACTTATGGGTCTATAACTCCCCGGGACTGTAGGATCTCTGTCTTTCTTCAGGATCAACGTAATCAACGCCTCATTAAACGTCTCTGGTAGTTGCTCCACATCAAACGACTCTTTATATGCTTTCAACAGTATGGGTGCCAATAAATCAACAAATTTCTTATAATATTCAACTGGTAACCCGTATATTGCATCTCTAACTTCCCCTTTGGTAATATCTCCCTCCATCTGTGCTACTTGTCCTTCAGACAATTTTGGGATATTTGTATTAGCAAAAAAGGCTTCAAATTGATCTTCTGACGGAAGTCTTTAAATACCTCATTAATGTCCATTGTACTTGTTACTAGTTCCCCATTTGTATTTTTAATCGCAGGTATTATAAAGCTAGCATCTTGTTTTTTTAATTGCCTAGCCAATAATTTACTGGCTTTTTCCCCACTCTCTATTCTAAATATAGCATATTCTACCTTTTTACTGTATACCTCATTTAACCAGAATGAGCTATTATTTTCCCTCTTATATAGGCATTAGAGGCCTCCCACACTGAGCCCAATCTCTCAACTGATCTTATGTTAGTGTCAAAAAACATTTTAAGATCTTCCCCTAATAATTTGGCAAAAGTTTCATCCTGAAGTAATGACACATTCATCCTCCATCTATTAGACTTAATGGCATCTAAAGAGTTCCTTTTCTAATTAGTTTATTTCACAGCTAATGAACTGTATGAGGTAGAGTCATGTGTGATTGAACTCAGCAGAGAGTTCCCTTTTCATTGGTGCACGGTCGAAGGAGCGTCGTCCGTCAGTAACGCTGACGTGCACGGCGGTGCGCGGACCCGTCCAACGCTGCTTGCAGCTTTAATTTATCTCATTCCTCTGTGGCACAGCTATATTGCTGTCCAAAACAATCATCAATTAGCCATGGTGTGGCACTGGCTCACGTGTTTATAACAATAAACATGGGCACTGTAGTTTGATTTGAGTGAATTGCACTGCCGTACTCACAAGTGCACCAAATCCACGTCTGAAAATAGTCCCCAAGAAATGCACTATTTCCCTTCTGTCTGAGTGATAAGGATAGAAGGAACAAATGGCTTGCGGCTGAGTGTGACAGACAGGTTAGAAAAATTGGAATGTATTAGAAGACAGAAAAACATTGTGTGCTTTTAAGGGGATTTATTTTTAGCAGTATGCACAGTGTATCTTTGCTTCTTAGTGCTATTGCTACTGTAGCTTGGCAGTAGAGTGGCTGTAGAGGTCCCGTAAGATCCCCCTGAGCAAATAGTCAGACACACAGGTTTAATTTGTAATGTGAACACCTTAATGGGCTGGTGTGGTAGTCACAAATCCTCTGATCAAAGGGAATTGTAAGGTGACAGACACACATGCTCATACATGCTTACAGACCGACCGGCTGACCCTGATTAAACAATGATAACATTGGGGAAAATGCTGGGAGTGTATGTGCAGAGGTTTTTTAAATTTGTAGCTAAAGGTCACTCCTGTTACTTCTGCTGTTCTATTCCTGTTTTCAATCATGCAGTCAAACTTTTTCCAAAAATGGAAGTCAGGGAAATTACAAAGCCTAAATGACATCATTTGTATTCCTGTGTATTACCGTACAAGGCCTGCTTCAATGTGGTCCGTCCGTCCTCTCTCTTTCCCTGATTAAATAAGGTTAATGCATTGTATTAGCCACAGGAAGTTCTGATTAACGTTGAGAATAATCAGCAGAATGTCCTCTGCTCAAATCAAAGTCCATACATATTATAAATACATTTTAAAATATGTACACAGCAAAACAAAAAAATAACCTCTATGAAAATAACTTCAAAAGCCATCTTATTACTTATCTCATTGAAATCAGATACATACGAGGCCCTGAAGTTACAAGTGTACAGTATTTTTCCTCACCGTCTCTTTGGTGTTCTTCTTTTAATCGCAAGCTCACGTGGGCTACTCGATGATTTGTGCAGAGAGGGAAAAAAAGTTCATGTTCATGGGGTGTAAATCTTTTAGTATTTTATCCCTGCCCCTGCATTGTAAGACAGAAGAAAGCTCCAAAGAGACCTACTTTCTCCCTACTGCACACACCCACATGACACTCACTCTTTAATCCTCTCTGTCCTGATCTCCACCTCACACACCTGTAGCTACAATCTGCTTCTCACTTCTCCTTTTATCCCTGTGCTGATCTATCACTCTCCAACCTCCTCCATCACCACTGCACACACGCACGCACCCACCCAAGCACGCACGCACAGCCAAAAATGTCATAGTATAGCATGTGTTCATAGTAAAGGTTGCCGACCCCTAGTCTAACAGGCTTTTACTGTTGTTACATCACTTTTTGTTGATGTAAGGCCAATGGGTTGGACTTTGGTTTAAGTTCTAGATCTCATCTCATTCAACATGTCTGGAAGTTTTGCATCATAATTTGATATATTTTATATTTTAAACACATGCGGCCATTTGTGTAATAGCCACAAACAGAAATCTAAGCACTCCCAGCACTCTTTTAGAGGGAAGGCATTCAATTTTACAGTTATTGCAGACCATGCTGGTATTTAAAAAGAAATAAATGCTTTACTGTGTTCACCAGCTAACTGCTAACTGTGCCTGTCTGCTGTCTAGTGGTGTGCAGTGGATTTTAAAAAGCTTTTTCAATTCAAACAGCTGCCTACTGTGGGCCAAAAAACAAAGCTATGGTAGTAGTTATGGGCTAGAAAACAACAATGATCTAAAGCTGCTATAAAGATCTGTAGAGGACCTTTAGTCAGGGGATAGTTCTCCGTGGGTTGCAACTATTAATATAATAACATTGATAATAGCAGCTTTAAGCAATTCTGTTCATGATTAAATGACTAATTATAATATACTATATTATATTATTGATGAAATGTGGAAAAAAAGAGCTTTTTTGCAGCTCAAGTCGGTGGCGGTGTTTTCTAACTGAGTAAATAATGTAAAACTGGTATTTATGAACTTGTATTGTGCCCTCATTGATTCCATGTAAGCCTTGCCTAGAGTTTTATCTCAGTGGGGATCCCTGAGGTGTTTATGGCTATTGATACCTGGAGATGATTGGATTAAGCAGATAGCTCACTGTGTATCTGCGTCTCCTCCCGGACACATTGTCAATATTCTCTTTCCACCTTGTTTCTAAATGCTTTTAAATGCTCAAACCCATGCACCTTAAAGGCCACGCTGACTTGAACAAAGTGAAAAATACAGTCCTATTATTCAGCAGCTCGTTAGTACCTCGCTTGCGTACCCTTTCTTTTTGATCAATAAAAAATTCACCAGAGCAGAATCCATTTGTTTCTTACGCCATTAAGGTAACCAGCATCTGTTTTTGTCATTCATCCACATCTATAGTATTTCTCGGAATATTTATTGAGCAGAAAAAATGTCAAGAAAAGCTCTAGCTGCTGGATACAGATCAACTAATGAGCAGCTCAACATTTCTGACTGGTAGTGTTGGGCCTTTTTCTTCAACTAATATGTCAAACAGTTGCATTTCATCCTACATTTCTTTGTCCCTTTTGTTATTCTGCAACCACCGCTATCTGCTCAGCTCTGTTTCTTAGCAAAATAAATATGCTTGAAATCTTGCTTATTCATTTTCCATTTGCTCTCATCTTCCTGTGGCTATCTGCCTCTTACTATGCGGGAGATTGAAATGATGAAACAGCTAGACAAAAAGAAAAGAAAAGAAAAAAAGCATGTAATATTTTCACACACTTTTATTGACTTGCTCAGTCATTGAGTCTATTTTTTTTTAATAAAATATAGCCAAGGTCATTATGACTTAGACTTTCTGGCAAGAGATTTTCTAATAACTATTTACATGGTGATTTGTTGCATCTTTCACTGTAAACCCTGCCCTATCTGTCTTTTATCATCTCTCCACAACTTTCTCCACCACCCAAAGGCTTTTAATCTAATTCTGAATGGTAGTTTACTTTCTCTTACAATGCTAAAAGAAAGGGCATCCTAATAAAGCCTGGAATATCAAAGTGTCCTTTTGCGAAGGCAATTTATAGCAGAGGGGCCAAGTCTTCTCTTTACCGCCGGCATGTCCTGTTTACTTCACGAAGGACTTGTTTCATGTGTCTAAATCATGAATAATAATTATGACGATGGAGCCTTTATCTTGGCACTCCATAATGGCTTGAACCCCTGCCATTGCTGTCCACATTAAACCAAGGGGAGGGAGAGAGAGGGAGAGAGAGAGAGAGAGAGAGATTTACCGATGTGGTTAGTTATTTCTTTTCGTTTGATAGAATGATGTGTCCTTTTAGAGCATCCTTCTTAAAGGCTTTGGCATTTTGGCAAATAATTAGAACATATATTTTTGTTGACATTCATGCCAATAAAGTTTGTTGAATTGATGTTGGGTTGTACTGAAAGAGAGACACAGAGACAGAGAAGACAGAAAAGGATGCAGAAAAGAGAGGAGGAGGAGCTGGCCAGGTGGGAAACAGAGAGAGGAAAGAGAAGCATCGGGGGGGATGTGTTTGTGTGGAAGTGAAGATGATGGGGAAGGGGAGGTGCTGACAGCAGCGAGATAAATGATGCATGAGAAGAGATAAACAGGCACAGAAAATGCAAGGGGGATAGAAGACAGACAGTGGTTTATGGAGGGGGATTGAGCCATACTTGATCCTGGGATGCAAATTTAGAGATCCGAGCTTGGGATGTTTCTGTTGACAGGAAACGGAAACATGGAAGAGTAGATAGAGAGAGAGAGAGAGAGAGAGAGAGAGAGAAACAAGAGAGCATAGGCAGATAGGGAGACATAGAGTAACAGTGACAGTGCTGTCACAGTAGTGTTAAAGAATTATAGCTGCCACCTTAGACCTTTAAAATTAGACATCAGGGCCTCAAACTGCAGTCATCCTTCTTTTGTCTTCCTTTAAAAAGAAATCTGTCAAAAGCCATTTACTTCCACAATGTACAACATTCCAAAACATGTACAAGGACTCCAAAAGAACTGCATCTGAAATAATGATATATCTGAAAGCCCCTGCGAAGATTCAAGACTGTGGAATAAACCCCCAACATAAACTCCCACTGTGTGCTAATGCACCCATCTCTTCCAAAAGACTTTCTGGCTTATTCTTGCACAAACACTACACACATAGCAATGCATTTCTAGCATGTTATTGTACTGTTCTCTATAATCATGAGTGACTCAATCACTGCAATGCAGCTGCTGACATTTTATACATTAAGGTATGAGTGCAACAAGCTGACTCACTACCTTAGGACTTCACAGGTCTTGTACGCAACACAAAATGTCAGTAAATAAAAGTCTTGAATCCAAAGTTCTTCATTTGTCTGCAAACCTATGAATTTCAATACTTAAAATAAAAAAATAAAAAATTGGATCTTTACTTTTCTTAACCCTCATGTTGTCCTTGGGTCAAATTTGACCCATTTTTCATCACAAAAAATGGCCCTTCGAAATAAGGTGAAAATGTCAACATTAGAAATATCCAATAATAAAAAACATAAAAAAAGCAACCACAACATTGAAAAAGTGACAAAAATGTCAGTAAAAGCTTTTTTTTCATGGTTGACGGGAAGACAACACATGGATTAACTGTGCACGTCCAGTCAAAAGACTGGCTGTTACACAGGGTACTACAGTATTTCTATAAACTAAATCTAGCAACCAATCAAATAACATTTTTCTAGCTCACTGGTCAACTGTTCATACTCTAATTTCTACGTTCCATTTGCAACACAGGTTTTCTCAGGTCTTACAAATAAACTCAAAATATTATTATTTCAATAAAAATGGCTTCAACACGAGATACACCATATGAGAAAAAAGCCGATTTTGGGTCCCCAACCCATTATGGTCAGCAAAACCCTGGTTTTCTTGATAGTTCTTAAGATGATCTTGCCATGTTTTCCAGTGAAGAATGTTACAAGTGTTATTTTACATCCCCCGATTTGCCCAGAAATCCTCCCTAGCCGCACTAATTTCAAATCGCAAACTATTAAACATGTTCAATATTAATGATTAGATTTACTAAGATGCTGTTGAAAAGTGTAAAGAGTGGATGTAAAGTGTTTTCAAAGTGCTTGACTGGTTGTATACTGTGTAAAAATCCCAGTTTAGCAAAAAAATATGGACTAAGTAAAGTCATGTTAGTAAAATGATTCATGTACTTTGCACCGTTTTGTTCAGTGTTCAGGCTAGTCCTCATTGTATTCTCCAAATGTGTGACTCTGTAGCCGTAAAAAGACCACGGATTGAGGTATTTTCATTCTGACAGTTTCACAGCCGGGGCCAAGCTTCTGGGAGCTTAGCAGGGAAACTGTAGCAATCGGCAACTCCACAAGCAAAGGGACCATGTCTCTAGGTGCAGAATTATCATAGCTGGCTGGCTTGACGCGCCTGGGAATGAAAAGAGTGGGAGAGGGAGGGCAAGAGAGAGGGAGAAATGGAGAGAGGGAGAGAGGGAGAGAGAGCGAGAGAACAGCGTGGAGAAGAGCAGAGGTTCTTTCATTTTTTTGTGCATGATCCAGGTGACAGGTGCTGGTGCAGAAAATGGCAGCCCCAACAGGGCTCCACCTGAGGGGGCTGCCGTCACCGATGTACAGGTGCATGTGGAGGTGTGCGTGGGCTGCCACAGTATATCATACGTCAGCATTTCCACTCGTATGTGTTTGTACACATTCGCCGTGTGTGTGAATGTGTGTGTATGCATTATGACAGTAATACTCTATGACAGAATGATCACACCCTTCTCCCCACAGCTCCGAGGAGTCTCTCTGCTCCGCTCATCTCCCTCCACCACCCCAGAGGAGCTATGTGCTTCCACATATGTCAAAGCCTGTTTCCCTGAGGACAGCAACACTCCTCCTCTCTCCTCCCTGCTTCTCGGGCTGGCTCTCAGGAATCTTCTCAATGCGTAACAACTAAAACCAACAGAACTCGTACTCTGAAGAACATATGGACTTCATGACATGACAACATTAAGCCACACTGTCCATCTGCTCTGCTATAAGTTTGTGTTTGTGGCTGTCTTCAGTGCAGCTACGCCTCTGCTGTGCCACATAATGAGAATGTGGGTTTTTAAAATGAATTATGTCCTTATTTTTTTTTACTGTTTAATGAGCTGGAAAAAGTTTTTGAACTCAGATGTGAAAGCCAACAATAAAGTTGATGATGTTGACATCCTATGCGACAAAAACCATTCAGCTTGATCTGCGTTGCATTGAAAGGTATGTTGTTCTCATTCTCATTATATATATATATATATATATATATATATATATATATAAAATAAAGGATTTAAAGAGTTGCAGTTGTCGTTTAATCTAAAAAACACATCAGAGACACTCCTGCAGGGGGATTGCATTCTTGAGTGATCATATTGCATATCTCAATCTTAAGTAATTAAATGTAGTATTCAAGCTTCACATCTATTTTACACCTCCTTTCTTTCCCTCTCTCTCTCTCTCTCTCTCTCTCTCTCTCTCTCTCTTGTAAAATAATTATGAAATGTGCCAGAGGGTTAAAAATCGTTTTTGTTTCACTTCAATTTATCTTGTTTGAATGGAAAAAGAAGAGCTTGTAAGACTCAATACGCCATTTAATTACATCTTAAGGCTTTTTGGGTGCTGCAATACCCTCTCTTCTATACTCCATTCCTCCTCTTTTTCCATCAAGTGAGAATCCTCTCCAGTTAGTCGACACTTGGACCATAAAACATCTCACCTGCACTAGTCCATTTCCAGTCAATTACTCCTCCTAAATCACGGCCTCTAATAAAGAGCGAACCGATATTCTCAACAGAGGGACGTTGTGTGCAGGTGCTGGGGCTGACGGTGTCACGTCATAAATCTTTATCCCTCGGCGAGCCATGCAAGGCGTTAAAAAGGTGGACGGCACAAAAGTTACCGTCCTTGACTGCTGGTCCGATAAGGTTTTAGAGGTGTCTCCTTGCATTTCTACGGGAGTGACGCATGAGGCATTGTAAGTGTAAGCAGGCTGACAAAGAGTCACAGAGAGAGAGAGAGAGAGAGAGAGACACACAAGGACTCCCACTGTGCCTCTAATGTAATTGCCTGGACCACTTCATCATAAACAAAGCACTTGCAACGTGCAACACTGGCTCATCTCGACCCGAACACCACTCCACCCTCATCCCCTCCGTCCCAGGCGACACTATCTTAGAGACACTATCTCAGCTTAAGGATGGGCTCTGGGCTGCATCAATAAATGCCAGCATGGATCAACCTGTCAGCAGGAGGGAGGCTCTTATGCATGGCACAAGCCAGGGTACACGTAAAAATGAACTAAAGCAAGAGGTAAAATCACTATCATGATGTCAATCTTCATAATAATAAAAAACCTTGATGATATCATTCGAGGCAGCGTTGGTTAGGGCGAGGTTGAAGACGAGTAAAGTTAGAAAGAAGTGGGCTGACCAGACCCCCGTGTTAGGTTCAAAACCCCGCGTCTGATGTACACAGGGACACGGACGTTGTCTTTTTTGCTTTGCAAAGGGGATGAGTACTGCAATCATTCAGCAGTCTTCCAAAGTACTTTCCCCTTGCGCTGCCTGAAGTTGAAGTTGTATAAACAGGTGTAGACATAAAGGTGTTTTACATAAGTGTGTGTAGACATAAAGTTGTTTTGCATACATGGGTGTAGACATGTCATATTCTTTGCTTCACCATTGGTTGAGCTGTGGCTGGGTGTATTGGGAAAGTTTAGAACTCCAACATATTCACCAAAGTTGGATAGAGGAGAAATCTGTTTCTACACAGTCACAGTGGCAACCCCCACCCACTTATTTTACTCTCAATCTTACTCAAGCTTGACATTCCTGTGTTCTAAGTTGCCTCACCCCAATACTTTTTCTCCCTTTCTATATAGGTCTTGCATATTCACATGATTTCACATTATAACTATTTACAGTCCCCACACCCTGTAACCGCTCAAGCTACATTAGCTACCACTAGTATGACACAACTGAATTTCTAAACGTACTGCTGGCTGGTGGAGTTGCATTATGGGCAATGTAGGCTGTTCTTTATACTACAATTGCAGCTGACGTGTTGTTCTCTTGTGGTCATGACACAAACCTTGGGTTGAGGCGGGTATCGTCATGTCATTATTCTGTGTGCATGACTATGCATAATGAATCCTACATTGGACATTGACAATGAAAACTACGATATAACTAAAAAATTACTAGAATGGAAATATATTGAATTGGTGTTGTGCAAGGAATGCATAGTATTAAAAATGGTAAGATATGATTGATATAATGAAAATGTTGGTTATAGCTTCAAATCCAGTAAATGGACATAAAGTTGAGATTTCTTTATTAGATTGATAAAAAATAGTACTTTCTCACAATGCCTGCTTTAAGGACTTGAGTGAATATACCAGTATAAATCATAATGGAAAAAATACAAAAATAACCTCTTTCCAACTTGCTTTGCACACTTTAACTGCAAACTTGTGTTTCAGTGTGTTCGTGCGTCTGAATTAAGTAATGCCTTTGTGCCTTTTATATATTTGTTGACAAAGGGGCTGGGTGGACAGCCTGGGGAGAAATCTTGTATGTGCGCGTGCGTCAGTGTGTGTGTGTGAGTGTGTGAGTGTGTGCTTGTTGCCTTTGTGTACCCATGGCATGATAAGCAGGCTTTGGTTGACTGGCTGAGTAGCCTTGCATTAGACGCAGCCTCAGACCAAGGCTCCTATCTCTAATGGCAATCTCCTTCCTTCCTATCTGGACTCATGTTGACTGTGTACTACACACACACCATCCCAGACACACACACACACAGACACAGACAGACAGACAGACAGACACACACAGTACAGAAGCATGACCTACACACAGAGTATTGATACAGCTCTGTTTACCAGCTGTTTTTTGTGTTAGAGCATCTAAGTGTCATGTCTGTGTGTAACTAGTGACAACAAAAAATAAAGACACACTCATTCCACTCAGATCATCTACACTGATTGATTTCTCATACACCACCTTGTCCCCTATACCTCACAGACCTGTTCCTGATTGCAGTATTCATGCTACGCAATGATTGATTCATCACAGGTTTTCTCCATCCCAATAACCCCCTCTGACATTTATTTACTACATGCCAAGTTAAAGTTGATCCATATCTGAACAGCCCCAACCCCTCTGCTCTTGTGATCTCAGTGTCTTCATTGATCCGTCTCTTCCTTTGCAAAGAAGAAGGCTGTAAGGGCTGCGTCACTACCCAGCACTATTACTATGCACTGACAGAGGGGGGAGTGGAGGTTTGGAGCAAGATGAGAAAAAGTCTGTTTCCTTCTGAAATAATAAAGCTGACTATATGACCTGGAGCTACGATATAGACCTGAATCTGAAAACAACAGACAGACAAGAGCACTTTCCTCCCTCCTCCCCCCAAATCCTTTCAAACACCATCTCTACCTGCGATATCTCCCTGAACATCTTCTTTGCTTTCTTTTCCTCGAGATGGTGTGAGATTCAAGCTATGAAGAAATTCTGCCAATCTCAGGAGATTGTGTAAAATGAGGAAAACACAAAGCTTAAAAGTATAAGACACATACTAGTCAATAAAAGGTGGTACGGCAGACAGAGAGAGATAGATGTCAAGCATTGTCTGCACTGTAGAAAGTGAGAAAATAATCCTTTATAGCATGATTGAATTGGCATGGGGCCAATGGAGGAGTTAAGAGACTGAAGGCCCCTTTCTGCCAGGTCCTTACTGAAAGAACTCTTGTTCTCTAGTTCTGAGTTGGCCTACTCCTTCTACCATTGCCAATTCCAAAATTCCCAGTTAGAGAAATGGTGTAAAGTAAAAGAAACAGAAGAAGGGAAGTTAGCCTAAACCAGTCAGGTCCACTGGTAGCGTATGGGGCTCTGGATATGTCCCCCCATGTGTTGCTGTGATTGGTAATAGTGTTATCCAGTTGCGTGCAGTGAGCATTTTCAAATGCACGCTTGGTGCCGCCCCTTGAGACGGGCGACTTTCATTACTCGATGCCAGACCCTTAATCTTTCGGATTTGGGTCTGGATTTCCAGGCTACTCAGCTACAGTAGCTTGCAGGAATTAGCTCAGAGGGCTAACTTGGCTTGTTTACTTTATTAGCATTCTTCCTTTGAGTCTGTTTACAGCCGTACAACAGCATGCTGTCTGACCGTTCAAAATGACCCATCAGCACCAGGAACAAAATAGGACAGTGAAGAAAAGGTGTGTGCAGCTGTGAAGAGCTGACGTCTTGTTGATGACATCTCTAGGTCTTACAACATAAACCTAATATACAGTATGTGCAAATGTACCAAAGATACAGGTGTTGACAAAATGTAGGTGTGTGTGGTGTTTTACATGCTGTATGACATTAAGCATGTCATAGTTAATGTTATCAAAAAATGACTTATAGCCTAGGACCAAAAATACTGTTTTGAACCATGTTTGGAGTGATGTAGGGTAGGTTGTGTTCAAATTACATGCTTAATGTCATTTTCAGAAACCAGAAGAATTTAGGTTTCAAATGCAGCCACAAACACACATTTTGGCCTTGCAGTTTTTTTGTTATAAGGTTCTGTTAGAGAATTTACTTTGTCAATAATGCTCAAAGTTTTTTATACTGCTTTTATATTACAGACTTAGATGTGTTTTCATTTGTGAACTTTGCTTGTCATTGTATTTGTGTTGTCTCACATAGAGTTTGAATGTATCTTAACAGCAGGTTCACTGTAAAAAGTCCTTCAACGGAACTGTCCATACAACTTTATTTTAAAATGTATATTTATTTCAATAAATTAATTTCCTTTATTTTGCTTTCAGATTAAGTTACAGAAAAATGAAAAGTGTGAATGTTGTGGGAACGTGCACATTTCTACCATAAAATTGATTTTGTTGTATTTTACAATAAACTGCCTTCCCAAAACTCAGTTTTAGGACTTAAGGCAAAATTAATTGTCAGGACACGCCCATGAACGTGTCTGGGCGAGTCTCAGCGCGGCTGTACGTGACTGATCTGCTGCTGGCCATGTGGTTATTTCTCCGTGCTTTTGGAGGGCATTTCTTCTCAAAACATACGTAAGTAACCATTTTTTTAGTGAAAGTTAAGTTGTACTCAAAATTGAACGTCTATTTTCTCTATCTCATGCTAAAATAGCTCTCAGTTTCCATTTGTCTACCATTAACTTTACCTTTGTGAGGATGCCACGAGGCGTTTTTCAAATGTGCACGAACGTTAAGCTCAAATGATTAGCTAACGGTAAACCGTCTATTTTTAGTCAAATGCGGTTTCTACATCAAAGGTACACCCTGTTTAGTAGATTTCAATAATGAAATCCATAATTACTAGCTTTGACTAAACTGTTGTAAGTCATGTGCAGGATTGCTGCTTGTGCCTCTTCCCGCTCGTTAGATTAGCATTATTACTATTAGCATTATTACTGCATGCTAACGCTAGTTGGAGCAACCTGTGGCGTAGAAAACAACTCTAACTGAAAGAATGTCCGTTTACAGAAGAAACGGAGGCAATGCAAGTTTTTCTGTTTCGTAAATATTGTTTTTTCGGCTTTCAGCATCAGCAAACAGATTGTATGCCCTGCAAATTTTTGGAGCATTTATGAATTCATATAAGTTTCTAAAGTAATATTACAAATTGGAACATTTTTCTTTTAGTCATAACAGGTTTGGTAAATAAAGTAGTAGTAGTTACTTAACTCTGGTTTTCTGTTAAATTTTTTTGGTAAATTGTTTTCCTTATGGTTATATTAACCTTTGATTTTGTTTCTCAAGGAGACCATCACATCTACTCCAGGGAGCATTGCCACCCCCACAACACTCTGTCTCATTCAGATACATATTATGTAAGTAATCAAGGTTTTTGCAATACATGTTTTTGTGTCAAACTGTTATCATGAGAAATTATGTAATCCAAAACATTGTGTGTGTGTATGGGGGGGGATCTTGCAGATAGTGAGGAGTTTGGAAGGTGCAGTTCCACTGGAATCAACGTATGTCTCAGCTGGACAAGGACACTCCAAAGCTCCTGGAGCTGTTTACTTTGAACAGAGGAGAGGGGTTGGTCACTGTATCAACAACTTGTTGATGGAGCTGATACAGGTGAGGTAAAACTTTGTTTTACAAAACGTTACAACTGGTTTACAGCTTATAACACATTTTAAGGTTAAAAAAAGCTACCAGTTCAGTCCCAAATAAATACACAGTCCTAAATACATACACTGTCTTATACAGACAGTTTTGGAAGTAAGTTTGCATCAACTTTTAAAGCTTCATTTACTTATTATACTTCCACTAATATCCAGCATCATTGGTGGGTCTAGAGACTGAGAAAGGTCTCAAAAAGCCACATGCTAATGTAACCTCACACATGTCAGGTGATACAGGCACGCACATTTAACAATCTGTAAACCAAGGCAAAATAAAAGTCAAAGTAAAAATTGTCTATCTTAAGTTCAAAATAGGACTATCAAATTTTTTATATTGATTTAAATGAGAGTTTATTAATATTCTGTTTGTCTGTCATACAGGAAACTGCAGATAGCAGTGTGCATGAGGACCTGACGTTCTGTGCTTGCCATGAACCAGATGCAGTGGAGAAGAGAGAGAAACCCGGTGCTTACACATCTCTGCAATTTGGCCAGAGCATGCTGCTTTGTTCTCAGGGTGACACGCGTGCTGAATCTCCAGGATCCATGCAAAGTTTGAGAACGTATGAGGTATTTCAAAGACTTTTTTGTGGGACTTGATGCACTGCGCCCAAAACCAACCTACAAGTTCACAAGCCTCAAAACCTGCTTCTTGAAGTGAAACATGATCGTTGGCCTTGCACTGAAGACTGTTTCATTTTTTCTGGTCAAGAATGTTAAATTTTTCTGGGCCTAATGAGCAGATTCTGGAGTTTTACTTGAAGGCCTTTCAAGCACTTTTTTATTTTTGTTTAAATATTTGTTATTTTAAAATGATTTAACTTATGTACTCACTGAAAGACAAGCTATTGTATCAAGCTGCAGTCAGTAAGCTGAGATCACATGTTCTAATATGTAAACTAGTATGTTTAAAAAGGAAAATCTGCCAATTTAAAACAATGATGTCAAATGATGCATTGACTGTTAAGCCATGATGTTTCAAATGGTCAAATGTGTCAAGATTATAGTAATATTAACAATATATGTTTAATAAATGCTGGAATCAAATACCTCTCGTTTCTTTGTTAAATGTATTCCAATACTAACTAATTTTAAGTAAATTGCACCTTCTAAACAGAAATAAAGAATTTGTCAACATTAAAAAAATAAGTGCAGGATTTAATTTAAATCAAATTTTGAATTTTTCTTTTAAATGTAACCTAATTAAATTAGGTGTTTGTGGTTAAAATACTCTCTATTTTGATAGTGGTTAAACTTAATTTATTTGTTTTTTTTGGTAGACTTTACATAATTTAGCATATACAAAAATGTTTATTACTGAGTTTTACGTACTTAGAAAAACAAGATGTTCACTAAACTAACAAAAAAGTGGTTGGAAAATGTTGTCTTAATTTTATTAAGTTATAACCAAGTAACAGTTTTTACAGTGTTTCCTTATTTACTCACTTCCTATTGTGTAAGTGTATATGCCCTCTTGATTGAACTGATTGAATCTACTCACCTCTGTATTGTATGTGTGTATGTCCTTTTGAACTCTAATGTCATGCTATTGTAAAAAGGCTGCACTGAAGGAGAGCATTAGAGTTGGCTTGGAGATTTCCTGTCTTCTGTTGAGTACTGGAAAGAGTCTTGGTTAACAAACTTGTGGGTAACTGCCAAAGTACCCAACAGTTCTCCATTTTGGGTATGGCAATAATACAAAAATCAAAATGTGCATACTATTAGATTGGACACACATTATTCTTAATGTGTCGATAAAACATGTTTTTCTCACTTTTTATAAATGTATTATATGGCTGTGTACTCATGTCAGGCTGAGACAATCTTGTGAAGGGTATGTTCATGTTGTAAAATTTTTTATCATAAACAAAAAAAAATAGAAAACTTGTAATTGCGGGGACTGTATTCTTCAGGAACTACTGCTATTTTAAGTTATGGTCTGGTATTTAGTAAAGCAGAGATGCCAACAGACCTCTGAACTTGGCATCTACAGCAAGCGAGCAATAACCTAATGTACGATTGAAATAAAACAACATGCTGTAAAACTTGAACACTGGATTAGCAAAAACACAACTAAATCAGTGTCAGTGTACTAATTCATGAAATACAACAACGTATGCGGGAAGTAAATGGAGATATAGGATCTTATTTTATTATTTAACACGGACAAGCACTTAAACAAAAAGGTTTGAGTTAGTGAAATGCCAAAAGAGGGTTGATTATTCCATCATTGTTAATTTGTTGCAAGTATTTTTTGTAATTTATGCATCATGCCATATTTTCTTTCTAACCTTGCAGTGCAACTTGTGATAGAATGATGATTAACTACCATACCATATCTCTCAGTCCATTTAAATTCTTTGTTGAAAACATGAATTTATCCTTTGGGGATCAATGGAGTAGGTTCTGATAAAGGGGAATCAAGTGGATTATCTGTCCCATTGCATCCATCAGCTGTGGCATGATTTACATAATGCTGTGATGACAAATGATTTAGTTCATGTGGGTGTATGCTTGCAGTTTTTAATAAATTCAAACTTAATAGTAGTAATTATGCTCCCTGTGCATTTCCAAAAATATGGTTTACCGGTATATTGCAGAAGGGCAGCAAACTGACTCAGGTACCAACATCTCATGAATGCACAACACAAAGCCTCATTACAAAGAGACCTCAGTTGAACCAAGTTTGTCTTTGGCAAATTTTCTGTAATTTATCAGAATGAAAACAAAGCACTGCAAAAATAAGCTCCATTAGTAATGTACTGATGACCCCACTCCCTCTCTTTCTCTCTCTCTCTCTCTCTCTGCCTCACTCTGTCTATTTCTCCTGGAGGCTAATTGTGATTGGCTGATTAAAACAATTACAGAGATAACAAAATCAAATCAAGTGTGGACGTTAACGTCATGCAGAACCACCTGGAATACGTGGTGGATGTTTTTAGAAGCAAGTCAAAACGCTGCAGAGTAGATAAGGCAAAAAAACACCGAAAATAAAAGCCTGATCAATACAACGGTCTACTTGAGTTGCGTGTGGACTTCTAAATGAAGAGATTATGGTATAAAAAAAAATAACAAGTCATTTAAATTAGGTGTGTGCCAAAAGAATGTTCAGGGAAATCAGTATGCGGTACCTTTTTACATATTTCCTTAATTTCTCTGTCAATCATATTTGGAGATATGCCTGAAGCGGCTCCTCTTCTCTCTATTTTCACCTTCCTCTCTGACATATTTTTATCCTTCACCTTTAGACCAGCGTCATTATGCAGCTTGTCCCTCTCTGCTTCTCTCTTCTTTGCACACATTTAGCAGGCAAGGGAGGTCTGGGACGCCCAGATGTTTGCTGAACTGGAAGCCTGCGTTGGCAGCTGCCAGCCCATCATAGAGAAACACAGACAGGAAGTAAAAATATCAGCATGCAATTTAAATTTTAGATCCTTTCCTTCCTTTTTCTCTCCTCTTTTCTCTCTCTCGCCTCCTTCTCCATCATCACCCACAAAATAAGATGACTCATAAAACATGCACAGATGTGTGGTGACCACACAGTGGACTTCACTTTAAGATTATGGAGTAGAAAAATAAACAGAGTTCTACTTGGCAGTTCATCTCCTTATCAAATACTCACAAACATCCTGTCAGATTCTGAAATCCCTTAACTCTCTTTCACAAAGCCAGCTGGTGAACTTAAAGTTCACACTGTATGTTTAAGTCATTCTGCAGCCTTAACTACGCTCTCTGTGATTGCGGCACACATCTAACATCTATTTTCTACTCAGCTGAATTTACATAACACATAAAAAGCCATGAAAGTGAACAGTGGCTGAAGAGAAGGGGGGGGGGATAAAAAGAGATGCTGGCAGGAGGCACAATCCATTTCAAGCACTTAGTCAGCCAAGAGTCCCCAACAACAAAACTGAGAGAGGGAAAATGACCAGCAGGCAGCAGCCACTGCATCGGCCCAACCTTCCAGTGCAAAAAGAATAAATTAAAGTAAATGTAACCTAGAAATCACAGTCCGGTGCATGTTTGGATGTCTGCTCAGCTTTCCGTCAACCAGCTGCCTCCATTCACTCCTTGGCCACCATTTTGTTTCCACCACAGCTGTGACACAAATTTCCAAGTTTGCAATGCAACAGAGCTATTTAGTGTTGTGTCCATAGACAGTTAAAGTGATGGACCAACAGATCCCGTTGTTTTGGACAGAGAGCAGTGAAAGATATTAGAAGCACTTTTCCTGTTATGGCTGAGCGTTACTGCGCTTGACGATGTAGATGTGACGTCGGCAACCTGTCTGAAAGTTGTAAGTCTTCTGGTAGCTGTGCCAAGAAAAATCTCAATCATTCCCAATCTTGCAGAGACGGAGAGCGTAGGTGTACATGTATGTAAGGAGATAACATAGGCAGAGGCTACTTACTGCTAACTAACAAACTAGTTAACATTAGTAATTAAACCTAAAAGCTAAGTAAAGTCCAAACTGCCTGCCCTACCCTTACCCTTACCCTATACTATACGGTAATTCACTGGGGCGGCTGTGGCTCAGCGGTAGAGCTGTTGCCTGCCAATTGGAAGGTTGGTGGTTCTGGCCCTGCAGTCCCATGTTGGTGTCCTTGGGCAAGACACTGAACCCTGTTGCAGAGTTCAGTTCAGCACAGTGTGTGAATGGTGAATGTATCCTGTATGATGTAAAAGCGCTTTGAGTAGTTGTTAAGACTAGAAAGGTGCTATATGAATACAGCACATTTACTCTACTGTTCGACATTAAGTCGTGAGTTTATGACACAATTGTTAGCCTATTTTTATAGAAACTTCTGCTACGGAGCCATAACGTGAGCTACAAGGTAATGGAACCTTTTATACATTTTTGTGATACTTTAGAAATAAACAATGCACAAATAGAGTCTTTAAACGCTTCACATGTAAAGTTCTTCACTGTCAAAGTGATGTCAAAATGAATGGCAGTCAATTGGATGCTAATGGCGGATGAGTGCTTGGTAGCATCAAAATGGCACCATGGAGAGCTACGCTTAGAGAGGAGAGGCTTACCCTCTTGGTTGTGTCACTGTGTTTAAATGCTCAGTAGACTGATACATGTACTGCCAGTTCTTCATGAGAAGATACATTTATCATGATTATCATGTTGTGATCAGCCATCTCATGGGGTTTAACACAATGGGCCCGATGCAAGTGGCTTTGCTATTTTTAAGACCGATGCAGGCTTGTGCACAGCACGCACACTATGCTTATTACACACACAGGGAAGCACAGCACACACACATGTAAAAGATTAAAAATAAGAATATTACGGTGCAAATACGCCATCACATAAACGCATATAAACGCGCCTGGCTTTTAAAGGGAATGGGTAATGACACTCTGAGTGGTTTATTGTATGTTATGCCCAAAACACACCTATGAATGAATGAAATAAGTAACTAAGTACAACAGTTTTGAACCATGGGCCCGGCGCACGCACCCTTTTTGTCAGCCGTCAAATAGGAAAAGTTGATTTGGACACGCACTAGACGTGCCTGCAACACGCGATTCACGCCATGCGCTTAGATCGTCAAAATAGAGCCCAATAATTGCCAGCGTGGGTTCTTTCTTTCTTAAATGATTTGACCCACATCTAGATAGTCCACAATGATACAGATCACTTTGTACATGTGATTCGATACAATGCGATTCAGACAAATAGGATTTCCTTTATTAGATTGTTTTTATAATAAACGTGTGACTTAAAGCTATAGTGCATAGTTTCTGTGTCCTAAGTATTCTATTCTAAGTAATGACAACAACACTATCTTTGCATCCACATGACGCAAGCCGTGATCGCTAAGCACCACCCTCGCCCCTCAGTGGGCTCTGAAAAAGGAATGAAAAAGATCGCTCATCTGTAGCTGCTGTAATGCTGTAAAAACGCCCACCAATCAATGCCTTGCTGTCCACTTTGAAAGAACCAATGAAATGCCTCATTGCCCTGCTGCGCGTACTCTACCCCTCCCGTGGATGAGCCTGAGCTCAATGCGTGTCGTGGCCCCACTACTACTACTGTTAGCAATGGTCAGTATACTAAGTACTAACCGGTACTTACCGGTAAACTAGACATGAAGTGAAATTGCGTCCCTTTCTCCACTCTGCTCTAAGCAGCGGCGCAGTGGTGCTCATGCACGTCTGTGCATGGGTTGGAGCCCAGAGGGCAGAGGGAGGGGTTAGACAAAGCCCAGAAGAGAAGCTCTGCTTCAACTCTTGCTATCTTTTCAACATTACCAACCCTGCCTTTAACAGTCATTGTCCACTTGGGACACTGGTAATGTCTGGCAGCATTGGACACAATTGTCGAACATTTCTTTAATTGTGAGGAGGTTGTGGATGACAGGTCTGCAGGTACATGATTGGGGAACGTATAATGTGGAGGGGCATGACACAGACACATCAACACACACACACACACACACACACACACACACACACAGCATAAATACACAGGAGTTAGTTTTTATTCTGTCAAACTCTGTGCAGCAGAAAAAGTACATTACGTTCTTTGTGTTGACAGCAGAGGTGGTTTAAATTCAGAGTGTCTTCCAGCTAAGGATGACTTCTTCTGAGCTTTGACAACACATTCACCAAAAAAATAAAAAAAACATCTTAAATGACCATTTGGTGAATTTTTCTTGATTTCTGAAGGAAGGCTGGTAGACAAAAGAAGCAAGTCCTTGGAGAGTATCTTAGATGCAGAGTTTTAGATGAAGTGATCAGGAGCTGTTGGTTTGAGATTCTGACGCAAACTCTAGCCAGAGAAGAATGGCTAAAAATCTTCACAAAGCCTGTTCAAGCTTAAAAGATGGATAATGACAAGCATCTTCCGCGGATTATCCCTCGTCTGAAGTTTATTGGACAGAATAAAAAACTTCCAGGCAGTGGACCTAATCCTGTTCACAGTGAAATGGGAGCCCGGCAAGCAGATGTCTGCTCTCCTCAGCTGCAGTTATGCTTATCAGGCAGGATAAAGTCCAGCACTAGTGACATGATGTCTTAAATGTCTGAACAGCGAGTTGAGACGGAGCAGCAGACAGGCCATTCTAACTGTAACTGCCTTTAGACCAAGACAGAAAGAAAGAGAACTAGTCAATTAACGAACCTGGGCTGCATGGACATCGATCTGTGTGTAGCCGTGGGTTGGGCTGTCTATATATGATTTACAGAGTGCACTGTTATCCACAGCTTCGAGGCCTGACACAAGGGGAAGTAATTTCAAGGATTCTTTTCAGTATCGAACAAACCATTGTGCTCCTAAAGCGAGTATTTACTTCTTCAAGATTGGTTCACTAACTTCCAAACACACAACACAATCATGGGCAAACACTCAGTTTGGTTAGAATTGTGGGAAATGGTGACTAATGTGTGCAAAGAAATAGTTCAATAAGTATAAAGCTTAGTGAGGAATAAGAAAGTCCTCTGCTGCCACTCACTGTGGAAGAATGCTGATGCTGAAGTAGACTTTACAATAAAAAGAAAGACATTCAATGGGATCTGATAAAATTAGGGCTGGGCAATTTAACACGTTATTATTGCGTTAACTAATTAATTAATTAACGCAGACAAATTTTTTATCGCGCGTTAACACAGTTTTTATTATTTCTTTATTATTGTGAAAGTTTGTTGCTCACAGGCTTTGTAAATACTGCAAAGTTGAATTTTATTATCACCGGAGTACTTCCAGTCTGAAATATCACATTGACAGTTGAAACCAGCAAATCATTCAACGAAACACACAGTGGCGCGAGGCTTTGGCAGGATACGTTAGATGCAGCGTGTGGGTAAGTAGAGATAAACATAGGCAAGAGAAGCTAACAAATGCCATAGCGACGTGGATAGCTACAGACTGCAGGCCCATTAGGGTTGTGGAGGACATCGGTCTGAGAATCGCAAAAATGACAGCAGGTATGAGATTCCCTCAAGACGCACCATCACAAGAAGAATACACGAGTTGTATGAAAAGGAGAGGACTGCAAAAGCAACAACGCTACAACATGCACCCGCTGCTGCTCTCACTAGGGACTGCGATTAATCAGGGAAATTATGCGATTAATCACAATTAAAACTTTTAATCGCTGCCCAGCTCTAAATAAAATAAAGCCTAAAAAACAATCAAGAGATCAATTAACACCAAAATGTATGTTAATGTGAGGTTAAGGTAAAGGTAGAATGCATAGGAATCAGAATGCTTTTGCTATCTGAAAAACCACATCTGGACCTGGCTCACATCATGATGGGATCTTAGCCAAGTTAGTCAGTTCTGTTTGGCCAGGGCTTAACATAAATGCTGAATAAGTTAAATATCACCTAACTCCGCCTTATCCTGCTATCTTAACAAATTCAGGCAAAAACAACCCCTTAGTAACAGTGCTGGGCTTTATTAGGCATACAGTCCAAATCGCAGGTCATGTGATGCCAACTGGGTCAAAAAGCATTTTGAATACATTGTCACAAAAAAACGTCAAACTAACAATAGGCCTTTCTCACAGCAGATACTTTGATTTGTCATTGTAGGACAAGCACACAACAGGTGTTACTAATAACACTAGCAATGGCAGGGAGCCAGCATGCACAGTACCAGGACCATGAAATCCAAGTAGCTGAATGGAGTTCAGCCGTCATTAATTCCATTATTTCCAGCTGCGCTATTCCTACTGTGACATGTCAAAATGTCCTCTGTGAAAAAGGCCTATGCAGGAAGAATCGGGATTAAAAAAAAACATCTCATGAAGAAAAACAAATTAACTTTTCATTGTTAAAAAGTGCATAAAAAAACAAAAGTTAGATTAATAAACAATAAAAACAATGTACCACACCCACTGTAACTTCCATTTTGGCTGCAACAGCCTATTTTTCTAAGGTGGCGCATCACTTACACACACTATACACACACTATTTACTGGCCACCTTAAAGCATGAGAAAGAACAAGAAGGAAGGCAACCTCAGGAAACATGTCAGAGGGAGTTCAACAGCCACCATCCCAGTTACAAGTAAGAAGAAAAGAGTAAAAGCAGCAAAGGGTCAGCAGGTCAAAAGGAAAGTGGCAAGCAGTGGAGAACAATCTTTGTTCCACAAAACACCAGCTGGGTTTTCGAAAAAAACAGACTTAGAGATGACGTCTGCTTTACTCAACTGGTAATGTAACGCCAAACATTGGATTCTATCTTGAGGTGGCGGCTTACTGTGAAATTTGCAACTGGTTGGCCCCGATTTAATATCCTAATGTTAGGAGGACGAATACTTCAATGTGAACTTAGGATACAATTAGTGATGTCATTATTGATACAATAACATTTTATAAGACTGCTTATTAATACAAGGTATACATGTCACAGCATCGAGAAATCATGAAGCTTAAAAAAGACAGGATTTATTGGAGGGGTGTTGTTTTCATTTGCATTTATTCCAGATGTAACTGATCAATTGATAACACAGTGTATCTGCAACATCGGTCAGACCAACAGAGCCGTATTTGTCCTGGTCCAAAGAATAATGATACACACTGGGTCACCTGCCATGACAAAAAGTCAACGCTCTGATGGATTAATGATCATTAGAGGATAAGGTGAAACAAACAATGTGTGCCTAAAAGGAGCCCAAACACATCACTTTGTCCTTTTCTCCCTTCAAAGCCAGCCGCAATTCTGATTGCTGTGTTTCATTCAATTTAGTTTGCCATTTGTAGCTCATTAATCTTAATTTCCCAGCTACCTGATGATCAAAATAAAACAGATTGCCAAGATCAGGTGGCTTTTGTTTATCAACACTATTTAACCCTAATCTGAGTAATGAGAGGAATGACTTGCATTGTAAATAACGTCTTTGTGTATAAACCAAAACAAATCTTACATAAAGTCTGGATAATCGATGAACATATGCATGAATCATTGATTGATTAATACCTTGTTCATTCTGGAATCCAGCCCCAACTCATCGTTTCATCCTAAATATGAAATCATTTTTAGTGCCTCCAAACTTTCTACCCCGCTCCACTGGAACATGTCAAAATTGGACCCATGTGAATTGGTATTCTCAAAGATGTACTGGCGGACATTTTATCAGATCGAAGTGAAATTTACCTCCTATTACGTCATTGCTGTTCTTCCTCTGGTTAAGAAATTGTTCCACGGCAGGCCCGGCAAAGTGGACACATCATATACTGTACGTGACTGTGAAATTAATTTTGTAGTAAATTTGTATTGCTGTAGTGTAAAAGGGCTGAATGTTGAGTACACTATAGATCAACACATGGCATGGAAATAGGGTTAGGGTTATGAAGTTCATTCAAATGAATGAGCAAATTGCTGTCAATAACAAACTAACAAAATTAGTTAATAATGCATATAAGTTCATTATTTTAGCCTACATGTTTAAAAAGGTTTTGTCTGATGTAAGGCATGACTGCAGAAAACAGTTCATTGCATTCAAGTCTGTCTTAAAACTTAACACAAATGCCCGTAAGTACATTGGTCTCTTGATGTGATCCACAGTCCTCGTTCTGTGTAAAAATAAAATATAGGGTTCAGCACAAGTAATATCACAGATCTGGTCTGACTTGGAAAAGGAGGAGGAGGTTATCTTACAAAGTATTTTTAGTACTAATTTCACTCTCTGTGTTTCCCTTCTGCATGAAAAGGATCCACTGTCCGTGGAACACAAAGAGGTTAATTTTATACTAGAATGAAAGTAATGAAACTTAATTAACTTGACTTGGAGACCGCAGCTTTGAACACCAATTCTTACATTGTAATTGCATGATGAAATATGGCTTAATGTATGGGCATGTTAGTATTGTAATAAGATATTGTTGAAGAAATGTTACATCAAAGTCTGTTCATATGTGTCGGGGAGCACTAGCGTAAAATGTTGTACGAAGCCTTTTGGGACTACAAAGGGAGCTGCGTGCAATCTAATGAACAGACTCAAGTGATGTCCCTCGAGTCAGTGTTGGTTGTGGCTTTCAAAATAAAATAGAGCGTGCTCATGGCGGATCATATTTCCCTGCACTATATCTTGAAAACACAGCAGAGAGTTGTTTCCCGTCTACTCCTCTGAATGGAAACAAACTGTTGTTGTTTTTGTGGTTCTATTCTATATGAATTTGCAAGATCTTGCGGGTCCTCGACACTTCAGCTGTCAGTCATGCACAGCGGGGCGGATCCGCAGACGGCGGTAGAAATTGGGGGTTACCAGACCTCTGTTCCTGGTCGAGTTGCATTGTGGGTAACATAGGGGCCAGATGAAGAACCAAGAATGTGTGAAATAAGTTTTGCTTTACCTTGAAATATTTTGTGTTGCCTGGAATAAGTTTTGCATTACCTCGCAATACATTTCTTCTGAGCCATGTGTCTATTTCCAGTGCAATGCCACAGTATGGATCAGCTTGTTGAATTTGACTTTGAACTGGATGTTATGCTAATATACTGTTCAATGGGCATGTTCCTACTCTGTTTAAGTTTGGGTAATCCATATATCTTAAATAAAAAAGAAAGATACAATGAATGTGAGAGTCAGAGGTGTTGCTTGGGCTGATGAACCAACGGTGAATCATCAGAGAATCTGCAGCTCCTTTCTGCTTTAAGGAGCTTTTTAGATATTCCGCTAATTTTCGGTTGCACTTTTTTGCGACCGACATTTTTTTTTCAATTTTAAGTCTCTCTCTGCCTGATTTGGATTTCAACGTCAATAGTTATATCATTGAATGTATTTTTGCAGACCACAATGTACTCACGTTAGAACACAGTCCACCAAAGAATTCTGTTGTAGTGCTACAAAGAGAGAACGTTAGTTCCAGGACGGAAACGTGAAAATATTGCCTGCAGCCCTTTAAATCACCTATATGTTCATTTAATACATCAGTATGCCTATATCCATGTACTGTGAGAGAGAAATCTGTTATATCACATCAGGTTTACATCAAATATTGTATTCTTTGCAGGAAATTATGGAATCAATTATCAATCCTGCAACATTGATAGAATATTCATGCAATAGATCACATGGCCTAATGTTACTGAATCAAATGCTGCTTCCTCAATATTGTTGCTTTTTAAATTGGTAGAGTACTCTTTTCATACTGTGATGTTGCCCATCACTAGGTTAATATACTCAGCTGAGAAGTTACTGTGTAGTCTGCCTTCTTTGAGTGCAAGGTTTTCAACTTGAATTCAGTTAATTGCAGATTAATCTCTGGCCTGCAAAAAAACAACAAGTCCTCCAAATTAGACAACAAAATTAACATTGTCCATGCCGTTTAGGGGGACATTTGAGCAGAACATTTGTCAAAAATGAGTCCATTTTATGATCTCACAACACTATGGTTAAGGTTTGGTTAGTTTTAGGGAAAAAGGTTTAAATTTGTGATTTTTGCAAAAGTTAGGGGAAAAGAAAAGCAAGACGGATAGAGAAAGTCATTTTATCATAAGCTACAGATGATGGAGCGGGTCTTACTGAGCTAAAATGGCTAAGTGGCTCTGGACAGACTGAAAAGCTGACATCCTCAACAGGGTGCTGTGATATGGGGAAAATCTCCGGCTCGGTTTAAGTAAGTCATTGTCAACCGTCACACTAATGCTCGACACTAAACGGCCATAATGAATAACTGAATTACGTGACATCTTGTGAAATGTTATACATTGGAGGCTGTTCCCTCAAACCAAGCCAGACAAGCAGAAAATAATGGACTCAACTTGAATTTGAAACAGTGTGGACTAGAAATGTCTTTGCAAGTGAGGTGTTCAAACATTGCTGCTGCAGAGCTCAAATGGTGTTGCAGTGGCATCAGAAACAAAAACGATTAAACAGTGGAATTGTTCAGCTGTGACTGGCAGATGCATACATCTTTCATACAAACAAATTTTTTTTTTAACTGCTTTTTGTTGCCCACATAGTGTTGCACAAAGGAGATTGCAGGCATGTTGCCAAAGACTAGAGATATACAAACAAGCAGATTTAGTAAAGACACACAGCTTGGCTCTGAGTTCTTTCCAGCATGGCTCTACCCTGCAGAGCAAAAACAACCTGTGAAGAATAAAATGAACTAGATATAAAAGTTTTTTAATTGGCTCAGTATTCCCCCCATTCTTTTATTAATTAAGTTCCAATGAAGGTTGTCTGTTGGCATGGAGCATGTGGTAGGTAAGCCAGAGTCATGGGCAGCAATGTTATCTCCGTGCTGCTCTCCTTTTATCTAAATGATGCAAATTAGGATGAAGTCTTGCATTCAGCACACACATGCAGACGGAAAACCCCAGTGGTGTGGATGCTGATAAATAGCCTTGGGATGAGAAAGTTGTAAATTGCTCCCATGGCAGAGGTAACTAGAGGAGTTGGATGGATTTCTTTTCATATTTTTTAAGGTGTTTATAACATCATTGTGAGGTTAAACGCACATCAGCACTAAAAAGTGGGACACTAGCCCCTAGGTAGAGTGGGTGCTAATGCTTTTTGGTACCACATTAATACAAATGGAGAGATTAACATGCAGAAATAGTATGCATGGGTATGTATAGGCCAGTCTTTCGCTTATGCAAACTGATTGCAGGAGGTGACAAAATCTGCCAGCGAAATCACCGGCAACACATGAGCACACAAACACCCATGAGCAGTTCATGCTCTGTCACGCTCCTCTCTTTCCCCTGTTTTCACCATTCTTGCTCCTGCTGACATTTCCTCACAACAATGCAACATCTTTAATAGCAGCAGTACCACTGAGTCGCTTTTCAGCGATGACAATCCGCATGAATGTCAAAATGGAACATTGCACCTCGGGCTGGTGCCCTATACTTAAAAGAAGACCTACCACCAGCAGCCAGTGACATGGAAGGATCTGCAAGTGGGTGGAAAGAAGTGTGCAACAATGCAAATGCTTGTGAACGACAGAATCAGGGCTGAGATAAAGTGTATAACAGTTTTGGACGTGTTAAATCCAACATCTAAGGCAACATCTGATTCATCGGTGTGTGTGTGTGTGTGTGTGTGTGTGTGTGTGTGTGTGTGTGTGTGTGTGTGTGTGTGTCTGTGTGTGTGTATATACGCTGTATGCTTGTGTGTATAAGTGCTCATTTTTTCTCTTCTGTGCAAGAGAATTTTTCTTTTTTTCACTGACCTTCTACTCATCACAGTTGAAATGGCCCTGGTGTGTGAGTATGTGAATTTGGCTATGTTTACAGATGTGGGTGCCCGCATGTGTCTGATGTGTGTATTCCTGACACGTGAGCTGGGATCCATGGTGATGGATTAGGGCTGGAACTAATGTGCTCGTCCACCTGTGAAATAAGAACCAGAGGAGAGGGGACAGACAGAGGAGGGCCCCATCATACTCGCACCAGGCTTCCCACAGACACAAGCTGACAATATGTTTTGATGACCCCCCACATTCTCTCTTTCCTTTTTCCCCCCCATCAGAAACCACTGAACAAAACAGACCTGACAGCCGCACAATTCAGTGTCGCTTTTACTGCGAGACCCGTCTGACCACGTCATCAAAAAAGTCATGCTATGAATGAGGTGTACACGTACAAAAAAGAAAATTTAGCACAGCCAATACTTCTGAAGAGAGATTCTCAAAGTTCAAAAATGCATTGCAATATCACTATAGTATAATTTACTGTGACATGACTGAAGCGCTTTTATCTTTGCTTTGTGCTGCAGATCTTAGGAGTGAACACTTTGTATTGTGTTGTACATTTGTGTAAAGTCCCTTATAGTGCAGTTGTGCACAATGTGTATACAGTATATATGGTTTAGGTTTAAAACAGTAAATTACGCTTCACTAATCGCCTGAGACACACATCTTTCAGTCACTTACATAAATTAATTGTTTCCCATTTTTTGTTGAGAAAAAGTTGAGCAAATGATCAACTTCACACATAGTGGAACATTTATTGATTTATTATAAGTCAATCAATAAAAAGAAATGTCAATCATTGGACAAAACATTATTAATGAATTATTTAAGTTTAACATTTGGAAGTTCGAGCATGTGAGGATTTTCTTCTTTCTTCCGGTAAAGGTCATTGGAAGTTAGTATGCTAGCATTTATGAATTATCAATAAACACAAAGTACAGCTGAGGCTGATTGGTCCGTTCTTAGCTTTGCAGGTGTATGGTCATAATTACGACACATATATACAGTACATATTATATATTACTTTATAAGTTCATAAACAATATAACCATAAATGACCATACCGGATTTAGTGCCAAGCTTATCTAAATGTGGGGACAATTCTTTGCATAATTAAAAATGTGGACGAAATCATTCTCTGGGCACCATTAATGTCTGTAGAAAATATCATGCCATCATATCATTCAATGGTTATTGAGATATGTCAGTCTAAACTAAAATTTACATTGTCATCCATAGTTATACACTATAGTGTTGCAGCTTTAAAGCCACGACTGTGAGAAATTCATGCTCTATGTACTTTTCCCCGAGTGATTATTATGGAACAATAAGTATTGTGTTTACATGAATTACAAGCTGGTGAGAAGCAGGGAAACGTATAACTGGCACATGAATTTGAATGAGAGTCTATGATCTGCAAATATATATGCAACAACATCCCACAAAAAAATATACTACCACATGTTGTTTGGTTTAAGCACAAGGCAACAGCAGGTCTTAAAAAAATAGCTGTACTTCTCACAAGGTAAACAAACATCTATCAAATCTAATGGTCATCCCTTTCACCTGCATGCAAAGGATGGTGGGTCGGGAGATTACGACTGACTACACTGACTCTCAGCAAGCTCATGAACATCTCACTTCCTGTTTTCTTTTCATCACTCAAAAAGGGCTTTATTCATGTGCTTATTGGAAAGACTAGCCTGAGGGAGCGCCAACTTTTAGTTTTGTATAATTACTCTTTTAAAGTAGAGAAGGGTTTCTGAAACAGGTTGTGCCAAGTCCATCTGTTCGCTGTCAGGTGTGTGTGTGTGTGTGTGTGTGTACTATCTACAATATTCATGTACCCTTTGCAGATGTCCAAAAGCTACTTAAGGGCGATAATATCACTCCGATTACTCTAATGCGCTGCAGTGCTGCCGTCGTGTCTGTGATTTCTCCATTGCTTGGCAGGACCACACACACCCTCCATATGCTCGCTGACTGTCAGGCGC